>JAOSBK010000004.1:22788491-22799009 GCA_027568895.1 Erythroxylum shatona
TTCCAAATTGTACCTAAAATCAAATATGAATTAAAGTGAGTATCTTAAGCATTTTCATGTCAATAATCGCTAAGTGTAAATGATTAAAAATATCAACAATTAAACACATATCAGTTACTCATGGGGTGGTGATTGGGTACAACTTGAGGTATTAAGAGGTAATTAAGTAGCCAATAAAGGATTCACCACTCCTGATAGAAGGAGATGATACCCACAATCTCTTATCGGGGTCATTGCTCAAGAGTCTCTAGCCAGAGTATATATATTTCATAAAGAGAGTCTTCAATGATACATAGAGTAATGAGATCATCAGGACAAGATCTAATATCACTTGGACTAGATGTGATGTAGTCAGTCTAGTAGGAGTTGACACTTTGACTATACTTTAAACTAAGTGGGGTATAGATAGTGAAAGGATGAATTGCATGGCAACCTTGATTATGGAAGGGTTCATAGTCAAACCACTAACTTTCCTATCAATTGGTGGTCACTACGTGTTGCTAGATAAGTGTTAATTCAAGTGGCCAACATAACCGCGAACCTAATAGGTCACATATATAGGAGATTCGAAGAATGAGTAAAATGGTCTTGAATGGTGATTCAAGATATGAGAGACTGTTTTGATATTTTATCGTGATGTGATTATGGTAGAAAACATTGTATGAAATGAATTAAAAACAAGTGTTGTCAGCTGCCAATTGGGCCATTAACTTCCCAGACTTCCATTAATGCATGTTATTCATAGGGTATGAAAACATCTTACATTTCATGTTTTTGTTTTCTATTTCTACATGCATGAGTAGATTTGTTTTTTAGGTTCCATTTTATTTTTCGCTGTGTATATTTCATATGTATTATGTATGAGATGTATGATCGATACCTTACAGTAAACTCTCAAATGTTATTTAATGTAAATATATGGATATGAATAGTAACGGTATAATGTAAGTTTATTTTATGACCACACTTATTGTTTGTTTTAGGTCATCCACTATAGGAGATCGAGTTATAAAATCAGCTGACCTTGAGTCTATAGGAGCCAATAAAGAGTCCCCAATACCCTAATCTAACCAGATTCCTCAAAAGGGTCCTGAGAGGAGAGAAAGGAGGTATGATAAACTTAGGAAGCAGGGGGTTATAGACTTCTATGAAAGTACATACAAACCTTGCTGTGGAAAAAGGTTGGCTAGAGAGAATAGAAAGGGCATTTGATCAGATAGACTGTAAGTCTGATGAAAGGTTTAACTATGCAGTTTTGTTACTTCAAGGTCCGACTTATCAGTAGTTGAAGACTATTCCCGTCAGTTCCGCCCAACCTTGTAAACTGACATGGGAAGACTTTCTGAAGATCTTTAACGAGAATTATATACAAAAGATCTATTTGGATAGGAAGATGGAATTCCTAGATTTGAAATAAGGTAATCTCACTATAGCTAAGTATGAAGTGCGATTTAATGAATTAATAGGGTATGTTACTACTTTAATTCTGAATAAGGAGGAAAAATGTAGGCATTTTAAGGATAGACTAAATATGAAGATCAAGATGAGATTGACTATTGTCAATCTGAGTAGTTTTACTAAGCTGTGAGCTGTCTCAATCCAAATTGGACAATTACTGAAGGATGGACAAGGAGAGTATAGGCAAGAGTTCATAATTGAGAGGCATGGTGAGTCTCAAGTTAATTCTGGCAAGAGATTTAGTAAACACCAGAATAGATCATTCCGATCACATACTAGATTTAGACAATCAGGCTTTAGACCAAGAGGCAGTTTTGTTCATATTGGTAGTGGTAGAGGTCAAGTATCTGGAGGGAAAACACAACAGATGACTAGTTGTGAGCATTATAGAAAGAAACATGGTGGAGAATGTTGGAAGATATTGGGAGCTTGCTTATGTTGTGGCTCTTTTGAGCACTAAATTAAAGCCTATCCCATGACTTTGGGAGCACAGTCTAGAGTGAGGGGAGGATCAATGATTGAGACGACTGTCTAGCAAAGTAGAGCTAGTGAAGTAGGACAGAGAGGCAGAGGTAGGGGTACAACAAGTTTTGCAGGTCTTAGTATTAGGATTGAGGTGTGGAGTAAACAATCACAATCCCAGGCTAGGATCTTTGTTATTACTAGACAAGAGGCATAAAATTCTCCAAATGTTGTTGCAAATGTGTTATATGTCTTTCAATTTTAAAGCATTTGCATCGTTAGATCCAGGATCTACATATTTATTTATCACACCACATTTGGCATCTAAACTGTATTATGAGAGAGAGATGTTGAAATGTGACTTAGAGATGAGTACACCGGTAAGTAGTACTATAGTGATTGGAGAAGTATGTAAAGGGTGTATTATTTGAGTTGACTAGGCTGAGTTGAAAACTGATTTGATAATACTGCAGTTAAAAGAGATAGACCTCATTCTAGGTATAGATTGACTTACTGCTTATAGGGATGTAATGAATTGTTATACTAAACAAGTCATTTTTTAATCTCCTAATCAACCAAGAGTAATATTTCAAGGTATTAGTTAAGCAGTGCTAGCCAGATTGATTTCATCAATGAGTGTTTTTAAGCTGATTCGAAGTGGATCTGAGGCTTATTTAGCCTATGTGACTGATATCTGAACTGAGCAGATAGTACAGGATATTCCTATTATTAGGGATTTCTTATATGTATTTTCCACTGAATTACTAGGATTACCCCTAGATAGAGAGACGGAGTTTACTATCGACCTTATTCCAGGTATTGCTCCTATATTTATTCCTCTATATAAGATGGTACCTGTGAAACTTAAGGAACTTAAGACTCAGTTGCAGGAGTTGTTGGATAAGAGCTTTATTAGGCCCAGTGTATCACCTTAGGGAGCTCCAGTTTTGTTTGTGAAGAAGAAGGATGAGACTTTGATATTATACATTGATTATAGACAACTGAATAGTGATAGTGAAGAATAAATATCCCATATTGAGAATCTATGATTTACTTGATCAGTTACAAGAAAATCAGGTGTTTACTAAACTACATTTAAGGTTAGGGTGTAATCAATTGAAGCTAGCAAAAGCTTATATAACATAGAGTGCATTCAGAACTAGATATAGGCACTTTGTATTTTTGGTGATGCCTTTTGGGTTGACGAATGCTCTGGCAACTTTTATGACATTGATGAACAAAGTATTTCAACCTTAATTAGATCACTTTGTGATTGTATTCATAGATTATATTTTGGTAAACTCGATGAGCGAAGAGGAACATTCTAAGCATTTGAGGTTAGTCTTATAAATAATGAGACAGAAGCAATTGTGCACCAAGTTTAGCAAGTGTAAATTTTGGCTTGATCAAGTGGTGTCCTTAGGTTATACAGTATCTGGACAGGACATACAAGTAGATCCAAAGAAAGTTGAGGTAGTGATGAAGTGGGAAGCCCCTAGAAATGTACTTAAGATTCAGAATTTTCTGGGGCTAGCAAGTTCTTACAGGAGGTTTATCAAGGGGGTTAATCTCAACTCCTTTAACAAAGCTTCTGAAGAAAAATGTACATTTTCGATGGACTAATGAATGCTAAAGGAGTTTTGAGGAATTAAAACATCGATTAACTACAGCATCGGTGTTAGTTATTCCATCTGGATATGGAGGATATGTTGTAAATAGTGATGCTTCACATAAGGGATTAGGATGTGTTCTGATGCAGTATGGTAGAGTAATTACATATGTATCAAGATAGTTTAGGTCTTATGAGTTTAACTATCTGGTTCATGATTTAGAGCTTGCTACAGTGGTATTTACTTTGAAGATTTGGAGACATTATTTATATGGTGAAACATTTAAGATATTTACAGATCATAGAAGTTTGAAATATTTGTTAAGTCAGAAAGAGCTAAATATGAGACAACGACGATGGATTGAACTACTTAAGGATTATGATTGCATAATTAAGTACCATCTAGGTAAAGCTAATGTTGTGATTAATGCATTAAGTAGGAAATATAATAGCAGTGTAGCACTAATTCAAACATCAAGGTTACCAAAACTAATTCAACTGAGAGTATTGAATGTTAAGCTAAGTTTGGGGCAAAACATAGCATTATTAGCTATATTGAAGCTTAGACCGGTATTACATGAAAGGATCAGAAAACCTCAAAGCAAGGATCTAGAATTAATGAAGTTATTTGAGAAGTTGAAACGTAACTCAAATTTTGAGTTTGAGTTGAGAAATGATACATTATGGTTACAGCAGAGATTATGTGTACCTAATATTGATGATTTTTGAAAAGAAATTTTGGTGGAAGCTCACATGACAGCTTATGTCATATATCCTAGTACTACTAAGATGTACAGTGCTCTGAAACAACATTTTTGGTGGGCAGGGATGAAGAAACAAGTGGTTGAGTATGTGGCTAAATGTTTGACACGCCAATAAGTTAAGACAGAGCATCAGGCTCCATTCATTACTTATTCTGGATTGGAAATGGGAGAGAAATATAATCGATTTCATTATAGGTTTGCTGAGGACTTCGAGGCAATATAATGTTATATAGGTCATTGTTGATAGATTGACGAAATTGGCACGTTTCTTACATATGCGAGAAAATAACACATTGGATCAGTTAGCTTGAAGGTACGTTAATAAGATAGTGAGGTTACATGGAGTACCAGTATCTATTGTATCTGATTGGGATCCCAAATTTACTTCTAGATTTTGGGGTAGTTTACAAACATCATTGGACACAAAGTTGAATTTTAGTACAATATTTCATCTTCAAACAGATTCATAGAGTGAGAAGACAATTAAGACTATTGAGAATATGCTTAGAGCTTGTGTTTTGGAGTTTCAAGGAGCAGAAGATCAATATATAGCTCTCATTGAATTTGCATATAATAATCATTATCATAGCAGTATTGGTATGACTCCATATGAAGCGTTATATGGCAGAAAGTGTTGATCGCCTTTACATTGGGATGAAGAGGGCCTAAGAATTGTTGAAGGCTCAGAGTTGATTCAAGATACCAATGATAAGGTAAAATTGATCTGTAATAAGATCAAGGCAGCTCAAGGTAGTTAAAAGAATTATGTGGATCAGCACTGGAGGGATATGGAGTATCAAGTGAGAGATAAGGTGTTCTTGAGAGTGTCACCTTGGTGAGGAGTGCTGAGGTTCCGTAAAAAGGGAAAGTTAAGCCCTAGATATATTAGTCCTTATAAGATTATTGAGAGAATAGAATCGTTGGCTTACAAGTTAGCATTACCACCAAAGATGTCTCAAATTCGCAATGTGTTCTAAGTTAGTACACTCGGGAGATATAGGTCAGATCCAACATATGTATTACTGGCATAGGAAGTTAAAATTGCAACTAATTTGAGTTATGTAAAGGAACCGATCAAAATAGTTAGTTGAGAAATATAGAAGGGAAAAATTAAATTTTGAAATTAGTAGTGAAAGTTCATTTTTTAGTTTTCATGATGATTATGGAAATATTAAAGGTGGAAGTAGTAATGTTAGTGATATTGGTAGTATTCCATCTCAGTCTTAGGACCATGAAGAATCTAATGTGAGGAAGAAAAGAAGGCAGGTGACTAATTTTTTCGCACCACAAACAACTCCTGGAGCCCAACTTTCAATTTGTAGTGCAATGCAATCAAGAGATGCGACTCATAATATTGATATGGCAATAGCTAGATAGTGGTATGATACAGATTTGTCATTCAATGCTTTCAATTTGATTATTATCAACATATGATAAATGCAATAGCCTCTTATGATTTAAGATACAAAGGATCATTGATTGATGACTTAAGAGGTAAACTTTTAAGTTGTACTGTTTCTAAAATTAGAACTTATTTGGCTAAAAGAAGAGTGAATTAAAGTACTTATGGATGTTTAATTATGTGTGATGGTTGAACAAATAGAAAATAAGAGTCTATTATAAATTTTTTGATTTATTCTTCAAATAGCTCTATGTTTTTTAAATCTATTAATGCATTTATCCTTATTAAAAATGCTGAAACTTTATTTGAGATATTTAATGAAGTTGTGAATAAAGACTGAAAAATATTATTCAATTTATTACTAACAATGATTCCACTTATAAAACTGCAAGGAAAAGATTGCAGAATACCTATAATTTACTTTTTTGGACTCCTTGTGTTACACATTACATTAACTTAATGCTGAAAAATATAAGAGATCCTAGGTATTTTTTTGTTATTGATGAGACTATATAGAAGGTTAAAAAGGTGACAAAATTCATTTATAACTGTGCATGAGTTTTGAATTTGATGAGAAGGAAATTTACCAATGGTAGGAATTTGTGTCGCCCTACTGTGATAAGATTTACAACAAATTTCTTATCACTTTAATCTTTTATTTCATGAAGAAAGAGTTAAAGCAAATGTTCACAAGTGATAAGTAAGTTGTATCTTAACATACTAGGTTTAATGCTGGAATGAAAGTTTGCAGTATTATACTAAAAGATAGAAAATTTTGATCACAATATCAATTTGTTATCCGAGTTTGTGAGCCTTTGGTGAGGCTGCTTCAATTGGCTGATAGTGAAAAAAAGTCAATAGCAAGTTATATTTTTAATGTTATGGAGAGAACGACGGAAGCAATTAAGGCCAATCTGAAAATTATGCCTTTTTTATACATACCATATCTCTTAATTATTAATGAGAGAAGAAAAAGACAATTTTCTTCTCCATTATTTGTAACTGGAGTATTTTTAAATCCTAATGTATATTTTATATTAAATCTAGCAAAGCAAGCTGAAGTTAATAAAAAAATGCTTTTCATAATTACAACAATTGCTTTTAAGACACAATGTAAGATCTTTTAAGCTCACAAATGGAGCTTTATAAATTGTCTTATAGAAATTTTAGAATGTCGATTGTTATCCAACACAAAGGAAAACTTTTTTCAGATATTACTTATTTCTTATTTCTCATTTGTTAAAAATTAATTATTACTTTATTTTGTTTATAACACTACTTTTGTTATCTTATAATTTGCAATTTCTTGGTGAGATCAATTCAAAAATAGTATTCCAAAATTGAAAAAATTTGTGATTTAAATTTTAAGTCAATGTGTAAGTACAACTAGGTATGAATGAAACTATAGCACATTTAAATTTATCAACTCAAAGAAAATGAATAGATTAAAGCATAAAAAATTAAATAACTTAATTTATATTCGTTACAATTTAAAGCTTCCAAAAGGGTATATTATTTTCGTTATTATCATTATTAATTTTGATATAATTTCTTATAATTTTTTAATAATTAAATTTAATTATTTACTAAAAGTCTTAATAACTCAAGTAATTTAAATGATCCAATTGTCATTGATAAAACTCTTTTTAATGATAAAAATTTTGTATCAAATAATCACTGAGACCAGTACAGTTCTAGCAAATTTTCTCCCATTGACAATTGAATTTTAAGTTTTTATTTTTTTCTTTTAATTTTAATTGTATTTAATGTTTATATTAAATTCTATATGTGTAATATAACTGTAATATTTTTGTTTCAGGTTTAAATTCTACTTAATTATTTTTTCACCAACTCTATTTGTAAATTATTTAATAATATTTATTATTTTTTTATTAGATATTTTAAATTTTTAATGTAATATTATTTATTAAAATGATAAATTTGTATTATTATAATATTTTTAATATTTTACATTATTTTTAATTTTATAATTATATAATGATGATTGTCTTTGTTTATATTAATTGTAGTTATTATTTATATGTAAAATATTTAAAAAAATTATTATTATTTCATATTAATTGTTATTATTATTTATTATTAAGATTTTTAAAAATATTGTTGATGCAAACAATAAACTAATAAAATATACAGTACAATTGCATAATATATTAATAGACTATTTTGTAAATTTTAAAAACTATTTTATAAATTTAAAAAATTATCAAAAAAAGTACCCAATACTAACTAATACCAGTACAGTTCCGTTCTAAAATTCAATCCGGTACCAAACCTAATACAGTATTCATAACTTTGTCCATGAGTAAAACTTAAAGGCTTCACTTTTTATTTTATTTCTAATCCCATGTTCATATGACAAAAATCCATCTAAAAATAATATAAAATTTTATACTAGAATATCTTAACAAAAGTGTTTGTGTTGTGTCAAATTAGAGGCTATTTTAAAAGCTTGACAAATTGAAATCTTAAAACATTAAGATTCAATATACCTTAGAATCTAATTTGGGCATTTTTCTAAAATTTCAAATATATCATCAAATTATACTAAAACTACACTAGCAATTAAGCTTCACATTCATAGTTCTTTGACCAACTCCTAAAATAAGAAACTTAGTAGAATCGAATGTAATTTGGAAAGTAGGTAAAAGAGATGGCCTCTTTATGGTTTGATAAGTAGACTGGGCAAAGTACTCTTATACTACAAAATCAACATTCAACGACAACTCTATCCACTTTTCCTCAAAAGCCAAGGTGTAGGTTCACCTAGAAAATGAAAATTGTGCACAATTATAAAAGAACTAAGAAATATTATAAAAATCCTACTCCCAAACCCAACAAATGAAGTATCTATTATTGGCATAACATACCTATAATTGACTTAACCAATAAGAAAACCAAGGAACCAGTCCAAGGGATTAGTTTTAAGGTATAATGGAGTAAGAGTGATATGAAATAAAAACCTTAAGTGTCAATTTTTTGTTGTGGTTAGCAATGTTGGACTAGCTCAGCATAATTGATAGATTTAGATATATATCTCTACCTAAAACCTATGCTTTATGCCAGCTAGCGGATAAAACTAGAGACTACTTTTTTTTCCAATGTAGAATTTCCAAGCAAATATTGAAGACCACTAAACTATATCACTGGGAAATCAATTCTATCTTAGCTGACATTACTCAATGTATACAGGTGAAACCAATATCGAAGGATGATGATAAGAATGCCCACTCAATGGCATTGGCTATCTGTTTTCAAAAGATATAGAAAGAAAGAAACTCAAGAAAATTCACAGGCAAGGAAAAGAACTTAAACATACTGATGGCCTCAACAATAGCAAACGTAAGAGAGCAATTTATAATAAACCAATTTGGAAGAAAACGCAACACAGTGGTGACTTCATAGAGAATTTAGAAACTTTGGTTTCATGCTCAATGTAATTGCTTTCTCATTGTGCTGCAGCAATCTAAATTGTAGAAAGTGGAAAGTAGTTGTTAACAGTTTGGAGTGGAGTTTACGCCAAAGTGTGATCCCTTTGTAACTTGACAACTTCATTCATAGTATATTTATAAGATTTTACTCTTTTTTTTTAAACTTCTTTTTTAAAATCAACATGAGAGTTATTACGCTTGTATCAAACATTGACCATAAATAGAATGTCAACAATCAACTAAAGCATCAGGCCCATGAAACAGTACAACTATTCATATTCTGAATTTGTCCAAGACATCAAACGACCATAACCAAATTTTGGTGAAAAGAAAAACTAGTTCTGGTAGCCAAACTAATAGATGTAGTTAATTGTAAGACAAACATCCTTCAATGCCATACCGAATTGCGGAAACAACTAATCTCCGTAGTTCACCTACTTCTTGTGTACTCTGGCGACAATTTTAAATCTTCCCGTCTGCTGTTGCTGTCAACAAGAATCATTATTAGTAACCCAAAAATTTTATCTTGAATTTAAAGACTAAAAGAAGCCAGCTTTATACTCACTTTTTTCCACAGTTCAGAATGGTTCTTGCAGAATCCAGCTACAATGGCTTCTTTATTCTTCCTTCCCTCTTGATACTCGATGCAAAGACCCCCATTTAATGCACAGGTGACATGAAATGCTAAAGAGCATCTAGGCTCAGAGCATTCAATAACACAACCTTTTCGATTTTTGCATACATAACACTTCCCTCCCCATCTCCATTTAGGAATTCTTGACAAGTCAATTCCCTCACGCCCATCTGGGTCCTCAAAGAACACTTCAGGAACCAATAACGCGCACACAACATGTGCCCAAGACCCAGCCACTGTGGGTTTCATGGCACCACTTTTATCTGGACACAAACGACAGGATAAGGGCTTCTTTTGCTCCTCGGATTGAGAAAGCATACATTGGGTACAAAACCAGTCACCTTCAGGGATACCCTTTATTAAAGGATTGCCATAGCAAGTTGTATGGACCATTAGATCACATCCATCACAGAACACTATGGGATCTGCTGGGTCTCCGTCCGTACTTTGACAGATTGCACACAAAATCCCATCATCATCCTCTTCTCTGCTCTCCAATTTCCCTTCGCCCTTCTCTGCTTTTCCATTATCTTCTGAACTGGTGTTTCCGCAAATAAATGGCTCTTTCTTCTCTTCTCTGGGAGTTCCGATGGACTGTTCATCACTACCTGCCAATGGGGTCTTTTCTTCGTTGTCTGGTTGGCGAGTTTCAACAAACAGATTGGCACTAACACCCTTCTGTTCTTCATCAAAACATGGTTTATATTCAACATTGAGATCCAAAGGCAAAAGGGGCTTAC
>JAOSBK010000004.1:22800214-22812434 GCA_027568895.1 Erythroxylum shatona
GGCACTAACACCCTTCTGTTCTTCATCAAAACATGGTTTATATTCAACATTGAGATCCAAAGGCAAAAGGGGCTTACCGGAGACCAAATCGGACTGCAACGCCCACACTCGTTTCTTGGCCGGCAAACAGTAGGCAGTGGAAATGATCGTTGGGTCAGGGAACGCTTGGCTCCTAGACTCCTTTCGTTTCTTTGTCGGAAGGTGCAATGTCATATGTACATTTTCTTTGCCATCTTCCACAGGCTGGTGCTTTTGCAAGAGGCTGAATCTTTTGAGAGGGGGCAAAGCTTGAAATTGGGAGTCCATTTTCAGAATTTGTTTACAATAAGGCTTTGCTTGCTTTCAATTTAGCAGCAGAAAGGTGGTGGTGGGATTTGAATTGGGGAAATGAAGATGGCGGGAAGTAGGTCCGCTTGCAGCAAAAGTTTGGCGGGAAATGCGAATGGCGCTGGTTTATGCATTTATTTTGTCCCGCCTAACTAAAACATTGAAGCATAGGTTAGGTTAGGGCGTATTTATTTATTTATGGAGTAATACTATTAAACCATATAAAATAGGCTGAGGCCCTAGCCCCAATCAAACTTGAGATAATGGGTTTGACCCTGAATCTGAATTTTTTTTTTTTTTTGTGAAGCGGATACACAGCAAGGAAGCTTAAGGCCTCAAGATCGTTACAAATAAAGCATCATCCTGTTAAAATTGTCGAATACCCGAAATAGGCATCTTGTAAAAATGAAGAGCCTAATTTTGTTAAATAATCAGCATACTGGTTGTCTTCTTTCGTAGTATGGGCAATAGAGCAGTCCCAGCCCAGTCCTTCCTTCAAGTAAGGATAGGATTGATGGCATTCCCGGGTATGCGTTGTCACTCTTGAGTTGACTTCTTATTATGGACTCCATTTAAATCATTTACCAAACTTTGTTCATAGTTATTAGTTGTCGGTATCGATCGACTGACAATTTCATATTTAAAATTCAGAAAAAATAAAAATTTAACCTCCCCCTCCCCCTCCCCGCATCTGCTCTGCTGCCCAAAATCAACTACTCTCTTTGGAGGAGAGGCTACAACCATGGCTTCTCGGAACCAAAACAGACCACCACCAAGTCCTTTTGCCGTAAGAACCATGGCAAGGAGAGGAAATAGAATGAAAAATAATAGCAGAATAAATAGTTTGACATTTGCGTAATGGGCAAGAGAGGAAGTGAAATGAAAAAAGGTTCACGAAATAAAATTCATGAATCTACAGTGAGGAGTTAAATCTCTTTTTACATTTATTTAAATATAACCAGATAAATAAGAACAAATATCATATTTTTTTTCTCAAATATTTGTTAAGTCATTATTCAATATAAAAGTTAAAATTCTTTGAGAGCCAAAATAAATAAATTATAACTATAAATACTTTTACATTGATATAATTTAACTTTATTTAATAATACAAAATATTGAAATGTTCTTTTTTTATATTAATTGTGATTATTATTTATGTAAAATATTTGAAAAATAATATTAATAAAAATAAATAAATTATTTTAATTTTAATTTTTATTATGATTTTTGGAGATATAATTTATGTAAAATTATAAAGTATGCAATATAACATTCTCATTGAATATTTTGCAAATTTTAAAAAATTCAAAAACTATTTTATAAATTTAAAAAATTATCTAAAACAGTATCCAAGTGGTATAGTACCGTACTAAAACTCAATCCAGTACCATGGCACGTACAATATTCATAACATTGATTCAAATCTTCCCAATTCTCAATCATAAGATGTTTCAAGTAAAATTAAAATTTAGTTGGAGGATTAACTGATTTAATTAAAAACCCTTTTTTTCTTGAATCAGAAGAGATTAGAACTAACCTAAACTACTTGAAACTGTATAGAGGATTTAACTGCTTTAACAACAACGTTTACAATTGAGTGACTAACCAATTAATTGAATGTTCGGATAAACTCAACCAATTGGTCTTAGCAATTTCCAAAACTCTTGCAAAAGTATTTATCCAGAATGCTGCTTGATTGAGCTCTTGCCAATGCCTCAAAATAACTGAAAAGTGAACCTCTTTAAAAGCTGCTGGTACTCGCTGCGGTGACCATGGTGCTTCAAAATATCAGAATGGTTTTGATACTAACTAACCTTGATTCATTGCATGCACACTAAATAATTTGTAGTTGTATACGCACTAAAAGTGCTAGCATATGGAAATCAATCGAGAACTAAGGCCTAACAAGAAAGAATTCTGTCAATATGTTCCAGATTCAAATTAATAGCAACTAAAAAGGCTATAATTTACATGAGTCTTGCTGACAGGAGATGTACATTAGTCTTGCTAAATAATAAGGCCGAGTTGAATGGGTTAATTAAAGGGCAAACATCAAATGTAAAATTTAACATAATCAGCAGCTATTGGAAATTAAATAAGGAAGAGTAGGCTGTGATGTACTGGCCAATTCAATGCATCTATGAATGCACTCGTAAAAAAGAAAATTGGTCAACAAGTTAAGAAGGGCATAATCATACAACGGCGTCCTAATAAAAATCCTGCTTAAATGCGAGGTGAAAAAATCCAGAAATACGTAATTTTATCCTAATTAGTAGAAAAGCATAGAGCATAATAAACATACAGAGAAAACGATTTAGCCTCAATAAATCAACAAATAGGTTCAACCAGGGGTGCAAAATAGATAAAAGAGTATGCGTGAACCTGACTTGGACATTCCTTAAAAGGTTTATCAACTTTTTAGTGTCATAAAAGGACTACTGCCAGACCGGTACAAGAAACCTTCCCAAATTTAATTTAAATCAATTATGCATCATCAGTTACTTTTCTACATCTTAGTTGGGAAATTCTCTTTACAGGGGATGTGTGATATAATCCTCTCAGAATGCCACTTATCCAATACATTACAAGAATTACTCAACATGTTTTTTAGACCACAAATTCCAAAGTGAAAAAGGCAGGCAAATTTTCCAGCAATATCTTAGTAATCAACACTTTGCAATCAAAAAGACCAACTTCCGGTAACTTTTAACATTTTCCGAGGTCCCAATAGGTTCAAGTCGTATGCCTTTTACAGAAAATCATCAAATTTAATAGACCCATAAGGATTAAAGGGTAATGAAAGAGGACATCTATTGAGGTTTTATCATAGAGGAATGATATATCTGATATCTGTTTCACTTGAACTTTCAACTAGAAGGTGTGATACTTTCTTCTAAGAGTAATTCTGACTCTAGGAGTGATTCCTAATTTCTTACATTCCATTCTTTGTGTTCACCACAAAATTCCAGCAACCAAAATCTTAACTTCCATCATATTACCCACCCTTGAAATCTTAAGCCTAAATTTTCAACAATCAAATCTTAAAATTTCAGCTATATAAAATCTAAAATTTCAACATGTTTAGTCAAAATCTAACCATGAAACCTGATATTCTAGCAGCATGATATCCGTCGTATTTTTAAATTTTGTGATTTTTAGCTACTAGTCAATAATTCTTCTATCTGTCCTACATAAATTTGGCATCAGAGCTTTGGTTCACAACGGTGACACGTAGCTAGACTATTCTTTAAAGACTTTGTATGTCTTCATGGATTACCTATAACCATTGTCTAATATTGTGACGTGAAGTTTATAAGAATTCTATGAAAAACATAGAACACTAAGCTTAAAGACGGAGGTGGTGAATAGAAGCTTGGGAGACTTGTTAATATGTTTGGTTGGAGACAATGTGAAAAATTAGGACCTAATTCTTCCTATGGCAGAATTTGCATACAACTATTCTATAAATAGGTCTACTGATAAGAGCCTTTTTAAGAAAGTTTCAAGAGTTCAACTAAGAAAGCTTATTGATCTAGTTTCTTTACCACAAAAAACACGAGCTAGTGTTGAAACTAAAAGTTTTGCACAACACATGAGAGACATATTTGATGAGATACAACAAAAGATAGTAACCAACAATTTGTCCTATAAAGAACATGTTGATCATCGTCAATTAGTGGAATTCAATGAAGGGGATATGGTGATGGTTAGGATCCGTCCAGATCATTTTCAAAAAGAAAAATATAAGAAATTTCATTCACGAAATGCTAGACCTTACAAGATCATCAAGAAGATAAGTGCTAATGCTTACGTTTTGGAATTATCAAGTGACATGAGAATAAGTCTGTATCTTTAATGTTGTAGACTTAACTATTTATCATGGACAAAATAAGCAATCCCTTACTGCAACTGTAAGACTTCTAGCCACTAATTATCTTAAAAAGAAAATAAAGGATGTTCTTGATAAAAAATTGTAATATAGGCACAAGACATGGAGGATATCGACAATTTCTTATCAAGTAGAAAAGAAAACTGATTTCTGACAATCCTTGGATTCTAGAATCAGAATTTCAAAAGTTGAACCCAAACTTATATGAACAGTATTTTCCACATTTTACATTGAGGACGACTTCAAACAAGCCAGGGATAATTGATGTAAGAAAACTGAAAGTATTTAGAAGAAATAAACGAGAAAAAATTAGTAAACCACAAGCCTTAATTTGGTTGGACGAAGATTGAGAATTGAGCTAACAACCAAAGATAAAGGTTGGAATTTAGATTATGTTAGGATTCCTTATTAGATAGGAAATAGTGGTAAGTTAAATATGATATTTTATTTTACATATATTATCTTAGTTGTTTAGGACTTATAGAACTTTTATTAGAATATGATTTAAATTTGTTAAGAACTTTTTCCTACTAGAATAAGAGTTCTAGGAATTCTATATATATGTGTACTCACAACAACAACAACAACACCTAGTATAAATCCCATTGATACGTAAGGTCTGAAGAGGTCTGTACTATGCAAACTTACCCCTTTACTCCTAACTAGTAAAGAGGTTGTTTTCAAAATTTGTGTACTTAGCCCTTCAATAATAGTAAGCAATATGAAAATTTTCTACAAACTTGATTTTTCAACTAGAAAGTATGATGCTTTCTTCTAATTCTTAGACCTTAGAAGTGATTACTAGTTTTTTACCTTCCATCCTTTGCGTTCACAATAAAATTCCAGCAACCAAAATCCTAACTTCCATCATATTAAACCTTGAAATCTTAAGCCTAAATTTTCAGCAATCAAACCTTAAAATTCCAGCTATACAAAATTGAAATTTCAGCATTCCCAGCCAAAATTCAACCTTGAAAGTTGATATTCTAGCAGCCTAATAACAGCCATATTTATTAATTTTGTGATTTTTAGGTATTAGTTAATAATTCTTCTATTTGTCCTACAGCATGTAGACACCATTTTCACCTTGTTGATTAAAAAAATTGTGTATATCTAATGTGCTGATCTTTCCTTTGTCTAGTGTGCTTGTCTGTCTATGTTAACATTTCATCCTCTCCTCAGCCCATTCCGATCAAGCCCATTAAAGTATATACCCGTAGAAATAAGTTGGGACAGGGGAGTGAGAATATTGCTGCCATGTAGGCAAAGGCTGTTAGGAGGTAGTTATGGAGAGAGAATGATGAGAGGGGAATATTAGCAAGAGAATGAGGGTAGAATGATTATCTATCGGTATTGTTAGGAATTTGGCCTGGATTTCCAGGAGGGGAGCTTGCTCCAGCAGTAAACTAACTACTTGTACCGATAAATCATCAATACAAAGCAATCTCTATAGAGGTTCCTAACATATTGGTGCTTTCATTGAGAGGAGGAAAGATAGAGATTGTATGCAAACAAGGATGGAGTCTAGAGTGTCTGCCTTAGAAGCGTCTCTGCGGAGACAGGAGTCATCGTTGCTAGCTCAGGAAGCTATGGTGAAGTCTCATGACGCGGCACTGAAGGACCTGGGATCGCAGCTTAGTACGTTGATGGCTGGTATGGAAACCTTGGCGAAATCCCAGAGCCAACTTCAGTCGGAGTTAAGAGAAGGATTTCAAGCTCTTAAGGTTAGGAACACGGGAAAACAGAGTATGGGAGATGGTGGGGATGGGTCACCAGAGTTGACTCACCTCGCTTCTTCTTCATCGGGAGACCACAGGGTCGAACCCAACCGACCGGAGAGTCGTCCCTTCTCCACGGTTGGAGAGCGAGCCTGGGAGGAGTTCCGCAATGCAGCGCGAAGAGTTGAGCTCCCTTCATTCCATGGTGTGGACCCATTTGCGTGGGTCGTGCGGACTGAATCTTACTTTTCAATTCACGAGATTCCAGAAGAGTTAAGGCTGCCGATGGTGCAGATTTGCATGGAGGGGGCGACGTTATACTGGCTCAAGACGATTCGCGATCAGGAGCCATGTATGACATGGGAGCGTTTTAAGCACTCTTTGTTTGATCGTTATGGTGAAAAGGATGAAGGGCACCCGATAGAGCTGATGAAGTCGATGGTTCAGCGTGGATCCGTGGATGGTTATATCGAAGATTTTGAGAAGGTAACTTCGAGGATCACTCGCATGCCCGAGGAATGGTTTATGAGCTGTTTTATGGGTGGGCTTCGAGAGGAGATACGGAACCGGGTCAGGACCCACGACCAGACGAACAGAACCCGACTCCTGTCGATAGCGCGTAAGGTCGAGCGGGAGTTGATCGGAGAGGGCGTCATCCGACCAACTGAGCCGAGGCTCCGACCAGGAGGTCCTTTCGCAGGGCACGGTTTACGGACGGGGGTAACTAGTTTCCAGCGACAAGGGCCAGCTGGGAACACACCGGCGAACGTTAAGGGGGAGGGAAGGGAGTTTCCCAACAAGGACAGGTCGGCAGTACCTGGTGAGGGTCGACAGAACAGTACAAGGTGGAAGGGAACTCGGAGTTTGTCGTATGAGCAGTTGATGGAGAGGAGGGCCAAAGGGCTGTGCTTCAAGTGCGGCCAAACCTACGGCCCACTTCATAGATGCCCAGATAAGGCATACAAGCTGACAATTTGGGAAGGGGAAGCTGATGTTGAAGCAGAAAACGGTGAAGGTGCAGTTGCAGAGGGAGCAGGGGAGAATCAGGAGGACTGGGAACTGGTCTGTAATTTGGTCGAATACAGGGAGATGGGCTGATGATGGGCAAGCTGAATGAAATGCCGATTTTGATCATGATAGACAGCGGGGCCAGCCACAATTTTGTGTCAAGCACATTGGTTAAGGCTATGGGAATTCCAACCACCGAAACTCGAACCTTCAGTGTCCGACTAGGGGATGGACACCGAACCTTCTCTCAAGGAGTCTGTAAGGGAGTTAGGGTGGAAATGAATGGAGCAGAGTTTACAGTGGAAGCTTTTGTGTTTAACACCGGAGGACCTGATTTAATTTTGGGAGTTACTTGGCTGGAGACATTAGGTGTAGTGAAGGTGGACTGGAAGAGAATGTCCATGTCATTTGATCAGAGGGGAACCGAAGTCAATCTACAGGGAGTCGCAAGGCAAGATCCTATTCCATATGCATTACAACAGATGTTTAAAGGTGAGGAAGTAGAGGTGGAAGGAGTATTATGGTCCATGGGAGTGAGGCAAGTGGAAGCAGATAGGAGAGGAACCTTGGGGTCAAACCAGCAGCAGGCATTACAGGCTGTTTTATCCAGTTTTGATGAAGTGTTTCAGCCTATTAAGGGGTTACCACCCAAGAGGATCAGTGATCATGCTATAGTTTTGAGGGAGGGGGCCGAACCAGTAAGTGTCCGACCCTATAGGCATGCACATCACCACAAAAATGAAATTGAAAGGCAGATCAAGGAGATGTTGGAAACTGGAGTGATCAGACCTTGTGTTGGACCATTTTCAAGCCCGGTGATCCTTGTTAAGAAGAAGGATGGTTCTTGGCGAATGTGTGTGGACTATAGGGCTTTGAATAAGCTTACGGTGCCACACAAATTCCCCATTCCTATTATTGACGAGTTGATGGAAGAGCTGCATGGGGCAAAGTTCTTCTCTAAAGTGGATCTGAAGTCTGGATTTCATCAAATTAGAGTTAGAGAGGAAGATGTTCACAAGACGGGGTTCCGGACTCATGAAGGGCATTATGAGTATATGGTAATGCCTTTCGGACTCATGAATGCGCCTGCCACATTCCAATCAACTATGAATTCCATCTTCAAGCCTCTGCTGCGTAGGTTTGTTCTAATATTCTTTGATGATATCTTAATCTATAGTCCAAGTTGGGATCAACATTTGCTTCACATAGCTCGGGTGTTGCAGCTGCTAACGGATAATCATTTACATGCAAATAAGAAGAAGTGTCTATTTGGACAGCAGTCCATTGAATATCTTGGCCATGTGCTTTCAGCTGAGGGGATAGCTATGGATCCGATAAAAATCAAGAGTGTCTTGGATTGGCCTGAACCGAAAAATGTGAAGGGAGTAAGAGGATTTCTGGGGCTTACGGGGTACTACAGAAAATTTGTCAAAGATTATGGGAAAATTGCAAAGCCTCTCACAGTATTGACCAAGAAGAACAGTTTTAATTGGGGAGAAGAGGCTAGGGAAGCTTTTGAGGAGTTAAAGAGGAGGATGACCACTTCTCCGGTCTTAGCCTTACCGAATTTTTCCAAAGAATTTTCAGTGGAATGTGATGCATCCGGAAAGGGAATTGGGGCTGTTTTGATACAAGAGGGTCGACCCTTAGCATATTTTAGCAAGGCATTGGCGGAATCAACTTATTCCAAATCAGTCTACGAAAAAGAGATGATGGCACTAGTCCTAGCGGTTCAGCATTGGCGGCACTTTCTGTTGGGAAGGCATTTTAAGGTCTATACAGACCATAAAAGCCTTAAGCATCTTTTGAACCAAAGAATTCCATCAGTGGATCAGCAGTGTTGGCAAGCTAAGCTATTGGGATTGGATTTTGAGGTGATCTACAAGTCGGGAAAGCAGAATGGGGCAGCAGACGCTTTGTCTAGGATGGGAGAAGATAAGTTTTTGTTTACCACCCTCTCTGCTCCCTTTTGGGCAGACCTGGAGCTAATCCGAAGGGAGGTTCAGGAAGATGCTGAACTTAGTAAGATTCTAGAGTCCTTGCAACAGGATCCGGAGTCAAAATCAGATTACCTTGTGAGGGGAAACCTGCTGTTTTATAAGAACAGGCTAGTCCTCTCACCCACTTCAGCATTAATTCCTCAACTACTGCAGGAATATCATTCTACCCCTCTAGGAGGGCACTCGGGTTTTCTTAAGACCTACAAAAGGCTGGCTAGTGGGGTATTTTGGCCTGGAATGAAGACCTCTATCCAGAAATTTGTTCGGGAGTGTGCTATCTGTCAAAGGAGTAAGTATTTAGCTATGAGCCCTGCTGGTCTTCTTCAGCCTTTGCCCATTCCTAAGCTAGTTTGGGATGAAGTATCCATGGATTTCATCACCAAGTTACCTAAATCCCGTGGTTATGAAGTTATAATGGTGGTTGTGGATAGGCTGTCAAAATATGCCCATTTCACACTTCTGAAGCACCCTTTCACAGCCAAAACAGTAGCTGAGGCGTTCATCAAAGATGTGGTTAAGTTGCACGGTGTCCCTAGTTCAATCTTGAGTGATAGAGATCCTCTCTTCACTAGCAACTTCTGGAAGGAAATCTTTAGGTTGCAAGGAACTACATTGAAAATGAGCTCTTCGTATCACCCACAAACGGATGGCCAGACGGAGGTGGTTAATAGGGGCTTGGAAACCTATCTTCGTTGCTTTGCTTCTGAACAGCCAAGACATTGGTCTCATTGGATATCTTGGGCTGAGTATTGGTACAATACTAATTTTCAGGTTTCAATAGGAAAGACTCCTTTCGAGGTGGTTTATGGCCGCCTACCACCCTCTATTCTGCACTATATTCAAGGAGAGACTCAAGTGGCATCAGTGGCAGCAGCTTTGACAGATAGAGATGAGGCTTTGCGCCAACTTAAGCACAATTTACTTCATGCTCAATCAACAATGAAGAAGTTTGCAGATGTTCACAGAAGGGAGGTTCAGTTTCTGGAGGGAGACTTAGTCTATGTCAAACTACGACCTCATAAACAGCTCACTTTAGCAAGGAACATATGTCCCAAGCTGGCTGCCAGGTATTATGGACCTTTTAAGATTCTGGAGAAAGTGGGACAGGTTGCCTACAAACTTCAACTCCCACCTACAGCCAAGGTACATCCAGTCTTCCATGTCTCCCAGCTGAAAAAGGCCATAGGGGACCATCCGATTGAGCAAGACCTTCCTCAGGGCTTGGAGGTGGACGAATTGGAGAGAGCTGAACCTGAAGCAGTTCTGGCTTCACGTTACAGCACGGCTAAAGGCAGACAAGTCCAGCAGTGGCTGATTCGATGGAAGTCTAGACCGGCAGAGGAAGCTACATGGGAGGATGCAGATTTCATCAAGGGACAGTTTCCTTCCTTTTCCCTTGAGGACAAGGGAGTTATTGAGGAGGCGGGAATTGTTAACACTCCACCCTCTCCTCAGCCCATTCCGCTTAAGCCCATAAAAGTGTATACCCGTAGAAACAAGTAGGGACGGGGGAGTGAGAATATTGATGCCATGTAGGCAAGGTTGTTAGGAGGGAGTGAGGTAGTTACAGTGAGAGAATGTAGAGGGGGAATATTAGCAGGGAAATGAGTGGGGAAGGATTATCTATCGTTATTGTTAGGAATTTGGCCTGGATTTCCAGGAGGGGGAGCAAGTCTCCAGCATTTTTCTGTTTTCCTATACTGATATACCATCAATACACACAACCTCTATAGAGGATTCCTAACATGGATGGAGTGGACGGTTCTGGGTCTCATGCACGCACCTGGTATCGACATCGAGGAAATAACATGAGGGGCAGCTTGCGGGTCAATCCGACCCACCACCGTGAGATGGAGGATCCAAACCCGATGGGTTGAGGGCAAGATTGGAGCGGTACTGGAGCTGCGAGACATAGGGAATTTGTGGGAACTCCCTCTGACAAGCATGCGCCGCCCCAAATGGCCACCTCCCCGATGACGACACTCACCATACGGTCGGAAGGTGATCGGAGGGGACAGACAGAAAAAAATAGGGGACTGCGTCATCTGTCCTACCAGGAGCTTATGGACTGAAAGGCCAAAGGCTTGTGTTTCAGGTGTGGGGAGAGGTTTCATCCTCTTCACCAGTGTGCTGAAAAACAGCTGAGATTGTTAATCTTGGATGACAATGAAACTTTGGATGAAAATGGAGAAATTATAGCCTTAGAAGCAGAAGTTGAAGAGGAGGCTGATATAGCTTTGGAATGCAGAACAATGGAGGTGTTTGGAGTGACTGGAGCACTTTTACAGGAGAATAAGACTATGCGTTTGGCTGGAAGGTTACAGGGAGTACCAATTGTTATTTTAGTGGATAGTGGAGCCAGCCATAACTTCATCTCTCCTGAGTTGGTGAGTGGGTTGGGATTGCCCGTAGGGACAAGCAAGGCATTGGGAACCAGACTTGGAGATGGCCATCGGGTGACTACTCAAGGGAAGTGTTTGGAAATTCCTATTCGGGTGGGAGACTTAAAGTGCAAGATTGATGCTTTATGTCTTAGATTTAGAAGAAATGGATGTGATCTTAGGGTTGCTTGGTTACAAACATTAGGAAGGGTCCTAATGGATTGGAGGGAGATGACCATGCAATTCCAACATGAGGGACAAAAGGTACAACTTTGTGGCAAGGTAGGGCTTCTGACCACACCAAGGAGAGGCAATGGGTACCACGAAGATTCAGGGTGTTGGCAGGGTCTCCTTGCTATCGTGGGTGGGAGTTTTCTATCAACTGAAGGAATAGCTATATGGGAGAAGCAACAGATCCAGCTTACCAGAAAAGAGGAAGGGGAGCTGAACCAGGTGTTGAAAAATTTTCCGGACCCTGAAAGTGTGCTGGCCAGCAACAGAGTAACTACATTTGGGAACTCAACACAGCTATGGTTGGTCAAAAGGAAGGGCCAGACAGTGGAACAAGCGACAAGGGAAGATGAGTATGGGAACTGGAGTCATTTTCCTCACTTCAGCCTTGGGGACAAGGCTGCTCTTCCAAGAGAGGGCAATGTTAGGATCTACCGGGGAGAGAGAGTGATTTGTTCCAGAAGGAAGAACAGTGGGCTACGAGGGAAATTAGTTATCTGTTGAGGTGGCAAAGTAGTTAGAATAACAGAATGTACCTGGGGAGGGGATTTATGTAAGGGGGAGAGAGAAGAGAGGGAGTAGGGAGAAAAATTGAGTGAAGATAGTGACAGAAGGATATTCATACCTTCTGAGGAGCAAATCTGCTCTGGTTAGGGAGAAATA
>JAOSBK010000004.1:22818502-22829893 GCA_027568895.1 Erythroxylum shatona
CATAATTTTAGGGACAGTATTACCTTATTTTGCCCTCTCTTCTTTGTATAAATATGTATGTACAGCTAGTGTATTTAAAATATACAACTCATTTCAAATCTCCACATGAGGTAATAGTCTTTAGAGATCAGAAAAATTAGGATGTCCTAATCTATTATGCCAAAGCAATATAAGTTCTTTAGCAAGGGTAGACCAAATACTACTTAAGCAATGAGCTTCTTTATTCTTCAAGTTATCATCAACGAAGTAGTAGAGACCATCTACAACTTAGCTTTGCCAATCATCTTCCTCAAAGTTAGTTCCTGAAAGACATAATATGAGTCAAAAAATGTAATGGTACAATTAGAGACACGGGCTAGTTTGCTCACAAATTGCAAATTACAAGCTAGTTTTGAAACATAAAGGGCAGAGTTAAGGTAGATATTAAAGGATAGAGTTATTGAACCTTTACCAGCTACAACAGAAAATGATCCATCTGCTATACGAATTTTTGCAAGGCCAGAACAAGGGTCATAAGTATGAAATAAATTAGAAGAATAGGTCATATGGTCAGATGCTCCTGAATCAATGATCCAAGAAGCGAAATTGTATGGAAAGGAACATGATAAGGCATTAAAATCACTATCAGTTTGCGCAACAAAAGCATTAGGGGCACTTGAGGATTCAGATTTGGGTTTCAGTAGCTTCAGGATGTAATTAATCTGCTCTTGAGAGAACTGTCCAACATCTACCTCATGGGCTGATGGAGTTTTACTTGATTCATAGTGAACTTAAGTTTTATTAAATTTTCCTTCATGTGATCCCTTCCAATTTGCAGGCTTTCCATGGAGTTTTCAGCATGTTTCACGGGTATAATGAGCTTTATTGCAATAGTCACACCAAACTCGTGACTTTTCCTCAGTCTTCTTAGTATGGGCATTAGCATTCCCAACAACTAAGAGCTGTGTTTTCAATACTAGGCGTAGGATTTCATTTGCCAAGCATCACAAACCGTCTACTCTCTTCACGTCGAACTTCTACAAAGACTTCCCCAATGGATGGAAGTGGTTGTCTTCTAATAATCCTACCTTTAACCTCATCAAACTCAACATTAAGTCCAATTAAGAACTTAAAAATTCGATTATCCTCTACTGTTTTTTGAAAATAGTTATAGTCCTTAGGGGATTTCCACTCATAGTCATTAAACAAATCTAAGTCTTGCCACAAACGTTTCAGAGAATTAAAGTACTTAGTGACACTATCCTCACTTTGGTGGATCTTACCCAATTTGATAGTTAGTTCATACACTTGGGACTAGTTTCCCAAGTCAGAATACGTCTAATTCATGTTGTCCTATAGCTCCTTAGATGTGTGATAACACATATAGTTGGAGCTAATATCCTCCTCCATAGAATTTACCAGCCATGTCATAACCATAGAATTTTTAGCTTCCCATATTCCGTGTGTAGGATCCTCAGCCATAGGTTCCTTCTTGTCTCTAGTCAAATATTCAATCTTGCCTCTACCACGGATGTACATTCTAACCGATTGGAACCAACGAAGAAAATTCTCTCCATCCAGTCGTATAGTAGTGATCTTAATGGAATAAGAATCTGAGGTAGGATTATGAGGAGGAGGTGTTTGAACAAATGGGATAGAGGATTCAGCAATGTATATAGATGGGTAGGATTATAGATAGTAGGCAACAAATAGGGTTTAGGGTTGTTCAGGTTATTCTGATACCATGCAGAAATTCTGAACCGATGTATATTATTCTCAACATCTTACTAGGTCAATACATAGGTACAAGTATATATAGAAATAAAGAGGGCTAATCTAGGAAACTAATATCTGTATATAATATCCTAACTTATCTGATTTGCTAACTTTTACGAGTCAATAATATCTAGGAGATATCCAGCTGGATATTTCCCAACACACATCATCTTGGAATCTATTGAGTTTTATGCCACAAAAAATACCCCAGGACATCTAAGGTATTCAACTGCATAAGCATATACTCATTAGACTTATTAGCTTCCTAATGGTACAAGTTTCATCTTATATGATAGGATCCACCAATATAAAATATGCACATGATGCTTCTATAACGTCCCAATTAGATCTTCTAAATCTTTCTTGAAGAAGAATAATTACATAGGAAAATAATATTGCCAACATGTTTCCTGGATCACTTTTCACTCCTATGTGATAGCTGCACAGCTTGAAGATGACAAAATATCTTTTCAACATATCCATTTCAATAGCCAATAAATGCCTTCTTCAACTCTTAGATGTGCTAAAAACTCTTCCCCAAGACACACAAGCAAGAGAAACAAACTCGGACAAAGAAGACAGCAAAATATAAAGTTCTAATCACCAAAAAAAATCATATGATGAACACAAATTTAACAGCGGACAAAAGTGCATGGACATAATCAACTTAGCTACTACGTCCAAATAGAAAAACAGCTTAAGCAACCCAATTTATTGATTTACATGTCACTTACTATGCACTGAAAGATAAATGGTACTAACCCTCCGATCTGAGTGCACAAAGAGATGGGCACATCAAATGAAGAGGAAGAGTTGAAAAGGAATTACAGTGAAAGAAGCACATGCCATGCAAGATATCACTTGCTTGACCAAGAAAACTTTCATGTAGCTTCGGTGTTGAAATGTCAAACAACCAGACCAGCATACCTCAACCAATGGGTAAGCTTCTCTGAAAATGTAGGTTGATCCCTTTCAAATGGAATGACATAATGGTGGCGGTTGTCCACCCATCCTCAGGATAATGATTAGAAGAGACTGTAATTCCAACCAAGAACCAAATCCTCCAAGAACCATTGGATAGAGTCCCATATGAACTAACTGAGTTATACTGGACAGGCATTAAGTAGCACACCCACGTGGCATAAGAAATGGAAGAAGAGAGGGGCAACCCTCATCAAGCTTGCAAGAAAGCAAGTGAGAGGACAGAGATATGGAGAGAGAGAGCAATAATCCCACAAAATTGGAAATTCATACTAGTTTCCATTTAAACATGGCCAAGATAAACATGAACTTCTACATAAATAAAGGGACGACCAAAAAGACCTTGCTATTCCTTAGAGAAGCAAGAAAAGCCAAATAACCAAAAAAACAAATAAAGCTAGTACTAATGATGTTGAACAAAGTAACCACATGATAGGCATCAAATGAAATATGTCTGACACAGAACCCAGTAATATTTCAAAACAGTTGCGAACCTAACCTAATGCACAACAACATCTATAGCTCTGAAAAAATGCAGGATAATAAAAACCCAGAATTAGTTATTAAGTTATAGAAACAATAACCTAAATCAAAAGAAAAAGTATGAAAGGGTTCATAAATGTCCCAAGTTTTACATAACTAGCTTCACGAACACCAACACAAGTGTTAGTCAAGCTCATTTGAGCTACTAAAAATGAAACTGTGATCATCATTTCAAAAGCTAACAACATTTTGAAGGCAGAATGAAATAAAGATTGAAAACTAAGTGCTCAACAATCCAAAGCATACAACCATAGGTCTTACACATATATGTTTTGTTATGGATTCAATCAAAAGTATATAAAAGGTGTTTTCGGGGTCAATGGTGTATCTAAGTTTTCCTTTCAAAGTCACAAGCTCGGCAAAATAAGAATGACAAATTTTATTAATGGTAGAAGTAATATGACATTATTCACTACACAATTTCGTCTTTAGGCTTTTAGGATTATAGTTAACAAGTACTTCAATAATGCAGTCATAGGCTTTTCTTTTGCTAGTCCTCCCCCTAACCACCTTCCTAAGCAATGCTTTCCTCTAGTACCAGGCTTGGCAAAATAGCCCAAGCCCGATAAATCCCGGGATGAGCCTGTAAAAACTTTTGGGTTGTTTCGAGCCCCATCTCTCTACCTAGTACAATCTTAGACCACACATCTCTTTCTTACATCTTTTCAAATATCAAAACTGATCATTTTTCACACAATACAACCAATGATATTCAAACTTTTTTTATCTTCTGAAAATCCAGTAACTTAGTTGAAATCTAAACCACTATGGGAGAAAATTCAGTTCACTTGCAACTTCAACATGTGTAAAAAAGAGGGGAAGAAATACTCCAACAAGTATGCAGCAACCTGACATCAAATGGCAATTCCAAACTACTCAAGTTAGCCCTGAGGTCTATGTAGCATGGTAGGAAAGAAGCACAAGGAGATTCAAGAATGAACAACAAAACAAGACAGATTTTTACACAAAAGCACTTGCAAAGATAAAGGAAAACTTCTTGTTAAGCTTAGGGAAGAAGAAAACAACTTAGCATAGTAGCCACAAGATGCGGAATTAATTAATTGTAAGGTGCATCAATCTCTCAATCTATTGATTAGTAGCTCCACTAAGTCAGATTGAATGCAAATTATAGTGGTTTGTATTATATCGACTATCCCTCTCACTTTTGTACTATAATGGTTTGGTCCATAAGCTTTTCTCCTTGTAAATTGTAAGGCATTGCCTCCATTTTTGGAATACAATACCTTAATTTCCATAAAAAATGTAAGCCATTTTTGAAGCCTCAACCATAAAATTTTTTGTGGACTAGCTTAACTCTAATTGATTGCTAGAAAACACAAGCCATAGCTTATCATTACATCACTCGCATCATTCAGAATTCAACAAAAGAAGGTCTTTGAGGCATCAGCTTATGACCCAAAAGCTAAAGCTAACCCAAAGTACAATAATAAGCTGCAGGGAAACATATAATTAGAATATTTTATTCTGAATACTTAAGAGCATTATCAGAAGATGTGTCATGCTAATTTCTACCAACAACGTCTCACTTTAACATGCAGAGAGAAGATAGAATGCCAAGGAAATACAAAAGGAAAAAAAAAGGTCAATGTCAGTTGGGTATCAAAAACGTACCACTTAAATGAGGTAATAACCAAACAAAAAATTCGGGTCCGAGTAATTCTTCTAAAGCAAGTAAAAGACCAATGACAAACATTATATGCATTAACAGTTCTCTAGATCTGATAGAACTAGGCCACACCTACAACTAACAAGATAACAATTATTATGTACTCCAAAAATAGGTATAAAAGTAATTAAACCCCACTAATTGATGTAGACAGAGAAAGGAAAATCTAGAATTCTAGGGAGGTTGAGGATGACATTCAAAAACTAATTCAACAGAAGATAAACCAACAATGACCAATGAGAAAGACACTTTTATCACCATCTAGAAACTGCACCTCAGTTAAGTTACATTTCACCTGCTGAAAACAAAAAGAAGAAAAGAACTCCAACCAGCCCCAGCAACAAAATGGAACATTATCGGATGATTTAGTGCGTTGCAATTCAACAGGTTACCTAGCCTTAAAATTTCATATGCTAGAGGAAAATTAATCCTTTTTTATGGGAATAATTTCTACAGCCTCCAATTGACTTTTGAATTTACATAACTTCCTCTAAGCCAAGGACCAATATGGGTGAATAAGAGGAACAAAACTCAAACATAAAGGTATACATGGATAAGTATCAGGCTGTTCAAGGATAAAAAAAAATAAATATTATCAAAGATTGTCAAATAGTATCCATTAATTACTTTCTCATCCTCGGATTCTCAATAAAAAGGGAGGAGTTGGCCTATTTCTTTTATAATGCCCATACTTGTTTGTAGAATAAGTAACAAGAGAGAGAGAGAGAGAGAGAGAGAGAGATTATTTCTTTTGAGAGGAGACTGACATAGACAGAGAGAAAGATTAGTGGGGGTGTTGGCGGGATGTGTTGACTTACTGGACAAATAGACTTTTGATTACCAGTGTATCATTAGCACCGTTGATCAAAGTCAGAAGAGTTATCAGCTGTAATGCCAAAGTTAAGGCCATCAATATCGAATAGATGTTATGGGAATTAGGCTACACTTTAAGTTAAGATGTTGATACTACATATAGGTAAAAATGATTAAAGATCAAAACAACAGAACCCTATTGCCAAATTGCAGAAAAATCTGTCCTAAAAAGGCAGCACTACAACCATGGGTAATCAAAACGCCGCTTTTGAACTTCCAAATGCTAGAAATTTGAAAAAAAATCAATAAAGACAGTAGTTGCAACAAGAGAATTTAAAATGGAAATAGCATAATCAATTATCAAAATAACATAACTGTCCTTGCTTTCAAGTACAACTTAATTAAACCCAAAGAGAATCAATTCTCTTAAACAAACTATCATAAGATAACAGTTCAAACCTATGCAAGTATCTAAAGTTGCTGCTCAAAGGACTCGTTGGAAGACATCTTAGCTTGACTGCGATATCAGTTTATCTGTGCCCTTGACCTCGATGCATATCATATGCACCCCAGGAACCAGGTGCCACTCCATACTGAGGAAAGTTTTCAACATGAGCTTGCACCTAAATGTTCAGGAAATGTCAAGAAATATCAATAATGAAGTAGGAATAATCCACCACGCAATTTGAAGAAATTCATAAACAAGCAAACATGTGTACATACATGTAAAACTTACAAAATTCAAACATCAAGACAATTGAGACCAATATCATTGCCAACTTACAGGGTTCATTCCATAGCCAGCCGGATAAGTGTGTCCTGCATATCCAGATTCAGGATTGCTATAATTTGCATGATAAGCTGTACAGGAAGAACAGCAATAAGAAATAAGAGTTTAGTAATAGAAATATTAGGCCCCTCAAGCTCCAAGGGGAAAACACTGGAATATAATTCGTTGGCCTCAGTCACTGCAGCTGAAGAAAGAACAGGTTGAACTCAATTACAACAAGATGGGTTTTCAGAAGCCAAGACCATGCTTCCTTTCTCTCAATTATAGCTAAAAACAAGGGATATTCCACCTACTAAATACAAATTAGTGTACCTGGATTCATTGCAGCAGCAGGGGGGCGAGCTCTCTTCTCTGCACTTGCAATCTCTGCTCGAAGTTTCTCCAACTCCCGAGCCATTGCTATCAATTTGTTCTGCATCACCTGCCCGTGCTCATAATTCTCTGCATACCCTTTCTTTTCATACTCAATGGCAGCTCTATATCCATATAAACACCAGAAAACATTCAAATTTAACAGTAGGTTTTTTCGTGAAACTAAAACCAATTTATCTAAAGTAATAACCTTGCACGCTGCAATTCCTGCTTCATAGTTTCAATTTCAGTCTTCAAAACCGGAACTTGCTGCAAATCAGCATTATATCTCGCTAAATCCTGAGTCATCATCTGTACTCTTCCCGTAAGGTCTTGCTTAACATCACTAAGTTCCTTAATATCAGCACGTACACGACGAAATTCAGACTGCATAGCCTCCACACCACGAAAATCAGCCTCCAACCTCAAAGACTTGTCATGCAATTCCCTCATCTGCACATCCTTCTCCGCATGCAAAGAATCCAAAAACCGAGTTTTTTGTTGCAATTCGTGCTGTGCAACTTCCAGTTCCTGCTTTAACGCCACATGTGTCGCAGCCAGTCGCTGATTGTCGGCCAACAAGCCTTGAATTTCTTGATGTTGAGCGGCCAAACGCTCTTCGATGATAGCTGGGTGCGCAGGGAGCCTCCTCGGGTCTAACCCGAACTGGGTTTCTCGGATTTCGTCCAAAATTGCCGGATGCGCTGGCGGCATTACTCCTCCGGCGAAGTGTGGTTCGTGAATGGCGTGAATTACTCCTTTCATCGGCAAAGGGGGTCCTCGATTCTTTCCAGACATTACTAATTCTATTTCCTATTAACGATTAGAACCTATTCGATTAAGAATATATGGAAGGATGGGGAGAGCGATTTGATACTCAATGTCGAAATGATTCAAGACAAATGGCAAAAAGGAGAAGGCAACGAGGAAATGCGAGGCGAGGAGGGACAAAAGTGTTGGAGCTTAGGGGCAGATTATGATGCAACAAAAAGTTTGGAGTACGAGTTGGTAATTAAGCGTGGCCCGGCCTAAAATCAATATCAATAGATACAATTCGGTTAGGCTGAATTTTAGGTCAGAACTATTTTTTTTCCTTAGGCTTTGGACCAAGCTTAAACCTTCGGTTATCCAGGTCAGCCCAGATTTAAATATTTTTAAAATAGCAAGGTTATTTTAAAATTTTTAAATAAAAAGAACAAAAATAAACTTAACTTAAGACTTGATCCAATTTTGAGTTGTCTGAGCCCAATCGAGCTTAGACTCAGTTATGTGCCTCAAACTCCTAGTCGAGCCTAGGTCCAAACACTAACTTTTGGATCAAACTTGGGTCATCCTTTATCTGAAGAAAAAAACATAGTAAATTTTTTTTAGTTACCACGTTTTAGGAGGGTCCTAATTATGAGAAGGCACCTTTAAGCTAAAAAAATACTAATTCTTTAGTTTTAATTTTAATTTTAATTTTAAATAAAAATAAAATCCTCTTTAATTATTAATATCGATTATATTTTTATTATTAATAATAAATATATATTTAATATGATAATTAATATTAAATAATTAAATAATATATATTAAATTGATGATAGATTAGATTATAAAATATAGAATTAGAAAACAAAAATTATTTTTACGGAATAAAAAATAGACATTTCTTATAGCTTAAGAAACCTTAGAAAACTCCTTAATCTTTAAAATTATCAAAACAACTCCTTTTAATTTTCAATTTTTTAGAAAAAAAAACCTCCTTTAAAACTTCAATTAAAAACTAATAAAGAAACAAACATAATATTAAGATCAAATATGAACTAATTAAATAATGTTAATGTGAAGATTGAATCAAAATTTCAAACTCGCATCAAACTAGTTAATCTGACTTAATCTAATAATTTATTAAATTATTTTAAATTATTAATTTAAACCAAATTTAATTAGTTTGGGTACTATATTAATGACATTTGCCTAGCCCGCATATGATGTTTATGTTATATGTATTTCGTTGTTATTTTTTAGCTAATGTCTAAGTGAGAGCTTTTTTTGAAAAATTGAAAATTATAAACAAAAATGACTAAAGTTTTGGTTTAATGTTTTTTTTTATTTAGTAAAATACTATTTGTTTAAGATTTTGGGTTTTGGTTTTTTTCTAGTTTTCACGACTTATTAAAATTATAAAAAGTAGTTTTTATTTTATGTATATATTTTTTATAATCTAATTTATTATCCACTAAATATATATTATTTAATTAGAATAATTTTATTTAATATTTATTTATTATTAATAATTATGAATAATTTATAACTTATAATTATTATCATTAATAAAAATATAATTACATTAATATCAATAATTAAGTAAGTTTTTGCTTTTATTCGGAAAAACAGAAACTAAAAATGAAAAAAAAAAGAAAATACAACAAAAAGATAAATGAAACCAAACGGCTAAAATTTAAAAACAAATATGACCTTTTTATTGAATATGATTTAATATATTAAAATTAATAGTATGATCTGTCTTTTTTTAATTTTTTATAGTATGCTATCTATACCTTGTTTTTCTTTGATATTCTCTTTGTTTATTTATTTGATTCTTTTTCTCTCTATTTCTACACAAAGATGGCAATGAGTTAAGCCAGGTTAGGTCTGCCCAGGCCTGAGCCCGAGCCCGACCAGACAACTTTTGGCTAGGATTGGGCTCAATTTGAGGTCCGATCGACCCCAAGTCCTAGCCCGATCTAGCTCTAACAGCCTAAAGTTGGACTCAACCTAACTTGATCTAAAAAATTTTATTTTATTAAAATAAAAATAATAAAACGTCATTTTGCCTATACATGTTGAGCTTCAGGTCGAACCAGCCTTGAGTAGCCTAAGCCCGAGCTTGGCTTAAAGGCAGTTTTTTAAAGAAAAACTCCCGAGGCTCGACCAACCGAGACTTGACTTATTGATTTCGGGTCAAGTCGAGCCCAAGCCAAACTTCCAAGCCTATCTTTACATCTTCTTTTTCTTTTTCCCACTCTTTCTCTCTCTTTCCTCCTCTCTCTATCATCTGTATACTTAGCTTTATATCAACAATCGAGAACATAGATGCATTTATCAACAATTGAAAACATAGATGCATTAACTAATTAGACAAGTTGTAAGGCATTTATATTATAAGTGGGTTGCATTACTCCTTTAACATAGTTACCTCATTTAATTGAACAAGTTACACCACTCTTGAGCATTGCCAAAGGCTTAATGTATATTTAGAATTCAAAATATACTAAAAATTAACGATGCAAGTGCATTTATCATTCTTATCATATAGTTTAGTGAATGCAAGAATAATTTTCGCGAACATCATAAGTACTAATAATAACCATTTTATGTTATCTAATCTAATAAAACAAATAATTGACTTAAAAGAAGAAATTAACTAAACTAGAATTAATAATCTAAAATAACAAACCAATTAAACAAGAATGAAACAATAAATTGATAAACATGATCCAAGTATAAAGAAAATATAGAACCTTTCTATACATAAATTTATCTTAATTTAATTACTAAGCATAGTTTTTTGGATTGATAAAAATTTTAAAGTTATAACTATATTTTTTATCAATAAATACAAAAAAGAGAGAAGAAAAAAGAGGAAGACATTTTTTAAAGTTATGTAAAAATATGAGTGATAGAGAGAGAAGGAAAAAAGAGAAAAAGAGAAGTTAATTAAAAAAAAGAAGAAAGAAAAATAAAGGAAGGATAGAGAGAAATAAAAAGAAAAGCTTGTTAGTGGTATTTTAGAAACCTTAAGAGTAATTTAATGATCTCATTCATATATTATGAAGAAAATAAAAAAAACTTTTTATTCAATAAGTTAGTTAGAAATCTGTTTTATTTAATAAGTATGAGTTGGAGATTTATGTTTGAAATTGTCCCAAATAACAAAGAAAGAATAGTAACATCATTAAAGAAAATGAAGGGAATAAATTGAACTCTTTAATTTTGTTTTTGAAAATAGAAAGTCTTAACTCTGTCTTTTTTAAAAGTAAAGTAACAACTACCTTTTTCTTTTCTTCACTAGCTTATTCTGTTAACATATGTTGTTTTTTCTCCATTTATAATCATTGTGTTTATAATACTTTATTTTTATAAGGTTTTCATGACTGTTTCTCCATTTGACAATAGCTTATTAATAAGTTCACCACCCTTATCCTTTATCATCTCCATCATTCATTGTTTTTCAATATCATCTTCATCATCAACCTCCAATAAATTTTAATGCTTCAAGAAGCAAAGAACAATCTTTGTTGGTGAAAACCTTGTAAACGATCTAGAAGGGGGGGGGGGGTTGAATAGATCTTTAAACCTTTTCGTAAAATTCTACAATAAAATCAGAAGTTAATTCACACAAAACAATATAAACAAATTTAAATGCAAAGAATAGGGAAGAAGAGCAAACACTGTTTTTATAGAGGTTCGGTGCTAAGACCTACGT
>JAOSBK010000004.1:22864032-22878041 GCA_027568895.1 Erythroxylum shatona
TGTAGATCGTGTTGGCAAGAGAAGTCATGGCACACAGGTCGGTCAGCTGGGATTTTTGGGGATGACCTAGTTAGGCTCTTGTTTTAGCCTTCTTTTGGAGAAATGTATAGACAGTGGAAAAATGATAGACTTGTAAACTTTCTGTTTTTGATGAAATGTCTTGAGAATGCATTTTGGTTTCAAAATATAGTGATTTTATATTCTGGTTTTATGATTATGATGCCATGAGAGTATTATAGTAACTGTTGGTAGTTCTCCCTTATTGTAGGATATGTATCGGAGTGACCTACGGGCACTCCGGTGGATACCTTACGGTGAGGGGGCGCTACAACGATGGTTGAGATAGACAGATCTTGTGAATGGTTTAAGCAATACGACAATAATATAATCAAGCTTCGAAATTAGGTACCAATTATGATTCATACTTTATTATGATTTATAAGTTAATCATTTTATAGAATTAAAGTGGTCTTTATTTTTTAAAAATTAAAATAAAAAAAGTTTCATAATTATTCTAATGCAGTCAAGATCAAATCTCGTCCGGTTTTCCAATAGTTCCCGACTAGCGATACATTTATTATTAACAAGGTATAATTAAGCTGATGTATGATATATCATAAATGCTTTTTATCAACACCGTATATTTTTTTTGGTTGCAAAGCTTAAATGTCCGTCGGTTATTTACCTCGTGACCCTCCTTTAATACATTTAATATTATGAAAATACTCTCTCAAGCGGCGGACCTCACATGAAAAGTCTTGCAATTTCCAAATATAGCCATGCACAACCAAGCTAGCTTCTCCTGTGCAACACTAAACTTCGTCACTGCCTACCTTGATCTCACACTAGCTGAAGCCTGCAGCCATGGAAGCCTTGTGGAAGTTGGAGGACAAATGGAAACTAAAAACACGAGATGCACTCCTCCTATTCGTGTGCTCTGCCATTGCTGTCGTTTGTCTATGCACTGCAACAATGCTGAAAAGGAAGGACCAAAACAAGGATATGGTAAATCAGGATCCAGACAGAAATGCGTTGATTAAATGGTCTCCTTGTGGTGCTAATAGGGTTACAATAAGGAGAGTGTTGATGGGGTCATTTAGATGGAGTGGACCGAGCAAATGGGATGACGAGAATGCTGCGATTTTGGGAGAAACGCCTCAACCCCAGGTTAGTAGGTGGCAAAGCCTGAACTCGTTGTCACCAGTATGGCAAAGGCCGATACTTATGGGGGAGAAATGTGAGCTTCCGAGATTTAGTGGTCTCATTCTCTATGATGAGAGAGGCAGGTTACTTGATCACTCGCTTAGATCTTCCAGTAATAATCAGGTGACCTTTTATTAGATCTATCGTTAAGCCGTCTAACATTTCTTTCGTTTACTTGGAGAAAATTCGATAGCCCTTGATAATAGCTCTTCTGACTCATTTGCGTACATTTGTTTGCTGAAATTCATTTTATCTTATAATTATTGCATTTAGCTTTTAGTTGGTTATTCTAAGCCACAGTAAAATGTCTATCTTTTTTCTAATGCTTGTGAGAATGAAGATAACTTACCAGCGAGATTTCTGTTTTACCACAACAACAACATTCTGTAATAGCCTGACTGATTCTAAAATTATGATGCCTCTCTGCTGGCAAAAGTTTTGATGGAGAATCTAATGTTTCAAGTCAGAGATGCTGAATTGTCTTTTAACTTGGTTTATCTTGATGTTATGTAGGAAAAGCAAGCTGTTCTCAGAACTAGTCTCCAGGATCTACTATAATTCAACAAATGAAGCACAAAGTACAAAGTTCGTTTGAAGACAGTATTGTTTTTTCAGTCGAAGCATTGTACAACAGCATATATTTCGAAATAAGAACCATCCTGCAAATGATCCCATGGCTTGGACAGTAGTTTGATTTAGTTGGTATTATCAGCCTTGCTTTGCTTATAAAGAATGTGGTATAGTGCTGTGGTGAAGCATCTCTTTTGAGTTTAGTTAATGCATACATACATTACTAAAGAGAAGGGGAATGCGCTAGAAAATTGGGATAAGGTCTGATCTTAATGGAAAAATACGAAAATTTTTGTTTAATTTTATAAAAGCTAACACTTTAAATTCTATAGCATGATTGATGTATGTACACAATAAAACATAAACGTAAGTTGTATCTTATTATATAGCTCGATCCTTTTTCTTGAAGTTTTCATGAACTACTTTTAAAACTAATTCATCGCAACCATCGGAGTTACATACATGTTCGACCTCTAATCGTATCCATAAGAACAAGTTGAAAGAACTCTATAAATATTGTAAAGATGGACAAGTTTGAGTGATAGATCATTTAGAGCCTAAGCCTATTTATAAAATGGTTTATAGCTTTTAGTAATTTAATTGAAATAAAATTTTAATTTCAATCAAATTTTTATTAAAATTATAACAAATTGTAGTTAAATATTAATATTGTGATGTTACTTAGGTTTAAGGAATCATACCATGCCTTAGATCTATAAAGGGAAATAGGCTCATCTTAACATTATCTTCCAATATACCATTATATCGAAAGGCATCATATATTTCTAAAAAATTTACTAGATGCATGTTAGCATCTTCGTTAACAAACTCATAGAACTATGTGTTTTATCTGTAACTTATTCGGCAATGTTGCTTTGATCTCGAATGATGTTGTTTGCACCAGTAGTTGAGTGATTCCTTGATGTGTAGCATTAAACCCTAGCCTTGTGAAATCTATAAGGTTTCTCTATTGGTCGTTGTGATTGTATTCTTCCACCATTTTTCTTTTAATTTCTTTTTGGCCTTTTTCTTTTAGATTTCTCTTTCTTGCCTTGTGATTTCAAGAGCTAGAGTTTCATCGATCTTGCTTGAACTCTGAGTAATTTTTGTTTTCATGCAATCGCAAGGACACAAGAATGGGGAAATTTCCTTAGATGAAAAGAATTCAAATATTAATAATGCTAAATCCCCAGTAATGACATCAAAAAACTTATTGAGCAATTTTATATCTAACAATAAAATTCTTAATACATCGCAAGCATACGGATGATATCTTATAGTATAAGAGGTTGTCTTTCCTATGAGGATTATGCAAGAGTTACAATTTCAACCTAACTTTTTCTAAGGTATTTAGAAATTGATTTGAATTAAATTTTAAAAAATTAAAAAAATAATAAAACAAATCAAACAAGCAATTAAACAAATAACCTAGCTTATTCTTTCTTTATTTTGTTTCCTTTAATCTTATTGATCCAATTACAAGTTTGTTCCTAGATTTCCTAAGTTAATGATTACTCTCTCTCAAGATCAAATCAATTAACCCTAGAAAATATGAGATAGTTCAGTTTGTCTAAAGTGGTTATTCTATTCTTGACAATAAGCCATATTAAAATTGATAATTTAGGTAGTAAATTATAGCTCCAAACTAGTATACATTAACTCTTCCTTTTCCCTCTCTCCCTCAAGAGTTCTCTATAGGATGTATTGGTGAAATATCTAGAGTTATGGCGATATTAATAGCTATCTGGCTTCCTATCATGTAAGTTATAATTGGGAATGAAGTGTGCAATATATGTTGGGACATTAGATCTTCGATTGGTGTTATGTGTAATTTCTATTAATTTTTCTTGTATTCATATCTTGATCTAGCTTCCTATCATCTAAGTTATAGTTGGGAATGAAGTGTGCAATATTTGTAGGGACCTTACATCATCGATTGGTGTTGTGTGTAATTTCTATTGATTTTTCTTATATTCATATCTTGATTTTGGTTACAAATTCTTGTGTTTTTGATCCAAATGTGAGATGAATTGAGTGAAATTGATCATGAACATTGCATGAAGGTTGATGGGAATGTTTTATGAATTTTCCATGACAAATGAAAGGTAATATAAATTTTGTGTTAAAAAAGTTGTGACTAAAGTCATGGCACGGTGGTGACTAAACTTGTCACCACTATGACAAATGCCCTCACAAGGGTAACAAACATAGTCACCCCCATAACTACTCCTATGCACTTGCTTAAGTCTAATGCATGCAGGTTGATGGCATAATAATCCTACAACCCTAAACCTAGACTCATGCTATAAATATAAAAGGAGTGAGAAGAAGAATGGGAGCTAAATCAAGAGAGTCGACGGGACATATACACACTATAGGGACTCATTCAGAGGACAAAAACAGATAAAGAGAGAGAGAAAAGAGGCGAAGAAATAGAGTGGGGCTTAGAAGAGAAAGAGAAATGATAGCGTGTCATAATGCTAGTCAAAATAAAAACTAGACTACTACTATACTAGTGGTGAGTCTAGGTAGATCACACAAAGAGTGTGTGCAAAGTTTATGAAATTAAATTAATTGGTGTCTAGGTTTTGATGGCTTTGGATTTTTGGAATAAAAAAATAAAATGAAACTAGACTAACAAAAAAATTAAAGGAAACATACAAAAAATGATAAAAATGGGGAATTTCGTAAGGACCCGATTCTTTGGTTCAATCTCAGCCTATACCCTAATTAAGCATATTTCCTTGATTTGTTCTTCTTAAACCTCTCCTAGAAATTATTAATCGTGGGTTAATAATTAACCCAAGTTTTTTCCTTAGGTTTTGTTTAATTATGATATGATCATTAATTAAACCTAGCTACCGAATAACTTAGGATACGATCTTTAGATTTAATTAGGCAGCAACATTAAGAATTAGGAAAATCGATTAATCAAGGCAACAATCACATATGATGCATCATTTAACCTAAGTCATGTTATCCCTAATGATTACAAATCATTAGTCACTACACATGAATTTTAACATAACAATTGCAGATTATATCGAAATTTGAGCAATGGGTTTGCAGATAAACAATTTAATGAATGCATTAAAATCATCCTTCCACAATATCAATAAGTTTATACATAAATAACTGAACCATAACAAAAATCTAATTATCCATACACAACCCAAATTCATATGCCTAGGATAACACAATCAATTTAATAAGGGAGAAAGAAACAACAAAAATATGAAATATACTTAACCCGAGTCGTCGATGTCAATGTCACCTTCAAAATGGCATCGGGATGTCTAGCCCTTCATGGATCTCTCCTAAAAAATGCTTCAACCCTTATTAATATCCCTACTAAAGACCCCTAGTTGCTCCTCTCACTACACATCCTTTTGTTTCTCTGTTGCAAGCTCTCTCTATTTCACACGACTCTCTTCTGTTATATTTTTTAGCTACTATTCATGTGATGTGACAAATAAACATTGGTCTAAGCTACTATTCACGTCTAAAACCCTTGCAAACATATGCTCTTGAAACACATTCCTTGTCTGTGTTTAATACAGTTGTCTACGTGAAACACAGACATGGTCTACATTTTTCACGCAGACATTAGACGTCTTAGAGTTGTATGTTTTCTTTATGCTTCACTGTCGTTTTGCTTCTCTTCCAGCTGCTGGCTTATGCATTGCCATATCAGTCATCATTAAATTCACATACATGGGGCTGTCCCATCTCACACCTTCATCTTCTTTGTATTTTTAACGTATATCTCCTTTCTTGACATTTTTCATATCTTTTTCTTTCTCTATGAAGATAAGTGAGTATTATCCTTCGAAAAATGGTCCAATTGTCATGCTTTTGACCTACTTTAATTTCTTTGTTTCCAAATTGTACCTAAATTATATATGAATTAAAGTGAGTATCTTGAGCATTTTCATGTCAATAATCACTAAGTGTTATAGGATAATTTCATAATCAGTTAAGCACCTATCAAGAAGATGTACAAAAGAGAGGTAGAAGCAGTGTGAGTAGTCGAGCGTCTAGGTTAGAAGCAAACAGAAGCAGAAGGCGAGAGTCAATGCAGAATGCTTGCGAGTGGCAAGAGATCACCACAACTCCCTCATCCAAACTCTTATTTTCCCATTCTATTTATTATTTCTTTGTTGATTTACCGAACTTACTCCTTTGTTAGTTGATAGACTCATACTATGTTAGCTTTTGATAGTTCATTCCAGTTAGTTATTTGATTTGTTGTTTTAATACTTCTCTTATACTAATAAAGATGGGATTGAAGTATTTGAGTATGAAGAATATTGTTATTTCCGTGACGGGTTGATCTCTTTTTCTTGAGGATTAATGTAGATATTTTAGTCAAATATGCATGATTGAGGGCCTGTGTTGTTGTCTTATGTTGCTATAGTTTTTTAATTGAATGGATGTAATAGCATGACCAAACTTTGCATCATTTTGGTATTAAATGAAGGATCAAGAGAAGAAGATTAATATGGAATGAGAACATATAGATATTTAGGTTAAAAACTAGAAATATATTAACTTAAGTGGTAATTAGTAGTTGGGTTTCCATAATTAATTCAGATGATAACTTGTCGAATACGAGAATTAGTTTAATATTTGAGTTGTACTTAGAACCCAACTGTTAATTTTAGTAAGACAACTACCCAATCATTTCCCTTTAGTCATGTAGAGGAGATAAATTAGTGAAATTAATTCTCAAGAGTTTCCCAATTCGAGTTATTCATTCATTTTTGTTTCCAGTTAAATTAGTTTAGTTCTCAATTTGATTTTGTGATTTTCTTTAAAGCCTTCACTCAACAAATCGAGATAGAATGTTAAAGATTGTATATGTTTTTTTTTTATTTTTTTCAAGGTTAATTTAGGTGGACCAATTTCACCTCTGTGGGAGACGATCTTGGGTAATCAACTACAACTACCTCTTATACATACAAACAGGATAGCCTATGTATTTTTATAACTTAGTTTGAGCACAACAAGTTTTTGACGCCATTGCTGGGGAATTATTTATTGTTTTCACTTAATTTAATTTTGATTGTTGTGTTAATTGTTTTATTTGTTCATGCATACATTTTTTATGTTATTTCATTGAGTTGTTTTAGTAATTTTCTTATTTTTCACTGCCATTGTTATTTGGTTTATATGAGGAAGGAGTTCTCTAGAAAGCGAACATGCTCCTTTTATTAATAACGTTCATTAGATAAGAGGATCTACGTAATAATCAATTTCCATGCTGAGGGATTAAAATATTATATTACTGAGCCTCATAAGTTGCACGATCATAGAATGTATTTGGTACATTTAGAATATGATTTCATGATTTCATTCATATGCATAATAATAGCATACACACATGATTTATGATTTCAAAAAACATTGCAAAAATGGTATATGCACTCAATTGACATATTCTGGGGTATAAAAGGTTTAAAATAATTGTGATATGAATGTGCATTGATAATGTCTTTTTTTTTGGTTTGATGGATTACAATTGGTAATTTGGAATTAATTGTCACAATTGGAAGATTGATGGATTAATATGTACATTAGTCTAGGAAAAATTTCAAGTAGCAAGACAAGTTGACATGTGGAAATTTAGGATGACTAAGCCTATCAAATGAGTGACAAATGGCTTGTAGAATTTGGTAAAAAATGGCTTAGGAATTTAGTGGCATTTGGTAGCTAAAGAAGCAGAACATGTGTCTTCCTTATTTACATAACAAGTGCCTTTAATGAAAGAGCACACATCCTACACCATGTGACCAACACATTCAGCTCTTTTGCAATATTTATGTTATACTCTCTCTTTCTCCTCTTTCTCACTACTGAAATCCACACCTCACCTATACCTTTGGATTTCTGCTCTAATTCTGTACATTACCACCCTAAAACCTATGCAAAATCCATCATAAGATAGCTTTAAAGGCATAATATTGTTACAATTTGTTGTCTTCTTCTTGTCATTGCGGAAAACACCCTACTCCCTCACTATTCTTGAAATGTTCTTGCAGGCATGTGAGGCTAAGCAAGCTTGACATTTGGAGGTGGCATTCAAGCTAATCAAGTAAGTGAAATTCTGACCTATTGTGGTATATATTAGCAGAATTTTTATTATGACTGAATAGGGATAGATTGAATGTGGAATTGGTGTTGAAGATGTGCTGGAAAATGGAGAATGAATGGGCACTTTTCTATTCTGTTTTTGCATGTACGAAAACAGTAGTTTATGGGCTGTTGTATGGATAATTTAAGTTGGGATTTGAAGTATAATTGATAAGTAATTCATTATAAAGATAGGTGTTATTAAGGTTTTTTCGAATTTGAAAAATTAGAGATATAGGTGTGTTTGTAAAAAGTGACTGTTAATGACATAAGTGAGCATAATTTTGTAAGCCTTAGTGTAACCAATATGGAAGTTAAATTCACCTAAAATGAAGTAACCTTAAAGGACATAAAATCTTGAAAAATTAAGGTGTTAGTGATGTCTCTAAGTTTGTAAAATTTGTGAGTTATTGAAGGTAATAAAGTTACACATATTAGTGATGTTGATGACAAATTTAGGAATTTTTGTTTCAGCCTTGTGTACATGTCAAACCAGCTGAGAAATTTCATTCTAAATTGGTATATTTGGACTTTTTTAAGGCTAGGAATGAACCTAGATTGTTGCTTGATTAATTGGTTAAGAGCTTGATAAGTTTATGTAGTTAATTGATGTCATAACCTAAAGAATGGATTGTTTTGATATGATTGAGTTCAAATATGGAAATTATGATTTGTAAGGAATAAATGAGTTATTTTAATGCAAACATGATCTTAATGCAAACATGATCTTAATGCAAACATGATCTTAATGACATGAGGAATGTGTATAAGGTATGGATAAATAAGCATTGACGAACATGGGGTAATTATAAATGAGAATTAGGTAAATGTATGAATATATATTGCTGAAAAAAGTTTGATGAATATATAGATCTAGCTTGTTGAAATTCCAGATTTAAAGTAACAATTGTGTGTGTGTTATAAGACGCTTTTTGATCATGAAAATGTTCAAGGATAAGTGTAATGTATGGTTGATGAATTTGGAGTAAATCAAGCAAACTTAAAGGTACAAACTTGATTGCAAAATGGTAGTATACAAAATATAATGTTTCAATGGTTTTAGGGTGTATAAGCACAAATTGAATAGTCAAGATCTAAGTATAAGAATACATACCCTGAAAGTCAATTAAGCATGCATTGAAACATGAAACATATAGAAGTTTATGATTTTATATTCATTTGATTAAATAACTGAGTGATTTGTGAATTATGTGTGTATTGCATGACGATAGACGGACAAGGCGATCGTCAACATCCAGACATTGCTAGATCATCAAGGCAATAACTTTTCTGGAGCATACTGTGAGTTAACCTAGATGTTTCTCACTATGATTGATTTATTGTTGGTTAAATTTTAGTTATTAAATTGTTATTTATATGACTGTTATAATTCTAGACATTTTTGGTTCAAGGAGTTTGATATTACGGAACTATATATAGAAGTGTTTTTAAATTGAATATCAATTGCTGACTATATGATTATCCATGAAATGGTTATTTAATTCAAATTGAATGTGAATTTTAGATAATCAGTTACTTTGATGAAAGCAAATTACGTGTGAGATGATTCACATCATTGCATTTAATGTACATGATTAGTTAAAGGAGTTATGACCAAAGTGACCAATAAGAGAAAAGATCTTTAAGCTTAGAATGATGAAAGGAGCCCCAGGCTCAGATAACATGGACTCGGAATCCACAACTTGGGCAGAAATGTGCTTTGTATTCACAATAGATACAGGATAGTAAATTGAGTTGAAAGGAACTTGGTCATAATAAAGAAAAATAAGAATAGAGTCACATGTGCATTTGCATATACAACTTTACATGTATCATATGAATGATTGAGATGAATTATTGAATTGTTTTGAAATAGTTATATGCAATGTTTGTGTACATGTTGTACTAATTGAAATATGATAAAATGTGACGTGTTATTCAATACTAGATGATGTGATATACTTGTTGAATTGGGTTACAATTTATCTTGGTGTTTTGACTTGAGTGGATACATCAGTGATGGTTCACTCACTAATTGAGCAAACTCATCAAAATTGCAACGTTATTTTTCAAGTTTAGAGTAGTTTTAACTACTAAGATAATATAGTAGAAGTCTAGTACTTGCATTTTTGGGATAAGAATGGCTCAAAGGTCTGATCAGCTAAATCCTAGGAGTCTAGTTAGAATGTTTTAATTTAGTATTCCATTTCATGTTAAACATTTTGTATGGTGTATTAAACTCTCAAATGTTATGTAATGTATATGCATGGATTATGAGTTGTAATGACACTATGTAAGTTTATTTTTGGTGAATGAAAATGGGATGAATCGATCTTTTCGATTATTCACCCCTACACCTAGCCAACACTTCATTTTTTTCTTTATTCCATAGCTTTCTCAAACAATATGGAAGCTAGGTTTAAAAGGTATATGGGATAGGTGTCTTTCAAAGCAGAAGAGGACAAATATGTTGGTGCTATCCTTCAGTTGTTATCCAATGTCCCAGCCATTACCCCTACACTTAAAACTTACATTGTCCTTAATGTAAAATCAAATACAAGAAACGAAACAGTTTACAAAAATAGGAAATGAAAAAATGTAAATTGTTAAGTGCTAAGTTTTACCTAATTAAAACCCCCATAATATTACAAGTGCACAGGTCATGAATTGTAGTACATGAGGTGTCGATCCCATGAAGAGTTGTGAACTAATCTAATTCTAAGTTATCTAAGACTTAAGGAATTAATAAAATAAAATAAAATAAAGAACAGAAAAGTAAACATAAGAACATGATTGATAGAAAAGTAATTCATAAAATTAACACAAAAAGAAATCAACTTGAGCAACACCAAATTGACAATGGGAAAACACACAAGAGGATTTACCAAATTATGAGAGGTGGGATTTTTCCTATCATCAATGCTAATCTAACCACTTATGCATTATTGTGGTGTCACTCTTGGCCTATCGAAGGGAGGATTACTCTTCCTCAAGTTACAATCTCAAACCCTAATTAATAAACCTTAATTAAGTTTGGTACCGAAATTGTAATCTCTCAATTAAGGCGGCCTTAACTCTAATTAGTTCTTAAGCTTTATAATAGACAATCAGGCCACACATGGGATCTCTCTCCATACAATTACCAAGATCTATTAGATTATTTAACTTTCATTAAACAACCTAATCATTTTGTATTCTGTTCACTCTCTCAATTTATTACCGAAATGTGAAGTTACAATAATCAATCACAACACCCAATTGCAATAATGGAAAAATAATTAGATTAACATTAAATCAAGCCAAAATCCCTATAGAAAGTTAGATCGTCATCATCGAATCCAAATATATAAACATATTCAAAACCATCTTACATATTCAGTATAGAAATAACAAGAGGAATGAAATCGTCACTTGGAAAATGACTCGGATGACTTGGGAAGGCAACAACGTCGAAAGCCCTCTCTTTTTCTTCTCTCCTCTTAAAGCTTTTCCTAAGTGGCAGAGTGGAGAGCTGCTTTTAAGTTTCCTTTCTTTTCTTTATACTTTTTTTTATTTTAGGTAACCCTAGGTTTTTTTTTTTAGTCCAAACAATCCCTTGAAAACTTGAATTCAGAAGACCGTCCACCTTTGTTCTTGCGTAGGCCACTATCGTGGCATTTTCAAACTTGCTTTTGCCATAATCATTGCACATTAGTATCAATGATGGTCGTGGGTTTTCATAAATGTAAATTGCATCATGTTTGAGGGCTTAGTTTAATATGTATTTAATTGTTGTTCAATCATTTAGTATGTATTTAGGTTAAAATGGTGTTAGTTATTAATTATTTAGGTTTTTAGTGTTTTATCGATTAGTACAAGTCTTTGAACGTAAATACTATGTTTTGAGGTACCTTAATGTGTTTGCTAGTGTTTAAGGGTCAATATCGAAGAACAGAGGAGTTTTAGAGACATTCGAGCCAAAACAACGGCCCACGATCGTGGCATGTCAGCCCACGATCATAATAAAAGCACTATAGTTGGCTCACGAGTGTAGCCTACATGCCATGATCATGACAGAAGTGCAAGGAACAACCTATGATCATGGCCTACATGCCAAATCATGATAGAAGGCTCAAATGTGGCCCACGTTCATGGCCTGCATCGGGTAGACAACAAACACTCAAGAACTTCAAGTTTCGACGAACTTTTTTGACCTTTCGGAACCCCAAAAAACCATAGGATTGCTCATAACACAAGAGGATATTTAAAGGACAATAAAAGAGGTAGAAAAGAGTTTTTGCATTAGCCACCTTGAGAAACCCTAGAGAGAAATCATCGAGAGATAAAAGAAGAGAAGAAGGAAGTGAGAAGAGGAGAAGAAGTTGACTCGAAGTACTTCCCTGATCAGGAGGTTTCATGACGTCATTTCCTCCCATCATCTATTTAGATTGTATTTCATGTTTATTTTTATTTTATTATTATATAGAATTGGATTGAACAGTTGATGATAGGATCTAGAATGTTAAGGATGTTCTAAACTCACCTTTGAAATTTTATTAATAAATTAATGGAAATTTGATTGTTTATGTGTTTATTGAATTTGTTATGGTTTGATTTTATGATTGCCTAATTCGATAATAAACTGAGAGGGTGAACCGAATAAAAAATGATTAAATTGTACTAACGAGAGTTAGGTGATTTAATAGAAAAAGAATTGAATCAAATCGAAAAATTGTGCAAGAGAGATCTTGCATCAGTTTCTTTGTTAAAGAACATCATAACTAGTTAGGGTTTTAGATAGGTTGTGAATTGAGAGATTGCGACCTTTATAATTTGATTAGGGTTTATAATTTAGGGTTAATGGTATAACTTAAGAGAGAGTAATCAACCCTAGGATAGTCTAAAATCAACAATATGATAATTCATAATTAGTTAGGTTGGCATTAAGGATAGGTAAAGTTTCCTTTCTCTTAACTAGTAATTTTTTAGTTGATTCTTAGGTGTGTTGCAGTTACTTAATAATTAGGACATTCTTATTTGATTCTTAATTTTATTGATTGAATTAAGTTCTCATATTAGTTTTGTGCAATTTAAATTTATGTTATTCTTTCTTGCCTTAGATTTTAGGATTAGATTAACTCCCTCCTCGTGGGATCGACACCTTTGGTACTACGTTAACAAACCATGCGCTTGTAGGTTATCAATGGTTATTAATTAAAACTTACAACAATAAAACACCCAATTAAGTTTTTTTGACGTCGTTGCCAGGGAGGCGATTAGTTTAATTCTTTAGTTTAAGGCGTTTTACTTATTTTTTATTTTCTGTCATTTCTATTTCTAAATCCATGCTCTTACATGAACGCAAGAGTCCCGAGAAGTTTGATTCGTGTAGCTGAAAGCTTATAGCTAGATATCACTTGATTAGAATGATCAATTAAGAAAGCTCGGTGTGAAGAAGAAGAAGAAACCGCAAAAGAAGCAATGGCCAAGGAATTTCATCAAGATTTGGATCACGAAACGAACCAAAGATGTCGATAAAAAACCCATACGGATTTCATGAGATCAAGGTTCAATGGGACTAACCAAAAAGTAGCTAGGCCATCCGTACAAGTAGCCTATTTTGAAATTAAACTAGCCCTCCTAAACATGCTTCAGCAAAATGTGCAATTCTATGGATTAACGAATGAAGATCTTAATGCATATATAGTAAATTTTCTTGAAATTTATGATACCTTTCAGTACCATCAGATGTCGGAGGATGCGGTAAGAATTAGGCTTTTCACTTTTACCCTAAGATATAAAGCAAAGTCTTAGTGTCACTCTCTCAACCCAGCCAATGTTATCACTTGGGATCAACTAGTTTGTGCCCTTTTAAACAAGTATTTTCCTCTTACTAACCCTGCGTATGGATAGTGTCCCCGTCCTCGGGGACAGTGGACAAGACAGAAAAATCCTGTCTCCGTGGATGTTTGCTTCTTGTCTCCGCGTCTCCGTCCCCTGTCTCCGGGAGACAGGGACACAAATTTCCGTCCTCTCCAAAAAGGGAGGACAGGGACAAGTCGTACCTGTCTCCAGCCACTGTCGCTATACGCAATATTTTTAATAAACATAATAGTGCACTCTTT
>JAOSBK010000004.1:22878141-22893890 GCA_027568895.1 Erythroxylum shatona
TTATTATTATTATATAATTTGTATTTATTATTATTCAAATTTATTATTATTATTATTATTATTATTATTATTATTATATAATTTGTATTTGTCATTTGCACTATTTTTTCGTTTTGTCCCCTGCAATCAAACACATTCTACCCTCAAGACGGAGACAGTTTTCTCTGTTCTGTCCACATAACCAAACAGCTCACTGTCTCCAGTTTTTGTTCCGTTCCGTCTCCAAATTTCTGTTCCGTTCCGTCTCCAGCAATCAGAGACAGCAACCATACGGACAGTAAGACCACGAAGATTATCAACTTCCAGCAAAGTGACAAGGAATCAATCTATGAAGTGTAAGAAAGATATAAGGACTTGTAATGGAAATGCCCACACCACAACTTACTTAAGGAGTTCTTGTTGCAAACATTCTATAATGGAGTAACCTGACATACGAGAGGCATGATTGATACAGCTTTAGGAGGATCACTAATGAGAAAGATAATAGATGAAGCAGAAGAGCTAATAGAGGAGATGACGAGTAATAGTTGCCTATGGACGAACGAGCGGAATAGACAACCCACTACCTTTCGAGAACATAAAGGAATTGTAGTTATTGATCAAATGATGAAGATGCAGGTGAAAGTTGACAACTTAACTTGATAGCTCAACAACATGAAGACATTATCCTTAACTATGGTAAAAGTCGTGCAACTAAAGTGAGAACTCTATGGAAAAATGGACCATGATACGATGGACTGCTTCTTGATGAAGGATAACAATGTGGAGCAAGTTAATTATATGGGAGCTCAATATGGATGAAGAGGGGGAAACTATCCCTACTCCAACACATATAACCTTAGGTAGAAGAATCAACCTAACTTCTCTTAGATGAACATTGCAGGAGGATAATTCATACCCTAAGGACAGCCAATTTTTCAACAAAATAAACCAAGCTCAATGGAATCCACGTTGGATAGGATTTTTGATAAAATTGGAGGCATAGAGGATGCACATAAGAGGCTTGACGTAACATCCCGTAATCCCATGTTAGGGGTTAGAACCTTAGACAGTGTATATTAGAGTTTATTAAGAAGTTAGAAAGTGCTCATGCATAATATAGCACTTATTTTTTTGTAAATTCGACACTCAAAAATTCTAGCACTTATGTTTCATAAAACTGAAACTTTGTTCAAACAAAAATTCTAGCACTTTGGTCTTCATAAAAGCAAAATTTTGTTAAAACAAAATTCCAACACTTTGGTTTTCATAAAATCAAAACTTTGCCAATACACCAAAAGATACACTAAAACCATTACCTTGTCTTTTCTTAGATCCATGGTTGCTCTGTTATCAATATTACAAAATTTTGTACTTTACAAAATCAAAGAAAACAGATAAATGAAACCAAGGAGGAAACACGAAGATGATAGACCACCCTCCTTATTACAAACGAAACGAAGAAAACTTACAAGATAAAACTATATTCTATGGACAACCAAAAGAGCAAAACATACACCATATATTTTCTATCACACAAAAACATGCAACATACAAAATTTAATTGCCAACCTATGCATCACATATAGGAACAAAAATCATGCATAATAAAATGGCTTTGATACTAATTATCGGATCGAAAACATAAGCTTATTGCATTTGGCTAAAATGGTAGATTTCAAAATTTTTTCTACTATCAAAATGCAACGGAAGCATTATAACCAAATAAACATGTTTAATCCATACATGATACGGTATTAAAAAAATAAATAACATAAAAGATGGTAGAAATTATACCAACTTCTTGCTACAGCTTTGACTCCTCGCTTTAGTATCCTCTCTTTATTAATATATCCTCTCCTCGTTAGTGTATCCTCGACCAATCCGATATACCGCTTATTTTTCTTGGACAATTTGTTTAACAAAATCCTTTGGTAGGAAAGGAGAAGAAAATTGAAAGAGATTTTCCTTAGTGGAAAGAAGCCAAAAATGAGACTCTTCTCATTCAAGTTTCGGCTATGCATGTATGAGAGGAGAGAGTGAGTCAAAAATGCAAGAACACCTTCTTTTCTTCTTCTCAATTTTGGTTAAACATCAAAGAAAGAAGTGATATACATCTAATGCATCACTTCATTCTTTAATCAATCATAAAGAAGCCAATAAATAAGACTCTTCTCATTTGTTTAAGATGACTATATGAAAAGACTAATAACCTAAATGAGACCCTCTCATTTTTGGTTATATGATGAAAGAAGGGAGGGAGAGTACGTCAAATGCACCTCTTCCTTTCTTTAATCAAATGAATGCTAAAAGGTTATATGCCATCATTAAAATACATCCATTAAGCCATTTAATCATAAGATCATTACTCCATTTAATTATGATGAAGCATGATAAAAACCATCTTTAATTAATCTAATTAATCAAATCAAACCAAAGTCTGGCTCAATATTAAATGTTCATTTGGGATTTTAATTAACAATTAATTAGTGTATGCGCAACATTCAATCATAGGCTTTAAAACCTTTATTTATATTTCTCACTTTGCTTGATAACATTCCTATAAGCCAAGTAGAGAATTCAATTAGACTTATATAATTCAAGCTCTAATTAACCTGGAATAAATTTAATCTCATTAGAATTAATTCCAACTTATTAACCGAATGTCATTCCACTAAAGATAATTAGTTGAACTATGGAATTACTAAATATTATGAGAACATATATTTCAAATAAGGTGTCCAATTGCAAACTTTACTATGAACCATATTATAACCATCCGCACAATAAAGGGTAAAATTATCGTTTTGCCCTTATGTTGGCTTTCCTTCTAGATCTCCCATTTTACTCTATATGGTGATTAACACATAAGATCTCATCTTGGTGTTGACTTGATGGATAGCCAGTCCATTAAACTATTGGCGCCAGTTTATTTACCAATCTCCGTAAAACATCTAGAAGTGATGATATCATTATAAACTCTTTATTTGAGTGAATGTTCCCTGATACCTGTTTCAATTAATAATTCCAACATGCTGACAATGGATTGATACTTTGTAAAAATCCATTCCGATCATATCAAGAATTATAATGAAACATATATGAGTTCACCACTCATCAAGATTGTGGTTTGTAATAAAGGAATGCTAAGGTGTATGTTTTAAAATTAAAGTAACAGCATACTTTATTCTTTAAAAACATATGTGGTTCCAAATTCATTTAATAGTGCCATTATCGATAGTCTACTAATATCATGATATGAAACTCATCATTCCCTTGAAGTAAACTCCTTTACATACATGAAGATAAATTGCAATACTACAGTCTAAAATATAATCAAGTGACCAACTTAATTATTCAACTGTGAATCAACTAATTTAGAACTAATAATATACATGTTTCCCATACATCTCCATGTATATGTATATTACTTACAAATGAATCTTGGTATCTTATGACTAGTTATATAATGCTCATACAAATAAAATCAAACTCTTTTTTATTAATAATAAATATTTTCATTACAAAAGTAACTGGAATAAGATTAAGTTATATGTAAATACACTTGCTTTTCGGGGCACTATATTTACATAACTCCAACATTACTAAGTGCCTTAACCTTATATATGTCAACAGTTGCACAAAACCAAGTTTTTCACCTTCCCAACCCTTTTCCACGACCATGGGAATATGCCATATAATTCTTATGACTTCGGTTTACTCACCCACAATCTTCAAACTGCTTCCAAAACTTAACTCTTTCATACACCTTCAACACCCCTTCACCATATTCATCAATTCCACTTCGATTCCATCTTATTCATGCCTCAATTCCACATCAAATTCTTGTCCAAAACCAAGTCAAAAATTATTCATTAAGTAACTTACAAATCAATATCTTCCACACATCAAAACCAAATCAGAAGTTATCATACAAAGATCATTTTTCCAGCATTCATTTATCATCATCTTAACACATATTTTATTCAATTCAAGTATTGAACATTTCATATTATAACATGAAATCAAATTTAGCATTCCCTTATCATCTTAACTTCAAAGAGCAACTCCAAAGATGCAAGCAAACTAATCTTCTAAGAAACCAAAAACAACTCCTAGATCAAGGTGCAAATTTTAGCAACAACACAACAATAACACAGAAAATAGCAAGACCCATTTCTTGATACAGTAACTTACAAAGATGTTAAGTGATGATGCTTCAAATTGTAGCAAAATTATAGAAGTCTATGAGAGAGTAGGAGAGTTTCGATTGAGAGGAGCAAAGTGAAAAGAGAAGGCAGAAACATCAAGAATGAGAGATGATTCACCACCTGCCTAACTCTTCAGATGCTAGGTATTCTTGATTTAATCAAGCCATATGTCACACATGAAGGTAAGCTACTTGTTCCTCAATAAAGCCATCTACTTCTCTTCATTTGTGGCTGCCAAATTTCACAATTCAATTAGGCCACTTGTCACTCAACCAATGTTGCCAAATGTCAATGCATCAGCTATGCTAAATGTCATTAACTCATAGGCTTAGTCATTCCAATTTTCATGTATCAACCTGTCTTGTCACTTAAAATTTGTCCTAGTCCAAATGTACATTTTAATACTTCAATTCTCTAATGCTATTAATTAATTCCAATTCATGAAGTATAATCCATTACCCCAAAATTCTAGAAATATGCAATTCACATTCAAATCATAGCACAATTTTAACACCTATCATACAAGTGCTTTCATAAACATGTAACATTTCAACTAGGGTATAATTTGGGGCTTTACAATTAAGGTGGAGAGAAATAGAAGGGATGAAGAATAACAAGCTAACCATGGTGTGTATATACATAGTAGACAAAATTAAATGAGCAATAATCAACAACCTTTGGTTTAGCATAAAGAGAAGAAGTAGGAAGATATGTCACGGGCATAGCCTTAGCCATAGCCACAACCTTCATATGCCAAATTCATACAATTAACAAATCATTAAAAATAATGAACGAAACACTTAATAAATGTTTCTAATGTGTTTCAAAATTTGGGGCCAAAGATCCAATCCTCTTTTATTATGATTTGTTTATAGTTTGTCAAATAGTTCGAAATTATTTTAAGGAAAAAATTGACAAGTTCTTTATGTTGTTATTCTAAATAGTTTTATTTTATATTGGAAAATCATTGAGAAATCATTTAATAATATCGTTATAGGTATTCAATATAATGGCACCTAGATGAAACAAGGGAAAGAAAGTGGCAACTAGCAAAGATATTCCTCCCCTACAACAACCAAATCGATCTTACCCTATCCAACAAAAACAACTGACTTCATCCACCATTGAAGCTAGTCAGCAATAACCTATATGTACCTCGGTTAATGCTGAGGGATTTTCAGGTCTGTTAATATTTTCCACCTATAATTACACTTATCTTTAAATATATATTTACATATTTAATGCATTTTTCTTATCATTATTTTTTCAAGTTCCAATACTGACATCAAAAAATAAGGTAGAGTTATCATTAAAGGTTTTGAGTTGCAATGTATGAATGTTGCAATGAAAAACAAGTTATCTGTGCATATTGACACCTCACAAGGTCATCTTGTTGATAAGATCTAATAAACAAAATTGTCTAATGAGTTAGGGATTATTGTCAAGATTGAATTACCTTACCTTCAACATGCTAAGCAATTAAAAGAAGACAACTTGCTATAAAATGCTTCGAACAAGAATTTAGTAAATTTTCAATTTAATTAATTATAAGCATTTTTTACTTATTTAAAGACTAGTTTCACTTTTACTTATTGTTCACAGATGAAGCTCGGTATTATCAATATCGAGAATCTTGAAGTTTCAAGTTGTGTGAGTTCACAATTGAAACAAAGGGCCAAAGATCTTCGTTCTCGACTACATAAATACTACACATCTTTTCCTTCAGATGACGAAGCAAGGAGACATGTTCTTGAATAAGTAACTCCAAAAAATTGGAGCCAAATGTGTAATTATTGGGCCTCTGCTAACGTTAAATTTATCTTCTTTCTCTTCACATTTGCTTCAATTAATCTTGTTATACAATTTAATGACTAATTCTTTTCTTTATTTAGGAAACGTGTGATAAAGCCAAGGTTAATGGAGGAAAAATGAAAACTCCTTAAAACCAAGGCTCTAAATCATTTATTGTCGTATGAAATGAATTTGCAAGTTCTTTGTTTAGAAATTATAATTATATCAATAAATACAATATTATTTATTGTGTTTCAATTCTTCCTCTTTTTTTAAAATAAAATAGAGTAAGAAGGAACTACATGAAGAAGAGTGTGATAGGATTACACTCTACAAACTAACACACTAGAAGGAAAGTGAAGGTTGGACGTCTGAAGAAGCGTAGAATAATTATGTAACTATATATATTTTTTAATTTTTTAAGTAAAATAAGCCGCAGGATTTGTTGCAAAGATCATTGTCTGACAGAAATGAGCCAAATGTAACTTAGATTTCCAACGTCCTTATACAAGATCAAGGTACATCAAAGGTTTGGGATATGGCCCTAAGCCAACTGGTTTATCCTTATCACAACTAGCATATGTAACGATACTTCGAGAGGAGAATCAGTCTCCTAAGGCTTAGTTATAATATAATAAAGAAAAGTTAGAACGTAAAGAACAAAAGTTAGACAGTATTGAACGAAAGTTGGTCAAGTTTGAAAAGATAATCAAACAAATACTTGACTAAAATTATGTAAGTAGTAGTGACGATAAAAACGAGTTTTAGTTTGCACATAAGTTTTTTTTAACATTTGTAATTAATATTTAATGACATTTTTAATATAAAATAATTCTAATTTTTAATTATTTTCATTTAATTAATTATAAATAAAAAATCTAAATGTTACAAACAATAAGATGGATTAAAAAGCTTACCAATAATTACAATTAAATAAAAAATTAATAGGAATGTTTAGTAAAAAATCAAAATTCATCACCAAACTTTTTAGTTACATTTTTGAAAACATCGCCAATAATTTTTAGAAAATTTTAAAAATTAAATAAAAAATGTCGTAGGAAAGATTTGGCTACTATTCTAAAATCGTCACTAAAAATTTTTAACTATGTTCCATAAACAGTCGCTACATTATGAAAATCGTCACTAAGTATATTTTGCTACGAAATCTTAATCGTCGCAAAAAACTATTACCTACATCTACAGTGACGTAGCCAGTAACTTTTAGCCACGAAAAGAAAATGTCCCTAAATATCTTTGCTAATGATTTGCTTTATCCTCGCTTATCTCTTTTGGCGACATATCTAAAATCAAAGTGAAATATAATTTGTGATGATTTTGTAAAAAGGTCATTGATAATATTTTGTTACTGTGATTTTGTGATGCTAAAATATTTTGACGACAAATTTAGGGTTTTTAGCAACGAAAATATTTGTTGCCAAAAGCCTCCTTATGTTGTAGTGTACAGAGTATAATAATAAATCATCCACAAAACATAAGTTAAGCTTCATAGTTCTACATTTGTAATGGAATTTAAAAAGGCAACCTTGAGTAATATTATGAGATATAATCCCAGTAATAACTTCAATACAGATTGCAAAGATATAAGGAGATATAGAGTCTCCTTGCCTAACCCCTTTATTAGTATTAAAGAATGGAGTAGATTCGCCATTAACTAGCATATTGGAAGTGGGAGAGGACATGCATTGGAAAATCCAATTAATGGAAATAAGGGAAAAACCAAAAGTTTGTAAAGCACAAGAAATAATTTTCAAGCGGTAGTATCAAAAGCTTTTAAAAAATCAATCTTTAAGGAGTAACTTTTGATTGAATTGTTATAATGATAAGTATTATTTCCAATGCTCTTACAAGGTATGAAAGCTTTAGGATACGAAGTTGCTGAGTTTTGCGGTGCCAATATGAAAGAATGCTTGGAAGAGGTTTAAAGCGTTTTCTGGGCTTCTTCAACATGACACTGCAACATGGAGGCACTTTTTCGGAAGGCTCTCGGCTGAGATATAGATTGATCCATCACCATCAACGAACATATTAAATGGTGTCCTGATAATCAGCATATGAACAAAGCCAGGTAAGTCGAGAAAGACACAGCTGCTTTAGCTTTCACTGTAAAGAATTGCGCAGTACCAGGCATCATAATAAGAAGCTCATGCTTGGTGTAATGTACAGAGCCGACAAAGGGCCTTCGCCTTCACTGGCTATTTATGGGCTAAGCTTGATTTTAGCAAACGTATCTTCATTTAGAAGACAATCATGTCTATTGAAAAAAAGAAAAGTGCTTTGAAGAAACCCAATTCTTGACGTTGAAATCGTTAGCTGCTGGGAAATGACGCAGCGAAGTTTCTTGTCCAAGTTTTTATAATATTTTAAATTTTGATATTTTAAAATTTTAATAAACATGTGATTAATCTGTTAGTAATTTAATTAATAAATTCATAACATGTAAATTTTCACCTAAAAAATAATAACTAATTAAAGATAGATATTTTTTTAATAAACCCTTACATATTATAAATAGCAAAACTTTTTAAATTAAATTAAAAAAATCTTATAAAAAAGATTAACTATTTGAGATGAGCTATCGCTATATACAACCAAGCACAAATTTTGAGGAAGCAGATCAAAAGCATTTTTGGCAAACTCGTAAACCCTAAAAACTTACAATTTTCCATTTTCCCATATCAACCATGGCAGGAGTAGGACCAATTTCACAGGACTGGGAACCCGTGGTCATCCGCAAAAAGGCTCCCACAGCCGCCGCGAAGAAGGACGAGAAAGTTGTAAACGCCGCTCGCCGCGCTGGTGCCGAGATCGAGACCATCAAAAAGTGTATTCTCTCTTTTTCTTCTTCTGGTTACCAAGGGAGAGCGATTATTATTATTATTATTTATTAATCATGGGTTTTCTTCGAAAATCTTTTTTTTCTTGAATTTATCCGAAACCAAACAAACAGTAGCGTCTATGATTAACCTGTTCGATTATTGGGGATATTGTTTGTTGATTTGATATATGCAGCAAACGCCGGTACGAACAGAGCAGCCTCAAGCAGCACGTCCTTGAATACTAGGAAGCTCGAAGATGAAAATGAGAATCTTAGCCGTATGTGCCTCCCCTTCTTTTTCTTTGATTCTTTGACGTGGGCTTTCATTTTTTCCGTTACTTCTTGGCTTGAATGTTGAATATCAAAGACAACGAGTTGGTTGATAATCGATTGCTACCCCAAGCACTGTTTTTAAGTGAAAAACGGATCACTTAGTCTGCAGATTCCGTGGGAGATGATGCCATACGTACATCTGCTTCTATTTAGCTGTTTGGCTGAGGACAAAATTTTAACAAATTGTATGTCAGTCTCCTATGTGCAAAGCATGGTTATGAATAGACTTCTTTCGTGATCTGGAATTATTACACGGTGAAGATTAAAATAAGTTCGAAAGATTTATTTGGTTAAAAGTTCTGTAGAACAACCATGCTTCTTTAATTGGCTCAAAGCTTGCCGGTCCGCTTACCTTTTTGAACTCTTCTTGAAAAACCTCCCTTCAACTTACTCTGAATGGATTATTCAGACTTCTGTTCATTTTTCTTGTGACTCTATATTCAACTGTTTTATCATTCACTGGTAAAGAGTGATAATTTCCTGGCATATTCTTTCAATGCACAGATGAAAGAGTCCCCACTGAGCTGAAGAAAGCCATTATGCAGGCCCGAATGGATAAGAAACTTACCCAGTCTCAGCTTGCAAAAGTTTGTTTCTTTGCTCATACATTGCACTTGTGTCATTATACTTAAGGTTTGCGACTGAATTTTTCCGTCCCCATGCAGTTGATCAATGAAAAACCCCAGATAATACAGGACTATGAATCTGGTAAAGCCATTCCAAATCAACAAATCATAGGGAAGCTGGAGAGAGCCCTCGGTGTGAAGCTGCGCGGGAAGAAGTGAAATAGAGTTTGTGAACATGTAAATTAGCCTACTAAGTTGGTATCCAGTGTCTGTTGAGCCTTAAGATTGGTGTTGTACACGCACTTCTCTACCTTTGTTATGGCTCCAAACTTGAGAAAAGATTACGCTCTTACGATGACTTGGACTATGAATTTCAAGTTGTGTTTCACAAAATTCTTCCTTGCATATTTCTCCATTAGTTTTTGGTGTTGTCACTGAGTGAAAGGTAAGTGTTTTTTTTCTTTTTTTGGTTATCGGAAAACTAAGCACAGCACACCAGAACCTTTCATATTTACTTAGTTTTGACACCGATTAGCTAAAAGAATACTTAGAACCTACTCTTTGACTAGTGCCCTGCAATTGATGACTTGAAACTTACATTATTTTTTTAAGAATAGGATTTAAGCTTGTTAGAAGCCCTTTCATACTAGAATAAGTGTTTTAGGAATTTCTCTATAAATATGTATATATTTAGCCCTTCAATAATAATATATTCTGAATTTTTTTTACAAACTTGAGTTTTAATTAGAAGGTGTGATAATTTGTTTCAAAAAGGATTCCTAGACCCAATGAGAGATTTTTAGTTTCTTATGCTTCATTTATTGTTACTAAATTTTAGGAACTAAAGCCTTAAATTCTAACCATATTAAACCTAAAATCTTCGCTTAATATCAATTACATTTCCTAAGGGGTCATAATATTAGAGCCATAATATTATATTTCCTAAAATCTTCGCTTAATATTTGTTAGTGTTGTTTTAATTCATTTAATATTTGAGCTTTGGTTTACAATGGTAACACATAGCAAAAGGGTATACAAAAGACTACTCAATGGAGAATTATGGAAAGATTAAACATTAATGACCCTTAATCACAAGGTGCTTTAAGAATAAGTCTAAAAGATAACTTCAAATAACATCAGACATCAAACTATACTAGTCCTTAATCTCAAGGTGCTTTAAGAATGTCTTAAAAATAACATCAGACATTAAACTATACTAGATGTTGAGGATTGAGAAAGTGAAATTTAAGATGAAGAGGCTAAAACTAATCAACTACGAGTAGGGTTAGACAATCAATGCCTACTGAGACATCCAAGACACAAAAACCGTCCAGCAGCACATGGACAACGCATGCGGCACTTTAGAGGCCATGATAGAGTTAAAACACATAATGTACTTGATGTTATTAATAAGAAAGTTTGTGTTGAAGCCCCTAATTTTACAGGAAAGATGGATTCACACTTGTTCTTAGATTGGATAACAGTAAGGGAAGGTTTCTTTGACTGGTACCACAAATCATAACATCGAAAAGTTTGATTCGCAAAGATGAAGCTAGTTAGACTTGCTAAAATCTAGCGGAGATAGATAGAGGATAGACGTTGAAAAATAGGTTGACCACTAATTATTGATTAGGAAGAGATGAAGTTGAAGTTATTAGAAAAATACTTACCATTTCACTATGAAGATCTCCAAGATCAACTCACAATCCTTAGATAAGGGATTATGTTTGTAATTGAGTACATAGAAATATTTGATGAACTTCTTATCCAATGTGAAGGGATAAAGTCAGAAAGACAACTTATATCTTATTGGAGAAGTACTCTAAAGGCAATCACCTTTAGCACCTATTGTACAAATCATTTTATGATTAATAAAGACATTTTTTATTATTTCGATGTTCATACATTTATGGATTTGATGTTAATCTTAACTTGATTTAATGAAGTCCTTAATATAAAACATAGCATGGAAGAAATCATGATGAGATTATGATAATAAGATTCCTATCATGCGTAATTATATTAGTATCTAAACTTTCCCTAGTCATAAGATTAATGAGATGGGATATCATTAATTCGAATAGACTAGCACATGTTATACTCCTCAATTGGATCAAGCAGCAGATCTCATAAGTTGTAGACATGAGTTGTTTAGAGTTAATATGTGGATGCTTACTAAGGGTAGTAAGTACATTGGATTGACCTACTATGAGACAATCATATGAATATTCTATTCCAGTGTTAATGATAGTCTTATAGTAGCAATGGTGCAAGTATCCTTTGAATTGAGGGGTTCAAGGATATCTCGGATACTGATCTTGTTCTTTGACTCCATTCATCGGTGCCTTTCAGGGGTTACTCATAGGGTGGTGATTGGGTACAGCTTGAGGTATTCGGAGGTAATTGAGTAGCTAATAAAGGATTGACCATTCCTGATAGAAGGAGATGATACCCATGTCCTCTTGTCGAGGTCATTAATTGGGAGTCTCTATCTAGAGTAGATATGTGTTATGAAGAGAGTCTTAAATGATATATAGAGTAATGAGATCCTCAAGACAAGATCTAATATCACTTGGACTAGATGTGACGTAGTCAGTCTAATAGGAGTTGACCCTTTGATCATATTCTGAACCAAGTGGGGTGTAGATGGTGAAAGGATGAATTGCATAACAACATTGCGTATGGAAGGGTTCGTAGTCAAACCATTGACTTTTCGATCAATTGAGGGTTATGACGTGTTGCTAGATATCGCTCTTGACTTACTTGAATTAAGTGTTAATTCAAGTGACCAACATAACTGGAAACCTAATGGGTCACACACATATGAGATTCGAAGGATGAATAACACTACAAGAACATAAGGAATCGACGACGGAAAATAAAGCGTTACAAATTGCCGACGATATTTAGTTTTTCATCGGTAAGTTTGACGTGAAAATATAATTTAGCGACGGACCAATTACCACTAGTAAACAAGGCGAGAAATTATGGTGGAGAAGTGAAGATTTGATAGTACTAATGGCATATTAGCGATGAAATTTTCCGTCGCTAAATTTTAAACCAATACATCGTAATCTCCTTGCGATTGAACATTATTAATTTAAACAAGACAACGTCGTTTTGGTCTGGTTAAAAGAAAGCAATAGCTACCCCCCTAATCTGCTTCGATTTTCTTCTCCTCCCTCCCACATCATCTCCTCTCCTCCGGCGAGTTCTGCCCCCACTTTCTGGTTTGTTGTTGGTGTTGTAATCGGCGTCGGAAGCTCGTCCTCTGCTCCCACGGCGGTTACATTTTCGTGAGATATATTACAAATGATTTAAGTTTTCTGTGAAGTAATTTTGTTTGTTTATTTTATTTTTTTGGTATGCTTGAGTAATTTGTGAATGAGTAAGAAGAATTAAGGTTCAAATGTTAGTGTTAGAAGGTTGAGTTTTGAAATTTGGTTGGGATGTTGCAAAGGTTGTTTGATGCATATTAGGTGTTTGTTGAAATGTCTCTTCTTTGTTGTGATTGTTTTAGAAAGAAGATGAAGTTGGTTAATTCTTCCTAATAAGTATCCTAAATTGTTTGGTTTGGTTTGGTCCATTTTGAAGTGCACCTAATAGGTCTTTTAAAATTTGATAATGGTTTTGCATTGTGTAAATGCATAAGCATGGTTAGATATATGTTGTAAGTTAAGAGATGATACATATAGATGGGAGCCTAGTTTTTAAAGGTAATGTAGTAGTAGATGGTAATTGGTATTGAGAGGATAAATAAAAGGATTATATGTGGTTTACATTCATATAACTAAGGGATTAAACAAATTTTTAATGATTTAGGGTTAAGACTATTGTCATATGGATTGTATAAGAGTGTTTAAGTCCTAAGAGCGTATTACCTTGGAGGTTAATTTAGGGGTTGTAGGAATTGAATTTCAACATGAAGAATGTTGATTTAAGTGTGAATGAATACATGGGAAAAGTGGTGGTACATGGAATTTTATGTGAGTTATGGTTTAAGGAAGGTATGTTTTAAATGAAATTATGATTAGTCAAAACTGCCTGCTAGATTTAAAGTTTAATATATGTTGTTGCATAGTTATGACTTGTTAAAAGGGAAGCGAAATGATTCGAGATTCAAAAAAGTATTAGATGGAAATGGAGGGCAAATGATTTGAAATCTTATTTTATGGCTAATTAATGATGCATTTTAATGTGATGTAGTAAATTTTTGGTATTTTGATTCATTTTTTAAAATAACAGGTTGTGTGCAAATTTTTAGGATGATGATTCTGTAATTACATTATAAAATATAACCTGTACTTTTCGTAATTAATATTTTCAAATTTCAAAGATGAAATTTTATTAAAAGGGAGAGTTATCACACCTTGAACTTTCTTTTAATTTTCTCAATTTCTATTTATTTCCACTAATTTATATTTTTCATATATAGTGCTTTTTCCTATTATTTTCATCAATGAGCTTGAAATTTTAAGCAATTTGCATTTTGGTACACAAGAGAGGAATTCTCAAGGTAGAATTTGTTTAAAGAGGAGATATTTAATGAATAATTAGTCAAAATTAGATGATAAATTTGGTAATATAATTTTTTTGAGCAAAGATCAATAATAATTGATGTTAGTGAATAAATTGTAGAAAAATGCAATAGAGCTGAAATAAATTGCAATTATTAGAAATAATGATTTTGCAATAATTAGTGTACCTATAAGTGATAAAATATCTAAAATTTTTCAAAGAAAGTAAAAAGAAAAGATGGATGGACAATTGAGGACAAAAGGAAGATATAAGTGTACAGAAGCTCATTAAAGGCATAGATGGAATTTCACACAATAAGGCATGGATGAAAATTAAAAATATATATATCATTTAGGGTTTAAGAGTTAGAAAAGAAGGCGATTTGTAAGAGAAGGGGATGACACTCTTAAAGGAGAATAGAAAGAGAATGAATGAAGAAAAAGGAAGAGACTTGAAGGAAGAAGAAGACTTAAGATTTACTGGACCTTAGTAAACATAAATGCTTTCCTTTGATAAAAGTTGTCTTAAGTGTTGTAAGCATTATCATGACTATATTTGATTCTATACATATTATTACAACTCTTATGAGCTTGTAACATGTTTTGTAGTTTCTCACTTCCTTAGTGAACTTAGACAATGAGTCCTTGAGAGAATCAATTACCTTCATGTACCCTGCATTCTCATGCTTTAACGTGTCTAAGTCATGATTATCGTCCTTTATGTACTCGCTAACTTTTCTAATTTTTATTAATATCCTTTATTTTTTTATAAAAATGTAATTAATTATAATATTAAAAATTCTAATTATATAACAAAGGTGAATATCCATTAGCTTACTCTTTTGTCCTTGTGGTTTTAATGATGATATGTTTGACCTTGTGGATCCTAATTGTTTAGGTCTTGTAATTAGACATTTACCAATCAATATTACTTAACATTGATCCTAAAATGTTCGTTTTATATAATTGTTTGAATATATCCTGCTTTATAAGCTATGAACAAATTTGTTCTCGATTATAAGAACATATTTGTTGGTAGTATTTCTATTTCGGAGGAGATTGAAGAGAAGCTTTAGAGGTATTCAAATGACTTGTCTTAAGTGTTGTAAGCATTATCATGACTATATTTGATTCTATACCTATTACTACAACTCTTATGAGCTTGTAACATGTTTTGTAGTTTCTCACTTCCTTTAGTGAACTTATACAATAAGTCCTTGAGAGAATCAACTACCTTCATGTAACTCTGCATTCTCATGCTTTAAAGTGTCTAAGTCATGATTATCATCCTTTGTGTACTCGCTAACTTTACTAATTTTTTTAATATTCTTTATTTGTTTGTAGAAATGTAATTAATTATAATATTAAAAATTCTAATTACATAATAAAGGTGAATATTCGTTAGCTTACTCTTTTGTCCTTGTGGTTTTAATGATGCAATGTTTGACCTTGTGGATCCTAATTGTTTAGGTCTTGTAATTAGACATTTACCAATCAATATTACTTAACATTGATC
>JAOSBK010000004.1:22893990-22908969 GCA_027568895.1 Erythroxylum shatona
TCACATCTTTCAATTCCCACATCCAAAAATTGCATACTTTATAGCGTTGGAAAGATTGAAAGACAAGCTACAACTTTTATGTAGACCACTTTGTCTCATTCAAACCACATCATTCCAAGAAAATTCGGGGTCCAACACCTGATCTAGCTTATGCCATTAGTATCCTAAGTAAATTCATGGCCAATCCAAGTTTAGAACACTGGCAAGGACTCAAGGGTGTTCTCAGATACTTATATGGAACAATTAACTACGAACTATGTTTCTCTAAATCAGAACTAACTAAATGCAATTACTTGTCTTTAAGTGGTTATGTGGAAGTAGATTATGCAGCAGATAAGGACACAAGAAAGTCTATTTCTGCATACATTTTCACATTATCAACAAACACAATCAGTTGAAAATCACAACAACAATCAGTAGTGAGTTTATTAACCACAGAAGCAGAGTATTATGCAATCTCTAAAGGTGTAAAGGAGCTAACATGCCCATCAGGTATACTAAAGGAAATCAGCACAGACATTACAAAACTAGTTATATATACAGACAGTCAAAGTGCTCAGCACCTTAGTAGAGATCCAGTCCTCCATGAAAGATCCAAGCATATAGATGTGCGACTTCACTTTGTCAGAGACCAAATCGCAAAAAGGACCTTCAAACTGGAGAAAATAACAGGAGACAAAAATCCATCAGATTTTAGGACTAAGGTATTAACGTAAAAGAAATTCACTTTCTATAGGGATTACTTACAAACTAGTGAAGCCCTTTGACTCCGAAAGATGATCCATCCGATCTCACTAGTGTGGAGAAAATTAGGGTTTTGGATTTCAAAATCACTCTTGGGTTTTTTGATCAGAGTGAAAATTGATGGAGTAGGAGGGATAATATGATGGTAACCATGTTACTCCAATTTACATTCAGACACAACAAACAATAGAGAAACATGAAGAATGAAAGAAGAACTTGTCTGAAGGTGTTGAAGAGATAAAGACAGAGAAGCTCTCAAAGGTTCTAATTAGATAGAAACTAAATGAATTAGTTTAAGACATATCTATGTGAGACACACTTCAAAAAAGTAAGTCAGAAGCATTTGAATACAATACACAGTCGTTTTCAACTTAAGTCTGAAGCCTCAACTCGAAGCACTGTCGTATTACATACATAGAAGACAAAACGTAGCCTCAAACAATATAATACACAGATACAAACAGGAGAATAAATAACTCACATGGGAGGCATATGATCCTTGTCTGATTCATGCAAATTCCTTCGAAGTTGGCTCCATTTAACACTTATAAAGAGGAATAGATTACAAGTATTAAAGACATAACAAAAATGGGAGACTTCATTATTCATATATTTATTGTATTCAACATCTGTGAGTGTAAGAATTAAAAGTGAAAAAGTTTGAGAGCGTGCTAGAGTACTTACCAATGAATACTAGGAGAGTTAAAGACTCTTGTAAGTGTTTCTAAAAAACTCTCAAACTCTGTAAACTGTACTTTTCTTCTTCATACTAGTTAAAACCACATATGTGGGAACCTTGGACATAGATAACATTGAAGTATCGAACCAAGTAAAAATCTTTGAGTTCTTTGCTTTTCTGCATTTCATATTATCTACAAAATTAACTTCTTTATCAATCTTTGCTAAAAAGAACAGCAGTGCAACACATCTATTTTAACAATTGTTAATATAACAGTTAAAGGTGGAAAGGGAGAAACTAACGATTAACAAATTAATTGATTCTTTTGTTCATATCTCTTCTTTTATTTCTCTCAAGCTAGTTCATTATTAATCCCTAATTTTCTAGTTAGCTACACCACAAATATCTCGTAACAGATGTGAGCATGAATCCCAACTGATTCTAATCAATTGATTAAAATAATTTTTTCTTTCCTTTTCATAATTTGTTTAATTTAAAAGGGTAAGTGTTGAAATAATATTGGTTGTCTCGAGCAGCTCAGCGTTAATGGGTAATTTGCGTTTGAAATATTTAGTTGATGTTTTTTATCGCCATTGAGACCTGATGCTCACCCTCAGTATTGAAAGAATTTGCTTTGTGTTGTTTGCTTGACTCGGATGTTAGATTATTTAAGAGCCTATGTGACTTATAGATTTGAGTCCCATGAAAAGAACTCAAGATAATGGTTATTGGGTATTATATAATGGCTCTCAACTAGGTCAATGACCCTTTTCCTCTCTCTTTAAATTACCAAATGACATGTTAGTTGGTGGTGCTATATAGTTCAAAAAAAACTTATTGAATAGAAAATTCTGAACCGTTTGAAGAAACACATTAAAGAAAGAAGAAGAGAGGAAATCAACATCTTACAAAAACAAAAACAATTATGGATACAAGTACGCAAAACTCAATTGATCCATACATGTCTAACAATTGATATCAGAGCCATGGATGTTGCCTTATTGTTTTATGCCATACACCATGGTTGTTTACTCTATTTATGATCATAATGTTGCATGATTGTGTTGTCTATTCGGTTTTGATTTTTATGTATTTTTAATGCCATTCATGAAAGAAATACACAAAAAACACAGACATAGTAAAAGAAACCACAACTCTTGATGATTTTCATTTTAGTGATTTTTTTTATGTTAATAGCAGTCTGAATATTTAACCGAAACATAATAATTTCATATGGATGATTTAGATTAAGTGTAATACACATAATATAGAGTGAAATTACAAACCAAAAATGTCATGCATGGATGTCAATATAAAAATAAAGTTTAGTTTTTGGTATGAAGAGAAACCAAACACAAGATGGTTTTCATATCCTCAATGATTATCATGATGGCCAGAGATACTCTGGGTAAGGTTGGATGGTTTAGAGTGAGAAAATAAATGAGTTTTGTGTCTTGTGTAATGACTACTGAAGAAGACAATGGTGGATTACATTTTTGTTAGTTCAAGCAAGAGAGGATTCTAGAAATGAATTGCTGAGAAGAATCCATACAAGAAAGAAATGTTAGAAAAGTTAAAAAAAACAAACCAGCAGCGTCAAAGGAAGACGATGGTGTAGTGTCTGACGTGTGTAGTTTCATTCTTTGCATGCACTAGACGAAGCTTTGCCAAACGCATACATTGGTACGTGCAGTGCACACGCTAGACGTTACATCTACGTAGGCATACGCTGGCGCTGCACGGACCAAACAGGCTGCCAGGCCCAAAAATCAAACTATAGCTGATTTTTTGGGCCTTTATGCCATTAAAGGACAACATAGCATTAGTAAATATTTATGGACTTTAACCCTAAGTAAAAACAATGTTTTGATGGAATATAATCGACTATTTAATTCATAATTGATCTATTTTTTATACATAATATAAATTTGAAAATTGGTGCCATATTATATATTTCTTTAGTACTTGGAATACTTTATATTATGCAAAAGTTGGAATTAAATTTGCCTTTTATATGTTGAGTATAATACATGACATTATGGATGTTTTGAATAGTTTGTTAGTCACTAAAGTGACCAAATTAATTAAATTAAATTATGTCATGTATGACAATTATCCAAATAAATGTTTATTTCATGGAAAGCTTGTTAGTCACCAAAGTGGCCTAGCTTGGAAAATATTAATCGTTTAATTGTGATTTGTTTCAATTGTTCAACATGATATGATGCTAAAATGACATAAATGTTGCACTAAACAATTGAGATTATTAATTATAACTCTAGGAGGTCACCCAAAGGTGGACCATTGCTTATAATTAATGTCATTAAAGGGACTTTATCAACATATCTAGTTAATATGATTGTATATCCAAAGATAACATACATGTTGACTATAATTTGCTTGATTGTCCATTATAGTAAATTATATATATGCATCAAAATAGGTTACTACTATGTATTTAAATTTCACCTAAAGGAGAATTTGAATGCATAATCAAAGTGTATTAGTTAGTTTGAATCCATTTAGGTTTACTCAAAGCATTAACGCGTGAGATATATGTTGTGTTTGCAGCATCAACTAATTTGTTTGCTTTAGGAAATGGGCTTATCAAGTTCAATGGTTTGAACTATACTGATTGGTCTGAACAAATCTAGTTCTAACTGGGTGCAATGGATTTAGACTTAGTCATAGTTTCAGACGTAAGGCCTGCAGCCATAACTAAAACTAGTTTTGAAGCTAACAAGTCTTATTATGAGGCTTAAGAAGGGTCTAACAGGCTGAGCTTGAATTTGATGCGAATGACGATCGCAAAAAATGTAAAGTTGTCAATGCCTAAAATGAACAATGCAAAGGAGTTCATGTTGACGCCTAAAGAATACTCCCAATCTGATATAGCTGACAAGTCTATAGTAGGGACTTTAATGAGTGAGCTGACGACCAAAAAGTTTAATTGGTCACAGCTTATTCATGATTATATAACTCATATGTCAAACCTAGTTGAAAAGATAAAATCCATGGGTATGGATGTGAGTGACTCCTTTATAGTATAGTTCATTATCAACTCCCTTCCTCTAGAATGTGGCCAGTTCCAGGTGAATTATAATACCATTAAGGAAAAATGGAAACATTAAGAAATAAAGGCCATGTTGGTTTAGGAGGAAGGGAGATTGAAGAAAATAAAGGAACACTCCGTTCATCTTACGTTTCATCAAAGAGCTAGTAGCAACAAGAACAAACCAGGAAAGAAAGGAAAAGATAAGGATAAAGCTCTCAACAAAGTTAATAAGGGTCGAGTCTACAAGGATAAAAGGTGTCACTTCTGCAAGAAGCCTGGTCACTTCAAGAAAGATTGTCCTAAACAAAAAGGCTTAGTTCGAAAAGAAAAGTACATACTATGTCTTAGTATGTTTTGAATCAAATCTTATTGAAGTTATTAAAAATACCTAGTGGTTAGATTCTAGTGCAACTACTCATGTGTAACAGGTTAAACAGGAATTTCTTTCAATCCAGACCATAAACGGAATTGAAAAGTTCTTGTACATAGGGAACATAATGAAGGAATGGATAGAGAGCATTGGGATGTATAGATTGATCTTGGACACTGGGTGTTACTTAGATCTAAAAAAGTGTCTTTATGTTCCTAAATGTGCTACGGATTTAGTTTTTGTTGCAAATTTGGATGATGTAGGATTTCAATTTAAGATTGGAAATGGTGTTTTTTTCATTGTCTAAATATAAGTACTATTATGATTTTGGTACTCTAATTGATTGTTTACATCGTTTCAATCTTGATGTTAATTTTGCTGAATCTCTGTTTCATGTTGACCATGTTATAGGAAGTAAACTTAGTGTATAAAATGAATGTTCTGCTTTTTTATAGCATAAAATATTAGGCCATATATCCAAGGAAAGGGTACAAATGATAGTTAAAAATGACATCTTACCTCTATTGGATTTTGTTGAGTGGGATATATATATGGATTACATTAAAGGCAAGTAAACTAAATATATATCAAAGCATCTAGCCACAAGAAGTAGCACATTACTAGAATTAATACACATTGACATCTGGGGTGTTTTCAACTTTCCTTCTTGGGGCAACGAAAAATATTTCATTACCTTTATTTATGACTTCTCATGATATGGATATATTTATTTGTTACATGAGAAGTCTCAATCTGTGGCATCCTAGAGGAGTTCATTAATGAGATAGAAAGGTAATTATATAGAAAAATAAAGATAGTGAGATCTGATAGAGGTGGTGAATATTATGAAAAATTTTATGAAAGTGGACAAATGTCCTCCAACTAGTCTCAAAAACTATCTGAGTGTGAGTATTGTGGAAAAAGGCATGGTGGTGAAAGTTAGGGAGAAACTAGAGCTTGTTTTCGATGTGGCTCTTATGAGCATCAGATTAGAGATTGTCCGAAGATGCCAGGATCACAGTCTGGAGCTAGAGGAGGAGTTATGACTGAGACTTTGGCTCAGCAGAGTGGAGTTAGCAGACCTGCACAAAGAAGTAGAGGTAGAGGTAGAACTCAGTTAGCAAGGTTCAGTGTTAGGACTGAGGTGCGGAGTAACTAGTCGCAATCTCAAGCCAAGGTTTATGTCATTACCACACAGGAAGCGCCAAACTCTTCAAATGCGGTAGTAGGTGTATTGAGTATTTTTCATTTTGAAGCATATGCTTTGGTACATCTAGGATCTACATATTCATCCATCGCACCGCATCTGGTATCTAGTTCTTGAGGTAGCTACATGGGAAACAAATAATCATGTGAGAATCTAGTACCCCTATTTTTAAATCAATTATATAAGAATTTTGAGGACGAAACTTTTGTTAGAAGGGGAGAATTGTAACATCCCATTACCCATGTTAAGGCTAGAATAGAGAGTTATGATAAATTACTAAGAAATTAGGAAAATTTACATCATGCATAAGTTAAGTATAATATTCACATTTTTGCACATTTATATGACTGTACATGCTTTCATTGACATTTTGGGTATAATTGGATTGAGTTATGATTTTTGAGAATTTTGAATTTGTTATATTGAAAATATTATTGATTTGCGGAATTGTGATATTTTTGATTTTTTTTGAATTTAGGAATAAAATTAAAAAAAGTATAGAAAATAGGAAAAAAAAGAAATCAAAAGAAGATTTGGAGATAGTTGGATTGTAGAGATGAGAGTTTTAGGGGGTTAGTTTCAAAAGAAACTAAGTTAGAGCTTAGGTATTAGGAAAGTGACAAGTGTCACTTAGTTAAGTTGCTTTTATAATTTATTAGAAGTAAGTTTGAGTTACGCGAGAGTTAAAAAATTTCTAAGGTCCCTTCTTCATAGTTACCTTCTCCGAATTTCTTGCCATACACAAAGTTTTTCATCAAACTCCTTTCGAGAGTTAACTTTGCTTTTTCATATCCCTCACCATTTTCCCCACTGCTAAGTGTTTCTTCTGCCTTAAAAAAACCAGAAATTGGTTAATGTTCTCAGTGGATTACGTGTTCTTGCATGGAGTTTAGGGCTTTGTGATAGTTGAAGATTTGGAATCTTTAACAAGTAAGTACTGAGAAAATCTTTTAGAGTTTATGGATTTATGAAATAAATTTGATGAATTACTGTTAGTTGCATGATCATAGTATTTACGTGTATTTATTTATGAACACAGTGTTGGGATGAAAATTTTGGTTATAGTGTTAATTTAGTATTTGATGATTATTAGTGATCAGGTGATGTGCAAATGATTTTTGAAGTTTGAAATAGCAATAAAATGGTGTATAAGATAAGTGTAGGAAATTAAAGAATGGAAAGGTGGTATGCTTTGTTTTTCTATTTCTTCATATGTGTGTATGTGTGTGTGTGTGTGTGTGTTTACGTGGGTAAGTGAATGCTTTAGAGATTGATCAAGAAAATGGATTTTGAGTGAAAAGTAATCGTAAAATGATGGTCTAAGATGGGAATGAGCATATAAATGAAGGTTGAAAATAAAATAGTGAATGTGATAAAAAGTTGAAAATACAGTGAATGGTGTATGGCAGAGCATGAAGAGTCAACTATTGATATTTGTTTTTCTTGATGAAACTTGGATAAAATTACATTTTATAGGTAGTGTGAATTGTGGTGAATGAGTTTAGTGAAGTGAAGTAGATTAAAAATTGAGGCGTTGGTTTTTGAAAAGTGGAAGTTGTCTGAAAATTCTAGGAATGAGCAGTGAGAGTGGAAATTTTGCTCTAAATGTTGGTGAATTTACTGTACTGATCTAGGCATATTTTGACAAAATGATTTTCATGAAAGTTGTATATATTTCTTTTAGCTTTCCATTGATATAAAGTTTGTAGATTTTGGAGTTCTGAATCAAAAGTTATGGAGGTTTGAAGTTGCGATGTCGGTAGAGAAGAAGAAGTGGAATTGCATCGTCATGCATATGCACAACAGTGACTTTTAAGTTAAGTAGAAAAGCACTGTCGTGACTTCTAATATCTTAGGTAAAAGGCACCATCGTGCAAAAGCACGATGGTGACTTTGGGGTATAGTGAATTTGCACTCTCGTGCTTAAGCACGATCGTGCATTTGAGATTTTCTCTTTTACTGAATAGCCTTGCTTCTTTTGACCATAACTTCTTCTCTAGACATCCAAATGACTTGATTCTTAAACCATTGGATTTGTAAGACAATTTTATACCTCTACACAAAAATTGGTATCATTATGAATTGATTTGAAAAAGATTGATTGAATGAAAGTGAGAGAATCTGTTGGAATGGTATGAACTAGTGTTGTTTTACTGAACACCCCTCAGTATTTTGATTATATCTAGATCTATAGGATTCTAAATGATATGATTTTTGATTTGGAGTAAATTAGAGACATAGGAATACAAATCATATGAAAAATTAGGATTGTTATTCAGTCTCTAAGATGTTAAATTTTTGGATGGAAGTTGTATATAGTAAAATGTTTTTGAATAAGAACAGTTCGAAAAGTTTTGAGGTATATCTTCCAAATTACTGAACCAAATTGAGTGATTTTTGTGTCTATAGAAAATTAAGATATTATAAAATAACTTTGTAGAAAGAAGTGTTGCCTAATTTTGCCATTTACTTTATTATATTTATTATGCATAGTTGACCCGTATGTATATTGGGAGAAAATCTGAAGTGGTCAATGAAGTTACGTAATTGGTTTCACATTACTTTTTATTGATTCAAATTATAAGTATACATGGTATTAATGAGGGCTTTGATATCTGAATGATTTGTTCATAAGGATCTCAATAAAGTACCCCAGAATTGTCATGGAACATACATTGTTCATATTATATAAGTATGTGTGAATTAAGGAATATTTGTACAATTGTGCAAAAGTATGATATTTGTAAATGTGTTTTGTATGATATAGAAGAACTCATTAGACGCTAGTTAGACATTGCCACACCATCCAAGAAATAGCATTTTCGAGCGTACTATGACTCAACCTAGATGATTTCCTAGGATTGATTTGTTTTGAATTGATTTGATTTGTTAAATTTTAAAAAAATTACTGAGCTATTTGCGAATTGTTTTTGAATTCTGGACTTAAAGTTCAAGGAGTTTATTAGTTGGGAATATGAATGTGAAAACTTTGTCTGAACATTTGTATAAGATTGTGATATATGATATATTCAGTATTTGATGCATTTCATAAAATGCATGCTCAGATAAAGGCGTTGTGACTTGAGTAGCTAGTTTGAAAAGCTTCCACGTAGAGCTTTGCTCTGTGATTTCTGACTCTACATATAGAGCTATGCTCCGTGATTCTATTTGACTAAGCACTATAGGCCAGTATTTGTATAAGTTTGTGATAGGCACTCGGTCAAAACAATAAGAACGAATATGAGTCCTATGCATATAACATTCATATAAGATTGAAATCCATGAATGATTTGCAAAGCTGTATTGGGTGATCCTATATTGTGCTATGTTGTGTGAGTTGTGATGTTTTGAATGAATATTCGTGCATATGTGATGTGTGTATGGGATCCGGTGAAATCATCAATGATGGTTCACTCATTGAGTTCACAAAACTCATTAAAAATTGCAATGTGGTTTTTCAAGCTTAAAGAGTACCCCGTTAGACAAACAGAAGTATACCTACGACATGCAATTGTAACTTATGTATTCGAATATTTATGTTTTGAAATAAATTTCCAAATTGGAAATGTTTGTATATGGTTTTTGCAATATAATAAAATTTTGACAAGTATTTTGTATTTGTAACGGGCCTAAATGGCTATTGAAATTTATGATGATTGTATTACTATGATAAAAAATGTTTATGAATTAAAGTGAGCCCAACTTGGTTATCGATTTCCACACTTTATGTTTGTGGTTTCAAAAAAAATTTGTAATGAGTTTTGAATGATTGAGTGCTCTAGCATGCCACCCTCGCAGGGCACAGACTCGGATATCACCCAGGATGTCGGGCATGTGTTTTACGGGAGTGGGGAGCTACATAATTAATTGATTCAATTTATTCTTGGCCCAAGATTTCCTAAAAATCTAGCTACCCTCTCTCAAGGTGTAACTAATTATCACTAGTTAAATAAATTAGAATTAACTTTGGGATCTCTCGATGTGCAAAGCCTTTCCTAAACATTAAACTAAATATGAAGCCATCCTATAGGTAGTGTATTGATCTATTGAAATCTCTTCTTAATAAATCAATAACTTGTTATTTATAGCTCTATTAATCATCAATTCTCATTGTATAATTAACATAGATTACTAAGCTCATTCTCTCGATTTATTGCAAGGTTTAAACACAATAAATAACACAAAAATGTATATCATTAAATCAATAACCAAAAGTTCACAGATAGTTCAACAACAAACCCTAAAAATTGTTTTAGCCAATTATAATATCCATAACATCCCTAACAATCAAATAATCTATGATAAACATCCTAGAAGAGATTGAAATAAGACTGGACGGCGTAGCTCCTCATCTTCTTTGCCAAATTTGCAAAATCTGGATGATGGGATGCTCTTTGCCCAATTAGGAATAAAACCTTGAGTCTCCCCTATCTCTAGGCTCTCAATATGCCTTTTAGCTCTAGGAAGTAAGTTCCACGACCCTCCGGTGGCTCTTGGGATTGTATGTCTTCATATATCACAAGACAAGTCATAAAACCCTAAAAACCAAGTGAAACTCAGGTGTCCATTCTACCTCTAGTTCCCACGATCATGGGAATTATCCCTATGAGTCCCACGATTGTGGGTTAATATGGTCGAAACATTCTGAAGAGATTTCCCATGGTCGTTGGAAATAGGTCCATTCCTATGATCGTGGGTTCTTGTTCTATAGTTCCTCCACTTCTCTTCTCCTCTCTTGCTCCCTAGCTTAGTCACAAAGGTGGCCACCCTCAATTCCTACACCAGAATGATCAATTTTTACCTTAAACCAACATCAAGCATAAAAGAACAACCATAAAGATCAAAGTAAACAAAAACACACAAAATAAGTCCTAAAACACCATAATAATAACCTATTATGTAAGAAACACATGCTAAATACTTAGAAAAACACACACTAATGCACAACTATTAGTATTCATCATCAAAGAGGATCTTTTACATGATAGTTAGAAGATGAACATAACCTATCATTCCCTAAACAATCTATTTGATGAATTAAGAGAATAACTTCCTCAACACACATGCACCTTTATAAAATTTAGAGATTTTCCACTTGATTACACACATCATCATCATCATTCCTAGTACTCTGAATTTTTAGTAGCATCCCAAAACAATTATTCACTTCATATGCCCATTCATTGTCATAAGATTCGATCAGAGGCTTATAGAATCTGTAACAAAGCTAATAATTTGCCAAAAAGGTAGATGGATAAACAGTTAATAAGAAGCCATAAAAGCATTGATTTTGGATATTATAGAGATGTTAGATAGAGCTATTGAAAGTCTAAGAAGAACTTGAAGGGATGGTGTATTATGGAACTTAGGTGCAAAGAAACCTTTGCAACTTTTTGCAGAGAACACTTATGAAAACTTAAGAATAATTATCCATAAATTAAATGACTAACAACCTAAGCCAATTGGTTGAAAATAATTGGGAATGTTTCTAAATATAAAATCAGAAAAGAATCGAGATTTGTGTATTAATAAGATTAGTCAAAGTAGTATCTTGAGAGAAAATATCACTAGCCAAGCTTGTAGCACCCTACTCCCACGAGACACGTGCCCGACATCTTGAATGATATCCGAGACTATGCCCCACGAGGGTGACATGCTAGAGCACTAATCAGTTAAAACTTAGTATAGATTTGTTTTTGAAACCACAAATATAGTATGTGGAAATCAATCATCAAATAGAGCCCACTTTATTCCATAAACATTTTTCAAATGATCAAAGTTTCGTTAATCACTAGGGCCCATTCTAGAAACAAATCACTCATAATCATACTGTCAATACAACATAATTACATTCGCACACACATTGTATACTAATTTTAGAATACATTCCCTCATACAAAATTTGTGGAAAATACAATTTAGTACGAAAATAAAGGAATACAATGCAGACGTGAACTGATCCTGACCTCTATCCCTGTTTTGCATTTAGGAGGTATACTCCTGTTTGCCTAATGGGGTTTTCCTCTGATCCTGAAAAATATTTGCAAATTTTGGGTGAGTTTTGCGAACTCAATGAGTGACCATCATTAATAGCTCACCCAGTCACATAACATATAATTCACATTTACATCATTTCACATTTTACATTCAATACAATTTAATCGTTCATATTATGCATATGCAGTGCATATGAGACTCACTTTCCATTTGTTACATTGTTGTGACCGAGTGCCAAAACTGTCCCATATCTATTGGATACCGAGCTCAGTACTAATTGCCTCTTATCTGCTTGGGGGATACTGGGCTCATTTTACATAGTGAGCCTTAGGCTCTTAATCACTTTTAAGCTCGAAGCTCTTTTTCACTCATTGAGCTTTAAGCTCTGATCAGTGGATACTCTGGTCACAACTGCCATTATGTTTCAAGCATTCACGTAATGAAATGCATCACAATATTTAGTCGATTGAAAGTGCTCAATAACACAAAATCATATTCACTATCACATCTCATTCACATTGTCATCGGACCTTAGTCTGCCATTCAACACTTAAGTCGAGAAAACACTTATTTCGTCCAATTCACATTAAATGATCACTTCAATATTTCATTTATACATCACATTCATCGGACCTCCTATCAGGAAACCAACACAATCAATCACATTCATATAGCATTCAGTAGTGAATCAATATAAAAATTCAAACAAAACAAACAATGAAATGAGACCATCTAGGTTTACTCATAGTATGCTCTAGATTAGCATTAGCTTCTAAGATTTGGAAACATCTGAATTCGAATGTTTAACCTGCACATCACAATTATGCAATACACACATTGCACACACATTAATAACTTTGCACAATTATAAGCTTTTATTTATGCACAAATGTATATACAGACTATGTAGAATGCATGTTCTCGACAATCTCGGGTATATTATCAAATTTCATATCTTATCCACATTCTTATTTTATAACTTTGTTACTCGCCATTTCATTTTTAGCATTATTTGCTATCATAAAATTAAAATTCTCATTCACTTTAACTTTAACTTGGTACTCATTACTCATTTCCATTGAATCATAATGTTAGACCCCTGTACTTTTCTTGGAAGTTAGAACTATTAAATGAGAAATTTTCAGTGATTAGTCATAAGTAAGGAAAAAGGAGAATTCTTGAATTTGAAAAGATAGACAAGATTAAGGTAGTGAATGTAGTAAGTTGATGATGAGTAGGTATATATGTGTATGTTTTGTTATTAGTGTTCATGATCATTCAGGGATTATAATTTGTTTATGGATGATATTGAGTTTAAATAGAAGTTAAGAGGAAGAATAGTGATTGAGCAGAAAAGTTGAAAATGCAGAAAAGTAACAGAGCATGAATAGGTTGATTATGAATTATGGGTTTTTGATGATTTTTGACTAAACTTGTATATTTTGAAGTAGTATGAATTTATGGTGAATGAGTTGATTGAAATGGAGTAGAAACAATAGAAATAAGAATTTGAAATGTTGGTTTTTGAAAATTGAAAGTCTGAAAATTTTGGGAATGAATAGTAGGAGAGAGTTGAATTTTTGATCTGAACTTCCATGAATTTTATGGCTTGATCTAGAGATATTTTGATAAAATTGTCTTCATGAAAGTTGTATTTTATCTTTCTAGCTTTCCAATGGTATATAGTACGAGATTTTTGGACATCTGAGTAGGGAGATATGATTATTAGAAATTTTTGATGCTACATAGGGTGGTCTTTCGGGACAGCTTCATTGTTTTGAAATTGACCCTTATAGAGACAAAAATTGTTTTTACGTTCTTCATAAAAGTTGTATATATTTCTTTTAGAGTTCCATTGATATAAATTTTTCAAAATTTAGAGCTCTGTATCAAAAGTTATGGAGCTTAGAATTTGGGATGTCTGTGAAGAAGAAGAAGTGGAAAAGCACCGTCGTGCAAAAGCACAACGGTGACTTTTAAGACTTTAGGCCAAAAGCACCATTGTGAAAAGCACGAGGGTAACTTTTTGGGTTGGCCAAAAGCACCATCGTGCAAAAGTACGAAGACAACTTTGGAGGTGAAGAGAAATTTGCACTGTCGTGCAAATGTCCAATCGTGCATTTGGGATTTTGTCCTTTTACTGAATAGTCTTGCTTCTTTTAACTATAACTTCTTATATAAACCTCCAAATGACTTGATTCTTGAACCATTGAATTTTTAAGACATTTTTATACCTCTAATAAATTCTGAATTGATTTGAAAAATATTGATTGAACGAAAGTGAGAGAATCAGTTGAAATGATGTGAACTAGTGTTGTTTTACTGAACATGTTTCGGTATTTTAGACATAACTGTTTCTGTAGTGATCCAAATGAGATAATTTTTAATTTGGAGTAACCTAGAGATACAAGCAAAGAAATTTTCTCAAGAATTAGAATTATGATTTAGTCTCTAAGATGTTGAATTTCCCGATGGAATTTGTGCATAGTACACTATTTTTGACTGTGAACAACCTGAAAATGTTTGGGCTATAACTTTCAGATTTTTGAACCAAATTGAATGATTTGGTATCATTAGAAACTTAAGAAAATGGGGAAAAGTTTTCTAGAAGGAAGTGTTATCATATTTCTTTATTTACCTGATCAAAATAAGGAGTTAATATGTTAGTAGCGGATGGACCAAAAATGGGCAAAATTGGGAGAAGAAATTAAATGAAGGGTAAACAGGAAAGAGCAAGCATAATGTGTTATTATTTAAAAGAAGAAGAGAAAAATCATGGGAGTTAGAAAAGAGAAGAGAAAGTCGTGAGAAGAGAAGAGAAAAGGAAGAAGAGTGCGTGGAAGCTAGGGGAAAAGGAGAAAGAAGGAGAAAGAAGAAGATTTGGGCTAAACCTAAGGTAAGCATCATCTTTCTTCTTGCTTAGTGGA
>JAOSBK010000004.1:22966007-22980411 GCA_027568895.1 Erythroxylum shatona
TTTAATTTTCTTATTGTTAGACGAGTAGATAATATTACTTGCGATTGCATTGCTTATCAACTTTAGCAAAGTGTTTTTGTGATCATTTAAATTTTTATAAAGAAATTCAAGAAGTCTCAAAAGATTAATATTTTCGAAAAAGATTACATAATTCAACCCCCATTCTTGTGTATTTTACATATCATACCTGATTTTTATATTAACAAGTGATTTACTTCACTTAAATCTTGGAAAAAGGAGCGGTTAGGGACTTTAGGTACTAGGCATAGGAAATTCTTGTTTAGTTCTTTTAGGAGAATGCTTTAATTAAAGAATTCTAAGATAAGACTACAGACATGAGGTTCTAATAAGTTCCAAGACCTTTAAAAGGAGAGGGCATTAGAGTCATTTGTTATTGGAGACTTAATTAGATTAAGGTTAAAGAGGGAATTTCTAATCTCAAGGTTATTTATAAGGTGGATAAGGTTGTCATGCTAATTTTTTAGTCAGAAAGTGGGAAATGAATTGAGAAATTTAAATTGGGTATAGAGGTTGGAGATTTGGATAATAGAAAAGCTTTAAAGTAATTAAAAGTTTGTTTCTTTAGTTTATCTTAATCAAAACAAGGGTTTCCAAAGGGATCTAGGATTCCTAATATCTTCTTAGGGTTTCTTCTACACTGGAGGCATTTGTAGAAGAAAGCAGTATTTAAGTCTCCCTCTTTCTGGCAATTGGTTATAACTTTTTGTTTTAATAGAGAATTATAAGCTTCCAATGTTATGAAGTAGGCATTTAGTTTTTCTTTCTCCCTCTCCTTAATTATTGACTCCTTAGATCAATAAAATATTGGTTCCAAATTGCATTTAAGTAAAATTTTGTTTTGATCAATTTCTTTGACCATATCATTTTTTAAATGCTCCTTATGAAACTTCTTTAGGTCCTCTCTTACAATTTTTAGTTTGGAGACTTGCTTGAAGGCTTTAAATCCTTTAACAGTTGTATTAAGCCCTTTGCAAATTAGAACCTCGTAGCCTTCTAATTCAGTTAGGAAGTTGAAGAATCTAAATAGGTTTCTCAACTTCCTTATTTATGCTCCAGCATAATTTCCAATGAAGATTGATCTAGTAACTAGGATTATTAAACTAACTTAAGGAGTTAGGGAATCTATCCCATCTAATCAGAGTTTACCAACCCCCTATCTAGTGTTTTTCCTTATTTGATATTATCCCTCCTTTTTATTAGACCAAGTAAATAGATTCCCTATATATGTCAGATCAACCATATCTGAATTATTTGTATAGTCCTTGAACAACTTATTTATTTTCCCTTCCTTAATTACTTTTTTCGTCCTCTCATCTTCAAATGAATTAATGTACAATTGAAATTCCCTAACACAATCAATGGATCTTTAATATTTTTAGCCAATCCTTCAATGTCTTAATATAGTGTGGTCCTTTGAAATGCATGATTGGCTCTATATACAAGGTAACTTAGATTTTCTCCTAAAGAATTATAGAGAACAACTCTACATGTAGATATTGATTGGATTATTCAGAATTGAGGATCTGAACAGTTGCTTGAAATTAAGATTAAAGAACCAATTTTCAAAAAAGGATTATGGTTTTTAGAGAATCAACGGAGCATTCTTCTAAAGCACTCCTTCCATAGATTGGGAGGAATCATTCTAGGTACAAATTTTTATTGTTATGCTTATGGACCTATATTTTCGTATTATATGATATTTTGATATAACAAATTGTAATATTTTAAACACTTTGCATTGTTCTTATTTAATATTTGTTTGAGAATTAAATTATATTTTTCTAATATTGATTATGGTTATTGTTTATATAACAAATATGTGAAAAGTAATATTAATATGAATAAAGAGATGTTGTTATATCAATATATACTATTATAATTTTTTCAACATAGTTAAAGTAAAGTTAAAAATTGTATAATACCATATATTGAGATATCATTTTGTAATTTTATAAAATTTAGAAACTACTTTTTATTTTTAAGAAATTACTTTAATTAATACTTGATAGTGGTTGATATTGATATTGTTTTATATTGTTCCATATCTAGTACAATATTCATAACATTACTTAAAAGTCAATGGAAGAAATACTATTTTGTCAAACAATTGATTGGAAAAGTAAATGGAAGATGTTTCTACAAAGTAATGAATTTAAAAGGGTATTACCATCCAGAAATTTTTGTGTTTTTGTATAAATGAGCTTTGATTTTGAATAACCAAAAGTAAGGTTTTGAAGCAATCCCAGAAAAGTATATAATTTCCAAAGCCCCTGTCAAAACAAGAAAATTTGCCCTGATCTTCCACCCTCCTCCCCACTTAATTTAGTTATTCAATATGTAGATTTACCTAACCAAGTACATCTATTGATTACTTGAAGGTCACAGAAATTTATGATGTTGTAACTACTTGCACTTTACAGACAACTTCGCGCCTCTTGCTCTTACCATGCAGCAAACGACGGCTTAGTTACAGCTATACCACTAAACGACGACTTAGTTTCAGCTATACTATTAATCACAATTTTTTTGATACAAGGGAAAAGAAAAACTATGTAAAACTGAAGAAAAAAAAACACTCGACCCCGGGTGCTCCTTAGCACAAAGCACGAGGATATTGCACTCCAGTCATATCATGAGATAAGACATCCCGAATACTTATCGGTGGTTCCTGTAGATACTGAAATCTTAGCGGTGAGAGAGTGGCTAAGGTAGCTAGCTGGTAGGCACATTGGTTCCCTTCCTGATGGATATGCTGGATATGAATCTCCCAATCGCGATGTAGCAACCCTCGGATACCTGTCAACAAAGGATAAATGTCAATCACAGCTCTATTGGAAGTGGAAAGAATATTAATAACCTTCAGCGAGTCCACTTCAACCACCAATCGCCGATAGCCTCGATCCCATGCCAGGGTAAGTCCTGAATGGACCCCCCATAGTTTTGCCTCCAGAGGCGCACCTATGCCAACATTCTACATAAAACCTCCACACTAGTGTCCTAGTATATTCTGCAGCAGCCTTATGGGATCCTATGCTAACGTTATCGTTCGTATTCAGTTTGATCCATCTGGCCGTTGGTTTAGTCCAACCCACAAATGTACCCAACAGCATGCCCTGAGTCTGAAAAACTCAGCTTTCCATCGAGTCGGCTCTGATGATCCAAGCAGCATAATCTGTGACAATTCAAGCTCCTACCATTAGCCAAGCAAAGTCGGGGTCAAAAATACTCTCGTTCCTCCATTTCTAAAGAAACCAGTAGGCGATGCCGAAAATGATAGCCCACGAAATCTGATTAAAAGGGAGATGCTGGCGGAGATTTTTAAAAACCCACATCTCCTCGTCAAAGTGGAAAAATTCCCTGTTTGTAAATTCAGAAGGGAATTGATGCCAAAAGGAGGTTACACGATGACAATCCCGAAGGACGTGAAGGGTTGACTCTTCCTGACCACAAAATTGGAAACTGTTGTCCATTGTTAAGTGACGCACCACCCGCTGGTGGTTTGTTAATAATTTCCATTTAGCCAACAACCAAAGGAAAGATTGAATCCACTGGGGTTCGACCCATTTCCAGATGACATCTCAGAGCCTACTAAACTCGTGTGTGTGGATTTGTTCGATGAGTTCATAAGCTGAGGCCACTATAAATGGCCTGGGATAAGTGGGACCCCATACCATATGATCATTCTCTTGGTCCAAGACATTCAACCACCTTGATGCAATCAGCATACAAACTGTGGAGGGAAGATATTGTTGGAAACGATTCCAGTATCAATCTCCACCATCACTCGTGTACTCTACCACTGTGGCATTTAGTTCACTCGCTGGCACAAGGAGGAGGCCACAGGATGCAGAGGGCCCAGGTCCTCGACCCAATTGTCAAACCAGAAGAGAATGCTTCAGCCGTCCCCTAGTCTCCAATATGCCCCTTAGCGCACAAAGGGTCATGTCATAGCGATCCCCCTCCAAATTGTCGAGGGACCTAGTCTTGCTAACGTCTGAGGGAGGGGAGTAGCATCTATTAAACACAACTTAGTTGCTTGCTATGCTCTTTCTTTCTTAGAAAATTCCAGGAAAATCTGTATCATTAATTGAGGAACACCAGTCTGACTAACATGCATAAGACCCACTTCCCTTTATATACTCTACATAGTATCTCTTTAGCTTTCCATCTTGATTATATACAGCTTCCCACCTTTTCAAAAGGTAAGCAATTGAGATAATAGTTTTGTTTTGTAATGTATGGTTATGGCTGTGCCGTTTTCACCGCATGCTCTGTTTTACCTGAAACGAAGTCGTTTTTGACATGGCTCGAGGAGAGTATTGAGTATAGAGGATCTGATGCCTCTTATCGGTTCAAACTCTCTGTATTCAATATCCTATTCAATTTCATTTTATGTCTATTTAAATAAAAAATAACGTAGTTTCTTGTTCGTAATAAGGTTAGAATAGGGTATTAGTGACATCGTTTTATATTTGTTTACACTAAAAATGACATCGATTTAGCACGGAGCAAGGTTGAATCAGGGTGTCAAGTACAAAGGATCTGACGCCTCCTTATGAGTTCAACTCTTATGTACCTAATATCTTGTTCCAACCTTATTCGCGTCAAAATCAACATCATTTTATGTCTATCTATACTCAAAAAGACATCATTTTTTGCACGAAATAGGATTGGATCAAGGTGTTGGATAAAGAGGATATGATGTCTCCTTATAAGTTCAAATCCTTTACACCCAATACCCTACTTCGCACAAAAAACATTATTTTATGTGTGTTTATATAAAAAAGGACGTCATTTTATGTTTGTTTACACTCAAAATAATGTCTTTATTTTTTTTACGAACAAGGTTGAATTGTGGTGTTAAATACAAAAGATCTAATTCAATCCTTATTGCCCAGTAATAAAATTTCATCAATATCATATTTTATCGTATCAGATGTTTTGCCATTAAAAAGGTTCATGTCCAACCCCAAGCGCAGGGGAGTTGGTAAGGAGCTCTCTTGGCTTAAGTGAGATCACGGTTTCGAACCTTCCTCATGTATGCAGCCATTTAAAACTTGGGGCTATAACTTTGCCTCCTACAAGAGACAAACTCGGCTCGAGCATGGATTAGTCTGAGTGTAAATGATTTAAAGTTATCTTCTTATAGTTGGGACCCTCATAGGACATCTCGTGGGCAACCAAAAAAAAGATTCATGTCCACCTCGACTGTTAGTAATCACAGTGGGTCCCACCAATTCCTCCTTAAGTTCGAGCACATTCAATAATACTTCCCATTTTGACGGGGCAATTGACGGGACCATATACTCTAGCAATAGGCATATCCAAATTCCTAAAGTCTCGACTTTTGTCTGTTCATGTATAAATCAGCCACCCTTCTCCAGTATTCTGCTTAGTCTTTTTGTAAACACTTCTCTTTCTATAAATGGTAGTAAGAATCACTTCATTGTTTGATATGTCAGTAAAATCAATTGCCGAGAGAATCCGGCGAAATCGACTCTTCGCGCTTTTACATAGGACATGCAATTGTTCATCATCTTCTTCGTCTACAATTACATTTTCTCACTGGTTTTGGAGGTATGACTGGCCCACTTTTTTCTGCTTTTCTGAAATTTGAGGAATTATTTTAAGCCACATAAAAACTCCAAGCAAAGGAGTAAATAATCCAATATTACTTCCTTGTATCATGCTAGATAGAGTCAATTACTCATTTCTAAATTGTGTGGAGCTGCCGTTTCAAATTACCCTTTTGTGTAATTTGATCGAGCTGTTCTCATGGAAAAGTTTTCGTCTTTTCGTCTTGAATCAATACCCATTTGCCCCTGCTAATAATAGGGGTAAATGCCTGGTTTAATTTTATTATGCTTGCTGCTTGCCTGGTAATAATTTTGGCTGATGATCCGCCAATTTGGGTACCTATATAATCACCATTGAAGGAACTCAGAAAAGAAGATAGGAAAACTTTAGGCCTTGTATCCCAACACCCTTCTAATCCCCACCAAATGCTCCTCCTTATGTGCAAGACAAAGACCTCAGTACAGTAACTGGGTTTTATAGGCTGGACACCTAATGAATCCACCTTAGTAATTTGTAACTAGCTATACGCCTGTTGATCCCTTTAGGTTGCATTTCTCGTCCAATACGATTCAATAGTTTTTTTCCCCCCTTCTTAGTGCCTAAAATTTGGAAGTAGTTATTTAATTTGCGTTGGCTTATGTGTGGGTTGATTGGTAGTTTTCTCTAATTCCTTTACTTTGCCCCAGAAGGACTTCACTCACCGTGAGAAACACGTCATCTTCCACAAGTTCATTGTCAGCTGAGGCCCGGAACACACCACATAATGATGTTGGACAAATTGAATTATTCACAGCAGTTGAGGATTCCTATGATGGAGTTACTTTAGACATGAAGGAGCATATGGACTCTCAGGTTTTTATCCCTTTACTTAGAGCTTCCTTGTCAAAATGGAGACAACAGGTACATTTTCCTTATTTATTATCTTTTTCTGATCTTCCACTTGATGATTATGTGGCCTGGAGAAGTATATTATAAGTCATGATTTATATTGTCTAGGGGAAGAAAGGAGTTTGGATCAAATTGCCTCTTGGACTTGCTCATCTCGTCAAACCTGTTGTTCAGGTAAAATAATATTATTGCATATAGCAGTTTTGCGTCAGCTAAAAGAATTAGTTAACTAGAAAGAGCTGATATTAAATTTTGGTCATTATGAATTTCATGTTAATATTATCCACATAGGAAGGATTTTGGTATCATCATGCTGAAACGGATTATTTGATGCTGGTACGTTGGCTACCTGACACTCCTGTTACTCTTCCAGTAAATGCCTCACATCGCGTGGGCATTGGAGCATTCGTGATGAATAACAAGGGGCAGGTACTTGACAGTACTTGGTTCAATTTTGAGTTTCCCTAATGATTTTGCATCTAAGATCTATTCCCCATCTTTTGATAACCAGTTTTGGATCAAGGAATTTGTTATGGCATGCTTATTCTGAAGTCAACTGTTATTTCATTTGTAGGTTCTCGTAGTTAAGGAGAAGAACGGTGGATTTAAAGGTAAAGGAGTGTGGAAGTTACCCACTGGAGTAGTTAACGAGGTGAGTCTGCCAGCTGAATCAGAGTTTATGCTGTTTTCCATAATAAATTGATATTTACGTTCACCTACAGGGAGAGGACATATGCGTAGCAGCAATTCGGGAAGTCAAAGAAGAAACAGGGGTGAGTAGCAGATCTCAATTCACGACTTGTCAATTTGGAAGAAGTTGATGTAAATTGGAAAACGTGTTTGTTCCTTGTTTCTAACTGTTTTCCCGATATCTTTTTATCAGATTGATGCTGACTTTGTCGAAATTCTGGCATTCAGGTAATCATTTTGCTCGTTGTTCATTAGTAATTCCACTTTCCATACATTTTATAAACTATAGTAATATGCAGCATGTAAACTTATAGTTAATCCTCCTGGTTACTTTGTAATGGAGGAATATGCACTTAAATTGCAGTACAGCTCTTGTTGTGACTCTGACAAGCTTTATGTTCCTCTGAACTCTGGACTGCCCATAATTTCATTATATGCAGGCAAAGCCACCAGTCTTTCTTTATGAAATCAGATCTATTTTTTGTCTGCATGTTACAGCCACGCCATTTTGACATCAAAAAGCAAGATTCAGAGCTTGAAGATGCCCAGGTATTCGTCATAATTTCATAGATCAGTGATATACGTATCTGTCTGAAGTTGAACTTATTATGTCTTATGTGCATGGCCTAATTTTAAATACACACTTGTTTGAAGTATGTATTTGTGTAAACAATCGTAACATGTTGTGCTCTTTGGTCATTTTGTTCTGTCAGTGGATGGCAATCAGTGACTACGTGAACCAGCCATATAATAAAGGACATCAGCTCTTCAAGTATGTTGCTGAAATATGCAAGATTAAGTCGGAGAAGGAATATTCTGGGTTTTCCGCAGTTCCTACATCCACAGCTTCAGGAAAACTTACCTATTTGTACTGTAATGACAGAGATCTCAGTAAGCTCTGAGCTAACCAAAGGGATTGTGCGACTACTTTTATGTTTCTCCTAAACGATACATTCCTTATCGACCTTATTTGCACCTACTATGAATCCCACTTGTTTGCTCATTGACTTATATATTTAGTAATCATACACTTAGCCAACTTATTAAGGGGTCGTTTGGTTCCACTTTTGTTTTTTTGCTGTTGTTTTTTGTTTTTGTTTTTTTTCTAAAAAACGAAAACCTATTTGGTTAAGGTTTGTAATATAAAAACTGAAAATAAAAACTTATTTGATTGAAATTTCTAATAAAAAACTAAAAAATAAAAACATGTTTGGTTTTATTATCATGTTTCTATTTTTTGTAATTATACTCTTATGTGTAATAATTATAATTTAATACATTATAGTTTTAAATTAATTAATTAGCATTATAGCTAAAATTAAATATATGCAAACCAAATATTATTAAAAATTACACATTAATTGTATATAATAAAATTACATAAATTAGAAATTATATTAAGTCGTTCTAATCAATAAAATATGTCAATCATACTATAATTCTTGAAAATATGATAGTACTATCATTTACAAAAAGAAACATAAATCAATTAAAAATAATATAATTACTCCACATTTGTCTAACAATTTCATTTCGCTTCCAAGACATACTTCGAAGTTATGATAGAGTGATATTATACTCCACTTGAGAACTTGCATCTTCATTTTCAATTTTCCTAATTTGTTCTTCTTTTTTAGCACAACTTTCAAATAATTCATCGCTTTATCCATACATTCTAATATAGTTATGTATAATACACTAAGCAATAACGATGTTTTTTTTCTTCATATCATAACTCAACATGTTTTTAAGTATCGGAAATCTTGCTTTTAGAACACTAAAGCATCTTTCAATAACATTTCTTAATGAAGAATGCCTGTAGTTAAACAATTTTTGTAAACCTTGAGGTCTTCCTCTGCCTTCGTAATCTCACAAATAATATCTTTCACCTCGATATGGTGAAAGAAATTCAGGCATATTAGTAACTCAACCAAATAGTACTTACTTAACATAGAAAGTACGTAATATTAACAAAAAGATATTAAAAATGAATCATAATTACTATGTTTATTTAAAATAATATAATACTTTGTAGAGGCATAGGAAATTGATTCGCTAGATTTATTACTGTTTCTAAAAGAACTCGAGAGTCATTTACAGTACCTTCCCATCCAGTCATTACATATGTAAAACGCATGTAAATGAGCAACAACACATAATATTTTAGGTTGGATTAATTCTTTTGCCCCTGTATGGTATTTGTTCATCGGTCGAAACATATGCATTAATATGTGTGCCATCTATTGCTCCTATACAATTTTAAAATTTTAAAAATATATTAAAATAATTTTTAATCATAAGGACATAATTAAAATAGTAATTAAATATATGAATATACCTAAAAATATGGAAAGAATTTTGAATTATGTTGAATCTCAGAAGGTTTATTAGTAAAAGATGGTGGAGTAATGACTCTTTTTGCAAGATGATTAATTGCATATAAGACTTTTCGAAAGTACTTCGAAATTGTCCAAGTCAAATGTTGAAAGCGTTCTTCATTGACTCTAGTTGTCTCACTATGCCCTATAGTCATCAAGGATATTAAATACGTCTCTATCGTATCATTCCATACCTCATCTTTTTCATTTACTTCCATACAATTATTGTCATCATTCATATTGTTCAAGCGTTCCATAACTAAATGTAATAACATATAAGTAACATCAATCACAATATTATTTACAAAATATTAAATACTAAATATATTTTAAAATATACATGTAAGAATGTAATCCACACTTAAAGAAAATGGTTTCGTTACATTAACAAAGGTATATTACATGAAGACAATAATAAAAATAAGAATATACGTGATGATTGGCATGAAAGGCATGCATTTTAATGTTTAAACATTGCATTTAATGCATCAATACATGTGAAGGCTGAATGAATCCACGTGAAGATTGAAGAACACAAAATAAAGTCTCCATTAAATGCCTCAAAATGCTACAAGACAAAAGTAGAACTCTACTGTATGCTAAGAGACGTGAAGCTGGGAAGAAAACATTAAATGGCTCCAACCCACATTAAATGACGTGAAGACAATCTGGACTAATACTATTCACAAGCTTTCCTACAGGGAGTCATTGAAAGCAAATATAAGGTACACCATCCTAGTCCTTAACATCTCTTGCTTACACCAGTCTACTAACTTCTCATTCATAAGTACTGATAAACGTTTTACATTGAAATGGCTCCCAAAACCAACTTTTACCTTTTCTCATTCATGCCTATATTCGTATTCTCGGTTGTCATAGAAGAAGCTTCCGGTTGCCATGGTAGGTTGAGGTGCTTCCATGAAGAAGTGGTGTCAAGAGAAAAGGAAAAGAGAAAGCCATATCCACGTACCGAAAGAGTAAAGGAAAAGAACAAATACAAGCATATAGGAAATCATGCACAAACCAAATATGTGGAAAAATAGAAGACAAACCTGGAGTCACAAAAAAATCACAGCAAGCCGTGAAGACGAAGATGCGGCGCAGTGAAGAGAAAAACCTATTTTAGAGTAGAAGAAAACCTGTTGTAAAATATTAGGGAAATGTAATTTTCTGGTTTTCGTAAATTGATTGTAGTATTTTTAATTTTTAAAACGTTGTAACACAACAATATCTAACCAAACGTGTTTTAATAGAAGGTTTCATTTTTAATAAAAACCACAACCAAAAACGGCAAAAAAATGAAAATAAACGGGGCCTTAGTTTACAAAGATGTTTCTCAAGCTTTACCACAGTCAATGGTACCATTAGTTTTTTGTGTGTCGAAAAACCATTTATAACTAACAATATTAACATTAGAAGGTGGTTGAACAAAAGATAAGGTGTGATTGCGATAAAGAGCATTGAACTCATCAAATATGGCCTATAGCCAAAGTAAAAATTTATTGGCTTGGGTAAAAGAAGCAAGGTCAAAAGTGGATGGATTTTGGTTGATAGTGGAGTAAGCGATGAAGTTAGAGAAGGTTCAAGGAATCTGAGTTTGACCACGCAAGCAAGTGATCATCGAATGAGAATAGGAGGAGGAGGAGGAGGTAGTGGAGGTGGGGCAATAAGCAAGAGGTTAAGGGCTATATGAGGAGGCACTACAAGAAAAAGGGTGTTTACTGTCAGAAATTACCGACGAAATAAGGCATCCTTCTATCGGTAACATAAATTTGCGACGGTTTTTACTGATGAAAAATTTCGTCGTTAAATACACCATCGGTAAATTTGCCGACAGTATTCAGTTTCCGTCGGTAAATATATGGACGGAAGTGTCTTCCATCGGTATATTTACCGACGGAAGGAAACATTTCCGTCGGTGTAGATACATATGGTTTATGTAACACCATTGATGAATGTGCAGTACCATGGAAATGTATACTAACGAAATGGGATAACCGTCGGTACAAGTTTTATAATAATTTCGACGGAAGTATTATTTCCATCAGAAAAACCCTAATCATGCACCGATGATTGAAGACAAATTCCCAATCTTTTCCCATTATTTCTCGATAAGTACATTGGGTGTCAATAACAATCAGTAAATAACTAAAGAAAACAAAAGACAAACTCCAAATGAACCAACAACATCATCCACGGAATGTTATTCATCGGAGAAAGGAGAGTAAGAAGAAGAGGATAATACCTTCGGTTAAGACTACCGAGAAGACGACACCGGCAATGCAGGAGCTCCACGGCGACAGCACAGCTACAGACGATGGCGATGGAAGTAGACAGAGGCAGCAGATCGACGGAGGAGAGGAAGACAAGCACGCGCACGGGGTGGGGTGGGGGGTCGGGTGGTTAAAAATGTAACGAAAACGATGTCGTTTGGGTTAAAACCAAACGACGTCATTTTTTGTTACATTTTAAACATTTATTATTAAACATACGTTTTGTTAAGTTATAAAAGTTATACCAGCAACCAGAAAATGTCGTCGTTTGGTTTTAAACCAAACAACGTCATTTTGTTTATTCTATATACGTTTGAAAAATAGCGAAAATGACGTTGTTTCGTTTAACTCCATACAGCATCGTTTCATTCAACAAGCAAAGAAGTTAACAAAAATGACGTCGTTCGTTCAGTTGGAGGACGATGAGCTACTGACAGAATTTATACCACCGTTAAAGTTTATTTTCCAACCGAAATTGCCGACGCATCTCCAATTCTGTCGGTAATTGTAGACGGAAAAGTTTCGGTCCGTAAAATTCCATTGGTATTTTACTCTTTTCTTGTAGTGAGGTAAGAGGAGAATATGTATCATACAGAAAGGCATTTTCTAACGAGAGATATAGAGTTTGAAAGTGCAAGGCTTAAAACAACAATAACCCTTATATTGAGAGAAGTAGTCATTGAACACACATTAGAACAAAGGAATAATGTATGAGTGGAAAATAGGCATAACCAAATATACGAAGATGTGAGAAAGTTGGTATGGTAAGAAATATGATTTCATGAGGAGACTTGTGTTGAAGAACAGGGGTAGGTAATAAGTTAATGAGACAAATAGCAATAGCAAATGCTTCTTACCAAAAGGATTTAAGAAGAGAGACATGAATAAATGTAAGACCAGTATTAGTTATCTGACGAATTTTTTATTCAACAAGACCATTTTATTGAGAGTATAGGAGCATGATACTAGATATGTAATGTCATGAGTGTTGAGATTGAGTAAAATTCCTTTGATGAGTTAAAAAGCCCCATTGTATTGGAAGTTTTCAGTAGTGGTGAAGAAAATATTTTCAACCGTTGTGTTAAAAGTTTGGAAGTACGAAAGAGCTTAAGATTTGAGTTAATAGAAATATTCAAATATACTAGTTGTAATTATCATTAAAAATAATGAAATATCAAAAACCAAAGAGAAAGGAAGAGGTACTCAAATGTCTCAGTGAATAAAATGTAAGGGACAGATAGAGACACGAGAAGATAAAGAAAATGAAAGTCTAGTACTTTTTCCTTTAAGATAAGAGGCACAATTATTTTTGACAATTGATTTTATAGGAAATCGATGAGATATCTTAGAGAGTGTAGCTAAATTAAGGATGGCCAATACGTTGATGGTAAAGAATAACTAAAGTAGAAGTTGCACTAAAAGCAATGGGATTTTATGTTAAGAAAAATCCTCAAAAGATAAAGTTTATTGTAGATCAAACCAATTAGTAGTGGTATCTTGGTGTGAAGGTCATTCACAATATCACACAGATTAAACTCAATAAGACTATAATTATCTTTGACAAATTTAGCAACAGAGATGAGCTTAATAGTGACTTGGGGAATAACTAAAACATCATTAAAATGAAAAGAAGAAGTGGGGTAGGAAAAGTTAAATGACCAATGGAAGGTATAGGGAGTGTTTGACGATTACCAATAGTCCTTTAATTTAGACCACTATATAGTATTTTAGAATCCACTAGTTGAAGATGTGGTATCATGTAAGTAGTAACATCAACCATTTAGGGACGAAACTAAAATTTTATTAAGAATTCTAAAAAGATTGGATGTTTAAGTTAGTAAAGGCCATAGAGAGAGGCTGAAATTTTGGGAAAGGGCCATAGGAATGATTTCGGGATTTAAAATACCAAAAATAATAACAGACAACAATATAACTCCTCTTCCAACAAATTTAGCATTGTAGTTTATTGTTGTAGTGAAGGCAGTTATATAGTAAGGATTGCTTGAATTTGATTTTTCCATATGAGAGAGTGAAGTTTAGCTCTATGGTCAAGATATTTGTAATTTGATTGAACGAAAGAGTAGATGAAATGTGACAAGTCATGATACGTGCTTTGTTTGTTTATGCATTGTTATTTCTTGTTTAATGAGTAAAGTATGTTTAAATAAAGGAGGCTAGTTTATTGAATCAAAGTGAGCTTTGATACTACGATGAATTTTGTGAACTATAATTGTTTCTTGTATTATTTTGTGAAGACTTACAATGAATTTATTCATTTTTGAAGATAAGAAGAATCTGTATAAAATAGAAACAAATAAAAACAAAATTATGAATAGTCAAGATGTCTATCTTTAAAGTATAAAAAATGTTTTATAGATATTATCACTAAATGATAAGCTTATTGTGTGTGTGTGCGCGCGCACTTTTTGTGCGTGTTGTGAATGTATATATAGTAAATTATAAAATGTCATTTTTTTAATTGATTGTGGTTTGATTTAGGCGTTGCATGAATTTAATCTTACAATGACAATGCTATTATTAATACCGGAAGATAATTGCAGAAATTAAAATAAACTT
>JAOSBK010000004.1:22983080-23006079 GCA_027568895.1 Erythroxylum shatona
GACTAAGTGATGGTAGGCCATCTTATCCATTAAAAGAAAAACTGGGAGCCTCCCATTAGAAAAGCTACCAAGCATCTTCACGTTTAACTTTTAAAGAAGCATTATAATTTGGTCCATACTTTTATCAACAGAGCTACGGTGGGCAGGTTATTGATAAAATATGTTGAGTGTTTAATCATTTGATTTATTCATTAAAGATACTTGCAAACCATGCCTCAGTGGGAGGTCATATTTGCTACCAATAAGTGGACTTATCCTTAAGAAGACCTAAACCATACAAGATCTAGGATTCATGCCCTCCGATGGGGAGTAACACTTTAACACATGCAAATGAGCCATCATTTGGAGAACATGGATTCTCACATAAGCATCCTCTCCCACTTAATCTTTTTGGACTTTAAGTTTTAATAATATCATCTTGTCTAGATTCAATTTATAATCCATCTTATATTGTTTCATTATATATCTCATATATAATGAATGCATGGCAAAGCTTTGGATTGGCAATTTTCTAAATGACATGCAATCACATAATATCACATAGTATTTGCATTCATTTATCCATTCATCACATGAACTAATAAGCCATATTTGATTGTCCATCCTGGAAACATAAAAATAATTACAAGCCTTTTAGACTCAAAATATTCTTCTTGCTCTTCACTTATATGACCCAGCCAATTCGGTAAAAAGTGTGTAATGACTTTTTTTACAACAAAGTTTTTATTTTCATAAAACCAAATTATTGTCTAATAGAAAACAAAAATCTACACTTGTTTTTTTTTTACCAAAACTGAAACTTTTTTGTATGACATAAAAAATCCAGCACTTGTAAAAAACCCGAAACTTTGTTACAAAAAAATTCATACAACCAAAAATTTGTTAAAATAAATTTCCAGAACTTTTGTTTTCTAAAATCCAAAATTTAGCTAAGACACCATAATCAAAACCGAAACTTTACCGCTTCCTTCTTCAATCCATGACTTCTTCATCTTCATCATTGCATGATTTTGTATACTACATAATCAAAGAAAACATAAAGATGAAACCAAAGAGGAAACATGACGATGATAGGCCACCCTCCTTGTTACAAACCAAATGAATAAAACTTACAAGTTAACTTTAGAATTTATGGATAACCAAAATAGCAAAACATACACCACATATATTTCTATCACATAAAAATATGCAGTATACAAAAAATAATTGCCAACCTATGCGTCACACATATAGGAACTGAAATCATGGATAATAAACCTAGCTCTGATACTAATTGTTGGATCTGAAAAGAAAACATGCAAGATTTGGTTAAACGATAGATTTTAAAACTTTTTTAGAAATCATAACGTAGCATAAGCAAGATAACCAAATCAACATGTCAATCTATACATGATACGATATAAGTATAATATTTAACATAAGAATAAGATGGTAGAAATATTACCGACTCCTTGCTATAGCTTTAACTCCTCGCTGTGCTATCCTATCCTCGGCAATATATCCTCTTAAAGGTGATGTATCCTTTCTTCTTGTTAGTGTTTCCTCTTCAAGATATTGTGACCTCAACCAATCCGATCTACCACTTGTTCTTCTTTGACAACTTGGTTAATAAGATCCTTGGTGGGAAAGGAGAAGAAAACTTTGACGAAGATTTTTCTTAGAAGAAAAAAGCCAAAGATGAGACACCTTCTCATACAAATTTCAGCTAACACATTCATGAAAGGAGAGAGAGTCCAAAAATGCAAGAACACCTCTCTTTCACCTTGTCAATTTTGGTTATGCGTGAAAAGAAACAAAAGGAAGAGCATCCAATGCATCACACCTTTCTTTAATCAAACATAAGGAAGCTATTAAATGAGACTCTTCTCATTAGTTTTAAGATGGCTATATGAAAAGACCAATAACCTAAAATGACATGTCAATTTCAGTTTTAGTGATGAAAGAAGGAAGATGATCCATCAAGCGCAACTCTTTCATCTTTAATCAAATGAATGTTAAAAGGTTACAATACATGCCATCATTAAAATACAACCATTAAACCATTTAATGATGATAAAGCATGATAAATACGATCTTTATTTAGCAATTCAATGCTAAATGTGCAGCTGCACATTCAGCCCTAATAAAACTGAAATTGCACCTTCCATTTCTTTAAGAATTTTGTTTTAATTTAATTAATCAAATTAAGCCAAAGTCTAGCCCATTTCTACATGTTCATTTAGGCTTTTAATTAACCATTAATTAGTGCAAGCCCAACATTCAATCATGGGCTTTAAAACTTCCATTTATATTTCCTACTTTGCTTGATAACCTTCCTTGATGCGAAGTGGGGAATCTTATTAGACTTAGATAATTCAAGCTCTAATAAGCCTATAATTAATTTAATCTCATTAGAATTAATTCTAGCATATTAACTAAATGTCATTACACTAAAAACAATTAATTGAACTCTTGAATTACTATATATTATGACAACACATATTTCAAATAAGATGTCCAATTGCAAACCCTATTATGAACCTTATTATAGCCATCCACACAACAAAGGGTAAAATTACTGTTTTTCCCTTATATTAGTTTCTCCTTTTAGATGTCCCATTTTACTCTATATGGTGATAATGCACAAGATCTCATCTTGGTGTTAAGACTTGATGGGTAGCTAGTCCATTAAACTCCTAGCGCCAGTTAAATCACCAGTCTTTATAAAACATCTAGAAATGATGATATCACTATAAACTCTTTATTTGAATGAATGTTCCCTTATACATGTTCTTTATTTGAATGAATGTTCCCTTATGCATGTTTCAATTAATAATTCCAATATGCAGACATTGGATTAATACTCTGTAAAAATACATTCCGATCATATCAAGAATTATTATGAAATATATATGAGTTCACTACTCATCAAGATTGTGGTCCTTAATAAGCAAATGCTAAAATGTATGTTTTAAGACTAAAGTAACAGCCTACTTTATTCTTAAAAACATACTTGATTGCAGATTCATTTAATAGTGCCATTATTGATAGTCGACTACTATTATGATATGAAATTCATCGATACCTTGAAGTAAACTCCTTTACTTACATAGAGATAAATAGCAACACTACAGTCTAAACCATAATCAAATGACCAACTTGATTATTCAACTGTGAATCAATTAATTTATATTCTAATAATATACATGTTTCCTATACATCTTCATGTGTATGTATATTATTAAAAAAAGAATCTTGGTTCCTTATGACTAGTTATATTATGCTTATACAAATAAAACCAAACTCTTTTATTTTATTAATAATAAATATTTTCATTACAAAGCTATAACTGGAAGAAGATTAAGTTACATGTAAATACACTTGCTTTCTAGGGCACTATATTTATATAACTCCAACAAATAATGTAATGGAACTAGAGTTTGGTGTGCTTGTTATTTGATAACTTCAAATTAAAATAAGCCTCTTGTGAGCTTTTTATTTAATAACTTAAATTTAAGTTAAGCATCAAATACTTAATCATTAATAACTGTGTGATTTGAATTGTTTAGGGAGCTTTTTCTATATTTGAAAATTAAGGCTTAATTTAATAGCACGAAGTAGAATAAATATGAAATTAATAGTTATAATTTTTAACTGTTAACATTACTTAATTATAATCTTATTAATACAAAATAATAAAACATGATTTTCAATTCATATTTTATTGTGCAGTTTAATCTTTTTTTAAATTTTTTGGATCATTTCTAAAATTGACTCATTTCAAATACTGTAGTTGTACAAGTATCTAGACTTTAACAATATTCTCATTAACCATTGTAGTTTAAGTTTATTTATAATATATTTCAGACATTTTATTAATTAATTAAAATAAAATTCTAATTTTATTTAAACTTTGATTATAATTACAATTAATTTTAATTAAATATCAATTGTGTCCAAATAAGATCTAATACCTCATTGATCCTTATTTATTAAATGTTTTATATTTAGTCATAAAGTTTTTCAAACTTTATCATGAAGTTAAAATTGATTAAAACACATTTTCTCTCTTTTAACACATTTTTTGTGTGTGACTCATTAAATTATTAAATATGTTGGCAATGGATATAGAATATGACCATAAATTTTCAATTTATGATTAAATTAATTTCCTTTAATTAATTTAATTGTAATATCTCGTTCTCATATTAAGGGTCATAATCCTAAGATTCGGTACATGTGAGCTCTAAGAGAGATTAAGAAAATGCATTTCAAGAACATGCATATTGTTAGCATACATGCACATGAATTTGAATTTTTACTCATGTTAAAATAACTGTACATGTATTCATTGACATTCCGGGTATACTTAACTTATATGTGAAAGGTGATTTTATTGAGAATTGTGGTTTACGTTTACTAAAAATTTAATTGGAAAGTATGTTTAGTGATTTTGAATTTTTGGTGAATTTTAGGAATAAATTCTGAAAATGTTGAATTTTTTGGAATAGGAAAAATGTCGTTTGGTAAGTAAACTGATAAATGGAAATAGAAATGAGTTAAATGATATTAAAGAAATTTTTGGAGATGATTTTAGAATTTGTGAAAAAATGACTTTGAAAATTTGGAGACAATTGTAGTAAACAAAAATTGGAGATGATTGAACTAGTTAAAGGAGAAACTAGTTAAAGCCTTAGAAATTGGACAAGTGTTTAAGTTTTCAACCCACGTTCCTTTTTAACTTGAAAGACCAAACTAATTGTTTTAACTTTGTCTTATTCTTCTTTGTGACTTCTTCATCTTCTAGAAACTTCATTATTTCCAGAAATTGTCTTACTCTTACCATGCAAATCTTGCTTTCATTTCTCACTTGTTATTTATTTTTTGTTACCTCCTTCATTGTCACTAAAATACCTAACTCATACCACCATCAAGATGATGTACGTGAAAGCAAGAAGAGTTAGGGTTTCTTGAGATTTTGGAGTTTTAACAAGTAATTATCTTATTAATCCTTTAGAGTTGTTGGTTTATGATGGTGATTTATTGATATTTCATATTCATGAGAAAAATAGACATTTTTCATGTTCATCGTGAATATAGGATGAAAATTTGGATGTATTGATTTTTCAGATTTCATGATCAAAATGTTATAAGAGGTTGTAGAAATGATTTTTAGAGTTGAAAGATCAACTAAAATGTGTACGAGATTAATGCAAAAAATTCGTGAAAAATGAATATGTAACTGCTCTGTTTATGTTGATGTCTTCACTGTATATATATGTGTGTGTAAGTTTTGAGTGTTTTTAGAGATGAGAAAAAGAATGAGTTTAGAGTGGAAGAATAGTTGTAAGATGATGTTCTGAGATGAGAAAAAATGATTTAAAATGAAAGTTTGAGGAAGAAGTGAAGAAAATGCAGAACTTGAAAATGCAGAAAATGTGAAGATAATATGCGTGAATGTGATTTTCTGTTTTTGATGATTATGAAAAATGATAGATTTCGATTTGGTTGTAATAAGTTGAGCTGAAATGAAATATGAATGAAGAGAAAATATTGAGGAAATAAGCTAGAAGTGATAGAGTAAGTATAAGAGATGAATTAAGATGAAAATTATGTTGAAGTGTGCTGGACATGTACAGATACAGTATTTCCACTGAATATACATCTGTATTTTTGCCATATCTTGGTCTATAGACATCCAAATGGGATGATTTTAAGTTCATATTAAACTGAAGATGTATGGCTATATTTTTCATAAGGAATCGAAATTTAATTCTGTCCATAAGAGTTTGAAAAGTTAGCTCGAATTTGAGTTTGTGGATTATGTCGTGGTTGGGAATAGTCTATAGTGTTTTCAACATAACTTGGAGAATATCAAACCAAATTGCATGAAATTGGTTTCATTTGAAACTTAATACATAAAGGAACAATTTTTCAGAAGAGTGTTTTTCCTAAATCCTTTATTTTCCTTGTCAAACGTTCTATGAAAGATTAACCTGAAGGTTTGTATTGAGAAGAGGAGACTTAGCAGTGCGTGAATTTGGATAAGAAAAGAGGGGTTGCACGATCGTGATATTTTGAAGAAGTATGGAAAAGCAATATTGTGTACAAGCATGATCGTGACTTTTCTAAATCAACTTGAATCTCATGATCATGCTTATGCAAAATCGTGACCTTGAATGCTTACTGAAATGGGCTGATGTGAACATCCTTTGATCTTTTGGCCATAACTTCTTCTCTCGACCTCCAAATGACATGGGACTTGAACCATTGAACTTGTAACACATTGACCTTCATCTCTACCAAAAATATAACCATCTGAAATCATTCTGGAGAGATTTATTGATTGAATTGGGACAAAAATGATGAACAATCCTCAAACTTCATCACTGGAGTATTATCACTGAACATGTTTCGGTATTTTAGGCATAATTGTTATGTAGTTATCAAAATAGAATGATTCTTAATTCTGATTAAAATAGAGACACGGGGATACAATTTATATGAAGAAATTGAGTTCCAATTATGTCTTTAGAGTTCCAAAATCTAACTTGAAGTTGAGTATAGAATACTGTTATAGTTTATGAACAGTCCAAATTATTTGGAGCATAACTTATGGAATACTGATCCAAATTGAATTATCATGGTTTCATTAGAAACTTAAGATAATGGAAACATTTTTCTAGAAGAAAGTGTTTCCAAATTACTTCATCTACCTGATTAGAATGATCATGGAAAATTGACCCTAAAGTTTGGAATTTTGGAGGTGATATAGCATTGAAATGAGAATTTGGAAAATGATTGATCTTGTAATGTTGGAATAGCATTAGTGAATGAATTTTTGATATCAAAGTACAAAAAACATGAGTTTAATGGGAATGAAGATTTTCATATGATTGAAGTTGTTATTCAAGAAGAGGAGTAAAGTGTTTCTAGTAAAAGTGATTGAGAAATGGGTTATTATGAGAGCAAATAATGCTAAAAATAAAATGACGAGTAATTAAGTTATAAACTTATAATATATATAAAATGTAAAATTTGATAATATACCCAGGATTGTCATTGAACATGCATTGTACTTATTCCATATACACACGTGTGCACAAATGAGTGTTTATAATTGTGCAAAGTTATTAATATGTATATACAATGTATGTATTGCATAATTTTGATGTGCAGGATAAATGTCCTTATTCAAATGTTTCCAAATCATGGAAGCTAACACTAATCTGGAGCATACTGTGAGTCGACCTAGATGGCCTCATTTCATTGTTTGTTCTGAATTTCAATTTTTACATTGAATGACTACGGTTATAATTATTATGCAATGTGAATATAATTAATATGAATGTGATTTGCTTATGTTGATGTCAGACAATAAAGATCCGAGACTTGATATATAAATGTGATATTGAAGTGTTACTTGTATGTGAATGAGAAGAAATAAGTGTTTCTTAACATTTATGTTGAAGGACGGACCACAGTCCGATGATAAATGTATTCTAAATGTGAATGTGTATATGAATAAGAAAAGTGATTCTCAACTTAATTGTTGAATGTCGGACCAAGGTCTGATAATGATTGTGAAAGTGACTGACTGAAAATATATGTGATTGATGCACTTCATTACATGAATGTATGAAACATAAAGGCAGTTGTGACTGAAGTAGCCACCAAAAAAGAGCTTAAAGCTCAGCTTGTGGAAAAGAGCTTCAAGCTCAAAAAGTGTATAAGAGTTGAAGGCTCACTATGTAAAATGAGCCTGGTATCTCTGATGGATACGGGACAGTTATCAATGAGCCTAGTATCCACAATAGATACGAGACAGTTATAGGCACTCGGTCATAATAAATTAATAAATGAAAGTGAGTCTTACGTGCATTGCATATAAAATTGATATATATGTTTCAAATGAACAAAATGAACTGTGTGACTGCTCTGAATGTGAATTGTGAAAAAAGTGATCAAAATGATAAGTGATGCTATTTGATTATGATTGAAAATGTGAATTAAGTGATTGCATGATCTATATGTGTTTTGTGATTGAGTGAGCCATCGAGGATGGTCACTCACTAAGTTCGCAAAACTCACCCAAAATTTGCAATATTTTTTCAAACTCAAAAAAATTACCTCGTTAGGTAAACTGGAATATAGCCACTGCATTCAAGTAAGAAGTAGATGTCGGGATCAATTTGCGTCTACATTTGTATTTTCTTATTTTTATCAAATTAAGTCTTCTGCAATTATTGTAAAATGTATATTTGAATCTTTTATTTGTACTAACTTTCCAAAGTGGAAAGGTATATAAATGAGAATGATCTTGAGTGTAATAATAATAAATGTGGTTTTGATGTTATGAAAGAAAAGAATGGGCCCGAAATTTATTATTGATTTTTGTCTACGCGTATGAAAATTATTTTTGAAAAAAATTTGTATTGAGTTTTCAAGAGTTTGACAGTTCTAGCATGCCACTCTTGCAGGGTACATACTCGGGCAACACCCAGGATGTCGGGTATGTGTCTTGCGAGGGTGAGGTGGTACATTAATTTGGCTTCATACCAAAAAGGTTCATGATAGAAGCTTTGCATCTCCTTAGAAGGTTAACGGAATACTACAAGGAAAGATAGAGTAACCTATACATGGTTTTTATTGATTTAGAAGGGTATCAAGGAAAATCATGTGGAGGTGTTTAGAAGTCAAAGGGGTTCCTGTGACTTACACACAGATTATTAAGGATATGCATGAAGTGTAAAAACTAGAGTAAGAACAATAGGAGGAGATACAAAACACTTTTCTAAAAATATTAGGCTACACTAAGATTCCTCTTTGAGTCCCTTTCTATTTGCAGTAATAATTGATAAGCTCACCAAGAACATCCAAAGGGATATGTCGTGGTGTATGTTATCTACTAATGACATTGTTCTTGTGAATGAAACAAAGGCGAGGAGGTCAATGCAAAGCTTGAACTTTGGACGGATATATTAGAGTCAAAGGGTTTAGACTGAGTAGGACTAAGACTGAATATGTGAAGTGTAACTTTTTGGGATATAGGGTGGTTATAGATGTGGAGGTAAAAATTGGTTCAGAAGTTATACTGCAAAAGAAGTATTTTAAATAATTAGGATTTATCATCAAGAGCAACTGAGAAATTGATGAAGATATAATTCACTGGATTAGATCAGGGTGGCTTAAATGGATAAATGCTTTAGGAGATTTGGGTGACAAGAAGATAATACTCAACCTTAAAGATCATTTCTATCGCTTCGAGATTAGGTCAACCATGCTTTACGGGATAGAGTATGTGAAGTGTAACTTCTTGGGATATAGGGTGGTTATAGATGTGGAGGTAAATTTTGGTTCAGAAGTTATACTGCAAAAAAGTATTTTAAATAATTAGGATTTATCATCAAGAGCAACTGAGAAATTGATGAAGATATAATTCACTGTATTAGATCAGGGTGGCTTAAATGGATAAATGCTTTAGGAGATTTGGGTAACAAGAAGATACCACTCAACCTTAAAGATCATTTCTATCACTTCGAGATTAGGTCAACCATGCTCTACGGGATAAAGTATTGACCCATCAAATAAGTTCATAGGCATAAGCTAATGGTCACAAAGACGAGGATGCTTCGTTGGGTACATAACTTTACTAAAAGGGATAAGGTCAAGAGTGTAATAGTAAGTGACAAATTAAAGGTAGCTAATATTATAAACAAATTAAGAGAAACAAAGTTTAGGTAGTTTGATCATGTTAAGAGGAAACATCTAGACGATCTAGTAAGAAGATGCGAGAGGATCGTACTTAGAGAATGTAAGAGAAAAATAGGGAGGTTTATAAAGAATTAGGAAGAAGTGATCAAAAATGATATGCAATGTTGGAACTTACCGAGGACATAACCCACAATAGAAAACTTTAACGTGCTAGGATTCAAATAAAGGATCCCTTGTAAAGAGATCCTAATAGTTCTCTTAAATCTTTTAACTGTTACCTCTTGTAGTTAGCCTAAAAGGAAATAACTTATTATTATTATTAGTCCTTCCTTCCTCATGTGAGTAATTTGGAAACAACATTTCTACTAGTTAGGGGTAAAACTGCGTATTACTACACTTTCCTAGATCCTGCATCTCAACAGGATTACTACTGGGTATTTTTATTGTTGTTGTCTTATACAATATTCTAATTATACATAGAGTATAGAAATAACTTTTTATTCTATTTGAGACTAATCATATTAGTTCTCCACCATTAACTATTAATTCTATTAATGATCTTTGTAAACTATTATAAAATGTCATTACATCTTTACCAAGGAATTTTCGACTTAATACTAATCAATAACAACAACAAAAAATTCTTGATTATTTTAGGATGATGAATTTATATTGATCAGTCAACTACATCTATATATAGTCAATAACCACTGATCTGATCTTGACTAGAATAAATCATAAGCAATAACAAATATAGAAATATCTACATAAGATATTTTAGTAATCTAAAGTTAAATGATCAATTATACAAGAGTTACGTTGAAAATTTTTATAGACCATACAAGTAATATTGTAAATAGAATTTTCTTATGAGATCAGTTTAGTAAACTTGTTTTTTAATAAGTACGCATACGTTTATTCAAATATCTCCATACTTTACTTTATAAGATCAATTATAAAAAGGAAATATATCATATATTAGGTTTTATTTCGCTCTATTAATGTCCAATTTTAACTGAATAATGGCAAGAAATAATTTAGAAATAATACATACAAGTAATACGAATCTCATAAATGTTGTTTCTTCATAATTTCATTTACAATGTATATTTATCTTATATACATTATCATATAAATCTAAATATGTATAAAATAAAAAGTAAATTAAAATAATTATGTAATTAAACTATAATCAAACAATTAGTAGTAGAGGATAAAGCAATATTTTAACCACTTGAACAACCCTTAAAATGCTTTCTTGTGTTGATTTAACGGCCTGATCAAATTTTAGATTCATGCAAATTAGTTGATTAAATTATCGCTTCACTCATGAACTCAGACAGGAATAGTGAATGGAACTGAAATGTTCATGATTTAAAGCTGAATAAGTTACAAAAAAAAAGAGGAATTTGTCATGCAGATATACAGATGAAGAAGAAAAAATATAGTTCTAAAAAAGTAAGTCTTCTTCTCTGAAGTCGCATAGTTTTTGTTTTGCTTTGTTTTCTTGGGATAAATCAGAAGAGAAGGCCAAAACTGACAAAACACGTTGGAATCCAATCCAATGTTGAGTTTCTGACATAATTAAACATCATTGCCACGTATATATATGCGTTTGCATATATATGCATAAATAAAAAGAAGATGAGTTGGCTAAAGTGCATTTGCATGTCAATCAACCAAACAAATCTTGTACATTAACTAAAATGAAATCAAATACGAAACAAAAAGGTACAAAGCCAGCCAGTGGCGTCCATTATTGTTTTCTTTTTCTACACACATTATATATATATGAGCTGGCTAAAGTGCATTTGCATGTCAATCAACCAAACAAATCTTGTGCATACCTAAAATGAAATCAAATACAAAACAAAAAGGGTCCAAAGCCAGCCAGTGGCGTCCATTATTGTTTTCTTTTTCTACACACGATAAATTATGCCAATTGTCTCGATCAATCATCATCAGTATCATGAGTCCACAGGGCATCAAAATCAGAGAAATACCATAACCCCTAAACACAAAGCCACAGTGACCATCGTCAATCTCCCACCGTCCAATCTACCGACTCCATTTTGATCATCCGCCGTCTGATCAGCGGGATCGTCATCCGACGGAGCATCAGCCTCAGGGGAATCGGCTGTCGCCTTCTTCCCTTTGCTGCTCTTAGGTGCCGGTGCAGTAGCGGCAGCCTCCTTGAACAACTCTCTAGGAAGCAACACCTTATCAATTTTGTACAGAACCAACGGCTCCTCATCCTTAATAGTCCCCATTATCTTCGCCGTTATAACTTTAGTATGCAAGTTTATCTCCTCCCCGTCATTCTGAACCGTAAAGTCATACTTGTTAGCGCCGTCAGTCGCCAACGTGTTCATAACCCCGTTGTTAGATTTCAACATCTGCAACGACTGGTAGACCGGGATTCCGTGGTATAATAGTAATGAAACTTTCTGAGCTGCCGTCAAATTCTTGTACTTGGGCATGAAGCCGTTGATAACGGTGTCGGTTGGGCAAAATACTGTCAGTCCTCCGTCAAGATTTTCCTCAAACGTGTCCTTTGCTCCAGAAGCTATAAGCAAGTCGGCGAATGCCTTGCATCCTTGCCGAGACATAATGGCGGTGAGGTTGAGTGTTGGAGCAGCTGTCGGTGCTTCCGCCTCCGCCGAGTTCAAAACCTGAAAGCAACAGTTTGCATTTTTGTCCAATCACATCTTAGTTTTTAAGAACCAATTAATCTCTAAGAGAAAACAAACCTGGCTTATTTGGATAACAGAGATGTTGTACGGAATCTCAACTACTGACTTGACATAAACGGCGTTAAGCTTGCCGTCATTGTCTACAGCGCCAAAAGCAACTTTACCGCCTTTGGTGTCGGTAATGTTGACGTAGCCGGAGGTGCCGACGGCGGAGCCGGTAGCTTGGAACATGGAGGAGGTTGAAGTAGAGCCGTCGGTGATCTGGTGGAGCTTCTTGGTGCCGAAGTAATCGACAAGGACGTGGAGGGAGAGGACGTTACGGAGCGTGTAGATGGAAAGTTGCTTTGCCAAGAGAGAAGACATGGCTGCATTGTCGAGGGCGAGGACGGTGATGGTCTGGCGACGGTTGATTTCGGCGGCAAGGTGAGTGAGGGTGAGGTAATGGTTGAAGGTGGAGAAGTCGGGGTGCTTGGCGAGGATGCGGGTAATGTTGTGAGCGAGACAGGCGGGGGAGAAGAAGAGGAAGAGGAAGACTGAGAGAGAGAGAGAGGGGAGTAATGGTGGCATATTGATTATTAAGAGATTGAATGAATCAAGTGAAAAATAGCGAGATGAAGACGAAAGGAGAAAGCTCAGCTCTTTTAAAGATGCTCTAAGTGGGGAACGAAATGGAACATCAACATGCCAGATTGGCATTAAATTAACAAAATACTAATTTATGAGCTTAAATACATACAAGAGAATCTTGCATTCTTTCACTCATTTGTTCAATCCTTTGGAGTCACCAACTAACTACAAACTTAGTCCGTGTGATTTCAGTGTCAGTTCATAAATATCAGTGTATGATTTTCTGGATAGTAGATTTTTTTTTTTTTACTAGAAGCAACGATGATTCATATTAGACGAGAAAAGCAAGCACTATTCGTTTTCGAATCTTTCGTGGGGTTAGGGTTACCAACAACAAATTGCAATGAGCTTATTTCCACCCAGTACCTACTACTAATAAAATATGTTGAATTTAGCAGTTTATTCGAGTGGTTACGATGTGGGAGCCACAAGTGTCGGCAGCAAAGATGATATACCAATCTGGCAGTCAGGGTTAACAACTAGGTGTCGCCACGTGGACAGCGGCGGCTTAGGTGTGACTTCTAAGTTGATACCCACCGCCCACGATCTACCCATCCATTTCTTATCCTGTAACTTTTTTTATGGTTAAGATTTCCCTATCAACTGCGCTTGCACCCTAGCTATAGCATAAACTGTACGTGCATCTACGCTGTACTTTTTTATTAGAATGACTAGGACTAATGGTCTACTACAATCCATCTAGATTTCCTAATAGTTGTTTACTTCGTCGGAAAAAGGAAATGTGATTAATTTCATGGCGCAATTGAGTTGATAAGGAGCTCTCTTGGTTTAAATGAGATCACATATTCGAACCGTCCTCATGTATGCAGCCGTTTAAAACTTGGGGTCAGAGCTTTGCCTCCTGCAAAGTGACCTACCTAGCTCGAACGGGGATTAGTCTGAGTGTGGATGGCTTAAAGATGCTTTTCCATAATTGGGACCCTCCTAAGACACCTCGTGGGCAACAAAAAAAAAAGAAAATGTGATTGACTTTTTTTTAAACAAATAATCAATATTATAATATTCGCAACTATTCGCTAATATAGTAAGTACTTGTCAATTTTACGAAGATAATGATTACCTATAATTTCCCTTTTTTATTATCTAACCTATAGGTTGATTTTAGATTTTAATAAAGAAAATAAAAGCATAAACAATTAAAATAAAATAGGGTAACAACATTGAACATAGAAATAAGAAATCACTTAGAAAATTATCAATATCAAAAACTAGTATCTAGGTTTCAAATTTTCCTTAAAACCCTTAATTTATTGATATTTTATTATGCAATTGTTTTATTGATTTATTACATCACAGAGATTCATAAGATATGCTAATAACTGACTTTGAATCTACTAACAACTAATCTTAAGGTTTTAAACTAAATTACTCAATTTAAAGTTTATAAGATTGCTTTATGGATTTATGAATCCCTCAATTAGGTTTGACCCTAATTCGGAATATTTATGTGTCTTATCTTTAGGGTTGCAATAAACTCCTTTCAATTATAGTAGATCTATTCAAATATAGGATTTCTCAATCTCTACGTATGAAATCAAATTATTATCTAATATTCCCAAGTCTATTGGAACATATATTAAACACGTAATTAAACCATAATGAATCAATCAAAACAATTGTATTAAATAAAAGAATTAAAACATCTTATAGCACAAGTTAGAGTTCATCTAACCTAGACATTAAATAAGTTTAGCTACACATAATAGAAAATGAAATCAAACATAAAGTAGAAGAAAAACAAATAGAAAACAAAGAGTTTGTAATTCTAAATCTCTCATTCTCTTCTATCTAATGTTCATGTAGGGTAGAGGTTTAATCTTGTAGTTTGTTAGATCTTTCGATGATTTCTTCATGCTTTCCACATTCCTATATCAATATTGTCCCTTTTGGATGTTCTCCATGTTTGGATCTCCAAAAGTCTGCTCCCCTCTATTTGCCTTCCAAAAATGTTTTTATATAGAATTCTGAAAATCGTGAATCTACATGGTTAAAAGAAGGGCACGGGTTGATGCACGGTCGTGCATCCCTTTTGTGCTTCAAATCTTTGATTTATGTCATGTTTTCCTTTGAATTCTCCTCCTTTAAGTCTATAAAGACAATTGTACTCTGTAAATACACTTAGAGCTAATTAAATACCAAATATACAATAAAAATATAAAATATCAAGCAAATATACATCAAATATGGGGTAAAAATATAGTCAAATATGTATCTATCAAAATACTTCTTCAAAAATAGCCTATCTATTAGTTAGGAGTAAGGTTATATATTATTGGACCTTCTCATATATCATCAAGATTTTTACTAAATTGTTGTTATTATTTTCTATCATACGTGACTAGTAAATTTAATCAAAGTGACAAGGTCTAGTTAAGATCACTAAAAATGTAATCATATTGGATAGCAAACATTATGACCAATTTTTTTGGTTTTATTTTCATATCAACATATAAATATTAACATAAATTTATTATCTAATAAACTATAAGAATTTGATTAGTAAAATGAATTTCTACACTTCTCTATTAACATGATTATGGTATTCCACTATTTTGTTTACAGTTTATAGGTATAGTAAAATAGATTAGGTTCATATTGATGTAATCCAAAATCAAAGAATTTGATTTGAATTGATTAACTTTTAGATCAAACTTAATTTTTGTTTATTTTCATATTCCGGACCTACATTTCACACTCTTTTCTTCTTTTATTCTCTCAAGTGTTACTGTCACCTACTAACCCTGTCTCTCAAAAATATTTCTATCTCAATTCTTCTTCTGAAGTCGCAAGTCCAAGCATTTTGATTGAATAACAACATTAATCTTTATCTCCTCCTTTGTAGTTATAAAAATGTTTAAAAATATTCTTTTACATAATTACAAGAATTGAAGATTTGCAACATAAACTTTTTTCATATGTTTCCTTTTTTCTCTCACTTCTGTTTCTCTCTTAAGTCCTCTTCTCTATAGTTACAAATTTTTTTTTCTTGTTTCATTTTCTCTCTCAATTCTTTCCTTTCTTAAGTCTTTTTATCTGTAGTTACAAGAATATCAAATTTGTAGCATCAATTTTTTTCTCATGTTTCTCATCTAGATTTAGATTAGGATTCTAGAATGATGAAGTGGAATCAATAATGGAAAAGGGTTGGATCAAGTCAGGCCAGATTAGGTTATATTGGATTGGGTTGATATCAAACTTCATATGAGTTTTAGGCCATTTAAAACATGATCAGGATCAGGCTTAAGCGACATAAGCTAGGTCATATAAGGCTTCAGATTGAGTTTTAATAACCCTTAAATTGCTCTGGGATAGGTCCGAACAACAACTTTAGGCTTGATGCAGTATGACCTATTACCATTCCTAACTATTATATAATGTCCATAGTTGATTGAAATTGTGAAGACCTTTTTAACTATAGAAAAACATTTTTGTGTCCTTTTATTATTATTGTTTCCTTTTCTTAAAATTTAAAAAAAAATTAAAAGATTTGAGAATGTAATTTTACAATAATATAAAATGTAATAAAGACAAATAAAATGTGCTATATATGAGAATTTATACTTTTGAGTTGAAACAATCTGAAACCGTATTCAGAAAAACTTAAAAAACTATTTTGAGTTTTTTCAAATATAAAATAAGTCTTCTGCAACAACAATAACAATAATATCTTAGTAGAAATTTTATACAGACGTAAGATAAGGGTAGGTCCAGAAGTATGTAGCCTTATCCTTAACTAATAAAAGGATTATTTCTGATAGACATATAGGAAAAGAAGAAAAAAAAAAGAAAAAAAATTAAGAACTATTTGAAGAAAACAATAGCCAAAAATATTAACCAATGCCTACATAAAAATAACAGTAAACTACGATAAGAATAAAGAAATTAAATAATAATAATAACAAAGATAAAGGATAATAAAAGAAATAAATAAAATGCAGATAAAGAGGTAAACAATAAAATAAAATAAGTAAATAAATAAAAAAGGAAGAAGACAAATAAATAAATAAAATAAACAAGTAGCTGAGAGAGGAAAAAAGAAAAGCACTTAACAACAATGACTAAAGGGGAAGCGTTATAATTAAAAGTGTTTATGCTAAATACAAGACACAAAAATCAAAGAACAGGGTTCAAAAGAACTGTAAAAAAGAAAAGAACCTCTCTAGACGAGATCTTGACATGTATTATAGTTCACCAAAGTTTCATATTAAGGTCAAGTCCTTGGTAAAATAAAAAAAAAAGATAAAGGGATATTTTAAAAACAAATGTCTAAAATTATGAGCAAAATTTTCATATTTATCAAAATTGAAAACCTAATAAATTAATGAAATAGATATATTTATACCTATACATATATAGCTTATAAAATGTAGCATACATTTATGTTATTGGCAATTTAAATCATAAAGTTAACTTCTCATTATTGGATGGTTTTGACTATTTTTAAATTCTAACTAAACATCTTTGCTAGTCTTTAAACATTTAAAAGAGGACATGAATGAGAAGTTTTGTTTTTAAAAGTCTTTCAGGGATGAATAATACGTTTTTGTGTGTAGTCATTTGGGTAGGTAACAATGTTAATCTAAAGAAACAATTTATTTAGAGATGTTAAAGATACTCTTCTCATCAAACAAGTAGCTCTACTTGGTATCCAAACCTAGATATCATTAATTATGTTATGATGTTGGAAATTGGGATAGAACTTGGTGACCTGATGCTGCTCCTATTTCGAAGTAGCATGTGATATTTAGTCTATAGCTCATGTGTTAGAAGTCCAAATGGCCTGATCTTTGGTGTTTTGGAAACAGAGACATAGATGGACAAATATCTAGAAGACCATGAAACTCATTTCTGACTTTTTCTATACAAATATTAAGGAACAACTAGACTCCGTCATGTGATTTGTTTTTGGACTGATAATTTGCCTATTTTTAGACCACTTTGGGGTTTACCTCAAATTGCATTGTTTTGAGTTTGTTTTTATTTCTAAATTTTACCGAATCTTATCTGCATCTTTTTAAATGTTTATGAAACTTTTTGAACACCTAGAAATAAATGAAATAGGACTTACCACATGTGAATTGCGAGACTAAACATTGAAATATAAGATTAAGCATAATGCATTTTAAAGAAAATTTACATTTACATAAATGATTTGTATGCATATTCATTACTCATATGTGTATAGTATGATTATACAAGTGTGATTTTGATACCTTTCTAATAGTGGTAAGCCATGAATTGCATGTATAAATGTAAATACATATTTTATGATTTGAAGTGTATATCACATGATTTGTCAATATATGAATTGTGAAATTGGCAAATGGTTAAAGGAAATGTTACAGTGTTTTGCTCTATTATCTTGGTGGTGGATAGATGAGCATACCTATAAGGTTACAGTGTAGCAGCTACAGTTTGACACCACCGGTGTCCAAAGTTTGATACCTTCTCGTATCCCCAATTCGATAGCTTTGAGTATCTACAGTTTGATATCTTCAGATATCCACATCACTCGTTATCCATACCCATAGAAAATATGCAGGCTTTACATAAAAAGGAAACTTAACAATCACAAATAAAAAATACAACATGACAATATGAATAATTGGTATTGATGAGCAGTTGTATTGGTTGTAATGATGTTCAATTATATTGATAATTTGTATCAATGAGCGTTGAATATTAATATTTGGTATATAAATGTGCATTTTCGATATATGGATAAAATGTTGAAGTATATTTGCATTACATACTGTGCTTAAGTATGCCATCATTATTTACATGAGAATTGAATATCAATATTTGGTTCATGAATATGAATTTATGGTATATGAGTTATGACATTTCTGAATGTGTGTGCTTGGTGGATGAATGTTGTGAGTGATCATTCAAACTAAGTGTTTTTTCCACTAAGTTTTCAAGCTTAGCACAAATATTAATCCATGTAGGTCCAAGTCATAGGAGTAAGGTACAGGGAACATTTGCAGGGATCAAAGCCAACAAATAAAAGAAAAAGTATTTTTGGAATGTGTTTTTAGTTACTGATGATTGCACATGTAATGAAGAAAGGAAATTGTATATTTTATTTTAGATTACCAAGTAAATGTAAAGATGTATTACTACTGTTAAATGATAATTTTAAGCATTAGGGAGTTTTGTAATGTGTATATGTATAGCATTGAATAGAATTGTATACATTAAATGTGTGTACAAGAATTTGGTTGCTATGTGTGTGGATAGTTGTAGGTTTCGTGCAAGGGGTGTTACATACTTTATAGCTGCGAAGAGAAAAACATATCCAAAAACTATTGGCTATGTTTTATTTTGTTGCTAATCATTTGGTGCCAAAATTTTTTGGCAACATTTATTAATATTCAATTTTTAGCTACGTTTTTTATGCTTTAGCTAAGAAAAATTTTCATAGCTAATACTTTTTGGCTATAATTTTTGGAAATTTCGCTATAATATTTAACTACAAGGAATTGGCAATGATTTATGAGATGAAACCAAAATGTCTTAACTATAGTTTTGTCGAATGATTGGCTTTTTCTTTTTTGTAGCCAATTGTCTTCTTTGTTGTAATGATTATTTCTTCATATTACGTGGTCGCCAAGCATCCATTATAAAACTGGTATCAAATATATAATTTGCAACAATGTTTAGTTTAAGCATAAATAGGATTCTTGTTTTAAGTTTGAGTGTTTAAATTTCATGATAATTGAGAGATTTATAGTAAGGAGATAAGTTAGTGCAGTAACACTTTTTGTAACTCATCATTTTGAAGCATAAAATGCCTTCCTTGAATTTAAGAGAAAGCAAAGTTATTATATACAAGGAATTCCATAACTCCATGTTTTATTGGTTCTATCTTAGGAGGAAAATATCTTTATGATAGTTAGAAGGTGATAATAGTAGTAAAGATTTAAACACATGATCTAAATTATATTCATATGAAAATTTAATCTTAAATCTCTTAGTTGTTATAAGAAGTGCAAACTTTTGGATGTCTCTATATTTAAAGTATTTTTATTAACACAAAATATTCTTTTACCATATGAGAGGAGTGTTCTAATTTCATAAGTAAAGTTGTTTGATATTGAAAAAAGACATAAGCATAAAGTGATTTATACATGAAATTAAGACTCATAATTCATTACCCTATTTTATTAGGTTGAGATATGATGTCTTTTTTATATATGGGCTCACTTAGCCTTAACCAAATTTCTACAAAAGCCTTCGGAAAATCCTTCATTACAATTAGAACTAGATTTTTCAGCATCAATGAATAAAGACCCATAGATTTAGGTCAAACAAATAGTGATTCATAGAGTGAGTTAAATAACATAACATTGCTTATAAGTTAAGGACAAGCTAGTACAAAATGGATGTATCTACTTGTGAGTGAGAGATGTTGGAAATTTATACGTAGAAGCTAGTACAATATAAATAGATTTGCTTATAAGGAGGAGATGTTGACATTTCATAACTAGAATTGTCTGATGTATGAAAGAAATATAAGGATGCAATGAGTTGCCTAAAATTTTAGGTTGGGATATGATGTCTTAATTATAAAAACTAGCGCATATTTTTGACATGATATATGAATTATATAAGAGAGGTAGTTACAAGTTTTCCCACATTGCATGAATAAAATAATTTTGCATAATTATTTCAGGCATACTGCATAATTCTAACTAAGGGAAAGAAATAAATGTCCTTGAGAACTTTCTTACACTCATGGTGAGCAGCAGTAAAGATTTAAACACAGGATCTAATTTATATTCATGTGAAAATTTAATCTTTGATCTCTTAGTTGTTACAAGAAAAAAGTGCGAACTTTTGGCTCTTTTAAACATAAATTGAAACTATTTTTAATAACACATAATTTTTTCGATTTGACATATGAGTGGAAATTTATAGGTGAATTTATTACATATCAAAAAGATACGTAAGAAATGTGCAAAGATGAGGCTTATAACTTGTTGACTTATTTTCACTGCATCAAAAGGGGGGCATTAAGTAATAGGTATAAGTATAGCTAAAAGTGCAATTATTATTGCCTTTTTGTTAAGGCAACAAAAATTCATTATGTTAAATAAAGTGACGTTGCTCCAAGTGTAAGACAGACGTAATAAATTTTTTATCAGAAAAAAAAATAATGTTGCTTAAAATTTTGACTATAGTAATAATAATTTCAAACTATAACAAGAATGTTGAATAGATATAACAATAATTGGAGTCTTTATAGGGCAATGAAACGATTTTTTTAGACAACATTATTTAATGACAAAAGTTCCAGTTTATCTTTCATTATTAACATGTTGATGTAAAAAAAAAACCTATTTCGTTTGAGTAAGCAACAACCATACATAAATTAAAGACTAAAAAACTGCATTTATATATGTTATCATATATTTCATATGGACTTATGAAATTCAAGCTTTAACATATCCCAAATACAATAACCAAAAATTATTATCTAAATATACACCTATATTATCTTCCTCTAGTCCATATGGAATATAAGTACAATAATCAAAATACAAAACATAATAAATATGTATGACACTCCAGAATTTTTCACAAAGTACCTCCTTAGTCACTCCTAATCGTTACCTTCCTATAAAAAAAAGACAAGTATATTAAAATTATTCTAAAACAACTACGCTCATAAATAGGTTGGTATTAATCAAGTCCGTCAATGTAGTTAAAAAACAAATAACTAGATGATTCAGTTCTTTTTATCAATAAAGTCATAAGGCATGAACATTTTAATCCACATTGGGTGCACCATATTTGTATGACTAGCTTTAGGGTAAGGGAAAAAATCGAAAATACTAATATATTGAGAATGTCAATATCGAACATTTATTTGTGTCATGTCAAAGTACATCAAGATCCCACAGCATCACCTTATAAGTAGAATGATTTTAATGTCACTACGAGATTTTTGATCTATTTATTCTACTGATTAGCAACATAACTGGGATGTTAAAAGTTATAAATGGAACTCTGATAGTGAACTACTTGATTAAATTGAAGTAGAGTTAGCTTGTTTATTATTAGAAACTTGGTTAATCTTAGTCATGCAAAAAAAGATTCAACATATTGGACAGGGACTTGAAGATAGATATAAATGCCTACCTTTCACGTCACAGCATTCACCGGCATAAAAGCTTCAGTGACGCCTTTAAAAAGCACCAATCTGTCTTGATCAATCCCTTAGTTTTTCATTTCCTACATTTATCAATTCAACATCAATTTTTTCTTTTCATCCTCTTAAGTTGGCATTTTGAACTATGTCTTGTTCCTTTTTTGTGGCTTTGGTACATGAGGCATATCAATAGAGTATATAACTTCAAATGTTATGGAATGTGGTTCAAAAGGAAGAGCCATTCCTCTCTTCTTCACATGGCTCGCCTCCTCTAATTCTGTATGCAAATGCAAAATGAGATGGATAAATAATAGGCAAATGAGCGGATCTGAGAGGAATCATATATGATCAGTAAAATCTGTCACCTGTGTGTGTTGTGACTACTTCCCTGCTCTGACAATTGAACGGCTCCGGCATGCCTATCACTAGTTTCATTATTTGCAGGCGCATCAGAAATAACAGCCTGAGGCTTCTCAAGTGTTGGGTGGGTATTATAAAATGAAAAATGTCAGCACAAGCTATGTCTGTCTTCAAAAGGTGAAGGAAGTTAAAAGTGGTTAATAAAGCTCACGGTTGAGAAAAGTGAGGGAAAAGGAAATTGAACATTACAATGAATTTGATCAATGCCCTAACTCCTTCCAGAACCGATATGCATATGGGAAGAATCCTCGAGCATCATAACTCGAAGTCCAAGTGGAATTGTTGAGTTGGGAGCATTCTGAACATTGTAAAATAGATGAAAAGATGAGTTCAAATTCAAAAGGTAGATGCTCTAAATCTAATACAAGTGGGTGTTCAGGGAACTTACGTG
>JAOSBK010000004.1:23034698-23045281 GCA_027568895.1 Erythroxylum shatona
GTGTCCCTCCTCTGCACTTGCTGTTCACGCACCCCTATATCCCAGCTCACTTTATTTTTGTTTTCACTTTAAACCACCAGCTCTTCAATTCGTCATTGCCAACCAATGCCTTGATGCTTAGTGGAAAGAGTTTTGGTGTAAACAAAATGAAAATGGCTTTGGTGCTTGGTCGTCAAATGAGTGGAGTGTTTTTTGCTTTTGAGTGGAGAGTCCTCCCTTTTGTTTTGCGTGTAACGTCCCCAGCTGCTCAACACGTCTCTTGTCTAGGATGCTTTTCATTTTCTTTACCTTGATGCGTGGTGGTCCCTCACTTCAACATTTTTTTTTTGTCTTTTTAGCCAACAGCCCCATTTGCGTTATTGTCCTCTAGTGTGTGTCTCTTTTTTAGTGGGTCCCCTTCTAAGCTAAACTCCTGCATGATTTCTTTTCTTCACCTGTTGCTTGTCGTTGAGAGCCTTTCTTCACACCAGCATGGGACGCGTGATATTTGTGTCTCTCCAACGTGATTTTTTTCATTTTCTTTTAGTGGGTCCTTGGAGAGTCAATGTTAGATGGGGCTTTGGAGCTTTTCTTTAATTTGCTGCTCACGCACGTCTTCTCCTTGGCATGCGTGGTGGAACTCTTGCTGATAGCTTCCCTTTTTGTTCACGCCTCCTTTGTCCACTTGATGGTCTCTCCAACGTCTGCTCTTGCATGGTCCTCAACTGCTGCTTGTCTCTAACCGCTGCCCACGTTGAAGCCTCTAGTCACCAGCTGCTAACGTCTCCCACTGCATGCTTCAGCTGTCTTCATTTGCTTTTGTTTTTTTTAAATTTTCTCCTGTTGTCCACGCACTCCTTGGCTCCTCTCTACTGTTCCTTGACGTGACAATTTAGTTCTCTCCATACCATTTAACACCTAGCACACCGACTGCACTTTCCCTTTATGTTCACGCCTCCTCCCTTTAATTGTTGTTGTGGTCTTTTTCAATTAAAAATAAGTCCATTTCCTACAAATTAAACAGGACCCACTATAAATGCAGATTAAGGGAAACCAAGCTATTTAGCAAAGAAAAATATATATATGACCCAATAATTAATCCAGAAATTAATAGAAAATGCCATTAATTCTAATGATAAAAATGCCTTCAACACATCATCATCATTATCATCATCATCATCATCATAATCATAATCATAATCATAACCATAGGGATATTTTGATCTTTTTGTTAGTTATTCCTACTTTATTCCAAGTTTATATTTGCAAATCAAACATTGACATAGAAATTCTTTATCTATTCCATTCCTTGAACCAAACAAAGTAATATCTATTCTATTATATTCATCATCTTTTTTATTTCTAAGAATAATTATTCTATTCCATTCCTTAAACTAAACAAGCCATTAGTACCTTCCACTTTAGATTTTCCAATTCTATCCTCCCCCATTCTCAAACCTTCTTCCACAATTCTAGAAACTCCATCTCCAACAAATATTCCTCCTAGTATAACACCCTAATACCCCTAAGAGAATATACAGATGCCACACAAATCAAACCTAGAACATACCAAGATATTCCAACACATTATAAAAATAAGGCAATAGACTTCACATTTCATTCAAATGTCGAGATATAAATATAACATAATTTACACATTGTACTTATCAAATACATGTCTTAAATTCCAATCCATCCTGTGTTATTGTTATTACAAACCATTTACACAAAATAAAAATATGTCTTATAATTTTAAATACAACTGAAAAACTTATACAAAACTTCTTTCAAAACATAACACATCCTTCTTAGGCCACTACAGTGGTCCCAACCTTAATCCTTTTTACAGAAACCTACACAAAGGAAAAATCACCGTGCTAAACATATAGTTTAGTGGGGAATAACTAAACATGATACAAGATGACAACTACTTCTATCAGTCGTCTAGCATTTATAAGCAAATGAATCATGGCTTATCAGAAGCAATCTTTAATTGTTCAAATACGAGAGTAATCAGACTATTAATTGCATCATAACAGAACATAAATGCATTAGAACATAATATACTTACAAAAGAACAAAGTGTACAAGAATCAGAATAGGATATGATTGTTTCAGAGCAGAACTAATATCAAAACACATACAGAATTACCTGTTAATCCTTTTTTTTAATAGAAATGGGTAACAGGAACAGAATAGAAGATACCTCACATGTAAAAGAAATAATGTATAACATAGGAATTTATTCCCTCATGCTCAAATTGAATACATTCTTTCATACCCGAACAAACTTAATATGCCTTATGAATTTAATCATTTGTAAGAATGCATTAATAATAGCTCTAAGTAATTACACACCTTATATGTTCACACAAATTCCCAATTCTCAAACGTTCATAACTAATTCACATTAGTTAAATCCTTTGGATCATATTTGTGTTCATAAGAACACCTTCATCCCTTGAACAATTAAGATATTCTAAAATTGGATACATTGATATCAAGTATTAAATTCCTTAAATTCTCGCCCTAATTAACATTCCAAAACTTATTCAACCTTGAACCAATTAATCCAATGTTAAACTAGGTTCATTCAAATATACCATTGTAAAGTGTCTTAACCTTATGTGGTTTATCAATTGCACAAAACCAAACTTTTCTCATTTCAAAGCATTTCCTATGACTATAGGAAGGAGCTAATGTAGCTCCCATGATCGTCGAATTAGTGAACTAAAGGTTCACTATTTAATTCCCTTCAATTTGTTTCCAGATTGTAACACCTTCATACTCAATTCAATACATCGTCATCATAGTCCATTAATTGCTCCTCAATTATACTTCAATTCCTTATCAAATTTTCATCCAATTCTAGTTCAAAATCATTCATTTGGCAACTCACAAAACCTTTTCTTTTATGCTACAAAAACCAAAGCAGAATTTATTATACAAACATCATTTCCCATAACTCATTTTATTATAAACACAACACATATTCTATCCTAATTCAGACATCATAGGATTTATATTACCACATGCCATCAAATTTAGAATTCCACTAACATGTTTAACTTAAACTCCTACTTCAATGAAAAAGCTAATCTAGCCTTCCATGCAATAAGCATAACTCTAAGATCAAGGTGGAAATAGGATGACCTTAACACCAAAAAGAAAACAACATAGAATATGGCATGATGTAGCTTTCTTTCTGCAATATTTGGATATGGTAATTCAAAAAAACTCAAGAAAAACACAAGGTTGTAAGATAGGGACAAACTTTTGGCAGTGAGAGATGAAGATGGTGAAGAATAAATAGCATAACAACTTCTGCATTAACTGAGTTCATTTACTGTTAGATGTCACAACTGTGCGATGGCACTTGTCACCAATGCATACAGCACACTTGTCCTCCGTATAATCTACCAGATGTCATAATTCTATCAGGCCATTTGTCACTTAATCTTCTATGTCAAATGTGACTCAATTTATAGGCTTCCATACTTTCCATTTATCAACTTGTCTTGCCACTTGACAATTTTCCTAGTCTAAATGTACATTTTAATTAATCAATAATAAATTCCAAGTTACTAATTATAATCCATCAAAACAAAATTCAAGACTTAAGCAATACATAATCAAATCATAATCATTAACTCCTATCATATATACTTTCATGGAGATGTAACGTTCTTATTAGGTTGTAATTTGGGTCCTCACTCCTAGATCCTGGAAGCAAGTACTAGGGGAACAATCTCCCTGTACCTTATCCTACTCACCACCTAAGGATATGGATGGTAGGCTAGTGGGTTGCCCCAACATTAAAGTGCTCAAAGAGGGAGCTTAGCCTTGGGAATTAAGTATGGTTGGTTTCTTCTTTGGAAAAAGGCCGCCTTTTACTCTAGTCTCCTAATGGGCCAACAAAATATGGAAGTCGAGAGGCTTGATAAACATTCTTCTTTTTAAAGAGAACTTGATCCTCTTCACCTTCACCTCTACTGCAGATACCCAGAAGATTATGGAGGAAGGACCTTGGCACATTTGAAGCCACCCACTCTTCCTATGGGCTTAGCAACCATATTTGAATCTTAAAATTCTTGAGGTCCAAAGTATCCTACTCTAGATTAACTTCCATAATATTTCACTTGAATATTGGACAACCCAAGTGCTTCGAGCTTTAGCTAGCTACATTCGAAGGCTGTTGTGTATAGATAAACACACAACTAAGAAGAAACGAGTTGGATATGTTCATATTTGCATCAATGTGAATATTTCCCAGGAACTCCCTGAAGAAATTCCAATTATGAGGCTAGGAAATGAAGAAAAGTTATAGGAAAATAGAATAAAAGTTTCATATCATTGGAATCCTCCTTCCACAGACCCTACCAAAATTTGAAAGGACATGAGAAAGTTGTTTAAAATAGGAAGTTACCATGAGCTTATGGAGCTACTTGAAATAGGAAAACTAGAAAACTCCCCTTCCTTGACACCTAAACCCATCATGCTACAAAAGGATGTTGATGATATATTGCCTGAAAATGGGGAAAGACAAAACACTGAGGCAATGCAAACTTCTCAAATAGCACACATACAAAAAGACAAAGAGCATAGTTTAATAAGTAATACAGAGCAGAAAGTTTTAGAAGCACTGAATATAACACATGTTATTCAAACCAAAGCCAACAATGACTAGATCTAACCATAAATTTAGTGACTATGCAAAGTGATGAAGGAGATTCGGTGGTGAATCATATTAACCCTATCTAACCTAATATCATAGAAACTCCTAAAGCTTCTATTGCTCTAAAGGAAACTGTAGCAAATACTAAATTCCATACAGTGGAGAAAAGGAGATCAAAGAGGAGAAAAGGGAAGGGCAATACAATCCAAACCTTTTTAACCCATCTCTATAATCATGTGGAATGTATGTGGAATAAATTGTCCCAGTAAATAATTAGCTTTAAGGACTTTGTTTAAGAGAGAATCCTCTCATACTTGGATTACTAGAAACCAAGGTTAGACTTGAAAATTTAGCAAAACTGGACATTTTTGGTTCCCTCTAGAACATGATTACTAATCACCAACATGATGCTTTAGGCAGAATTATAATATGCTATAGGGAGGACAAACTTAAGGTGGATCTATTAGACTCAAATAAATAAGCCATGCATTTGAAACTATCCTTCTTATAGAAGTACATCCAGATAAATTTCTCTTTCATCTATGTAAGCAATTCTTTATTCCAAAGAAGAGACCTATCATACAACTTATCACCATTTAGCAACACTGTCTCTACTCCTTGACTAATTTGTGGAGATTTTAAGTCTTTATTATACCCCTCAAAGGTATAAGGACATTGTTGTCTAAATAATTATACAGCTAATTTGAAAGACATAGAGGAGGAGTTAGGGGTGACAGATCTTAAGTATAATGGTCATACTTTTACCTAGTCTAATAAACAAAATTCTTATTGGCACATCAGGAAAAAATTCGATCGAGCATTGGTAAGTAATATTTGTCTTTCCAGACAGCCTTACTACATTCAAAGATTCACTCTTCTCGGATCATACCCCCTTATAGTGGACAACCTACTTTCAGTTATCAAGCACTATCCTTTTTGATTCAATAACTTCCTAGTGAATGTTCTAGGGTTTATGGATGCATGTATAAAAGGTGCAATACATAGATGTCAAGGGACCTAGCAGTTCTGTTGTATCTAGAAACTGAAAGCAATTAAATAGGAATTGCAACTCTACTAGGAAACTAAAAGCAATTATTGAAGGCTACACACAATCACAACTCTCTCTTACAACAAAAAGCTGGAGTACATTGGTTAAAAGATGGGGACAATTGCACTAGATTCTTTCTTAACTCCATCCTTGCGAGGAAAAATAGTATCAAAATCCACTCTATATCTTCCAGAGAAAGTGCAAATCTTCAGACACAATAGGAAATTAAAGAGGAAATAGTAAGGTACTTTAAAGACCAACTAGGAACTCCTAACACTTCAAATGCTACGTTATATGAACCCAAAACCCTCTCCCTTAAACAAATCATATCAACATACTCGAACCTTCTCTCAAAACCAGTAGAAAATACAGACATAGAAGTTGCAATTTTTTCTATGGATGGCTCCAAAGCTCCTAGCCCTGATGTCCTATATGGGTACTTCTTTTAGAAGTCTTGGAGTGAGATAGGTCCATTTGTTATAGAGGTAATCAATGAATTGCTTTCCATGGGGATCCTACTTAAAGAGATTAACAAAACTGTTATCTATTTGATTCCCAAATGCTCCAATCTAATACATTTTGGGGATTTCAGACCTATTGCATATACTAATTTCTTCTACAAGGTTATATCCAATATACTTGCTTCAAAATTGAAAAAAAAAACTATCCTTTCTAATCAATGACAACAAAGAAGCTTTTATGTAAGAGAGACATATAGGAGACAATATTCTTATCATGTAAGAGCTTTTAAAAGGTTACTCCAAATCAAACTACTCTCCAAATTACACAATCAAGATTGATTCCACAAAGCTTTTGATTATGTGCGCTGGGATTTCTTATGGACTTTGTTAATGGCTCACGGATTTCTGATGATCTTTATAATGTGGATTAAAAATTGTATCTTAACCTCCTTCTTGTATATTCTAATCAATGGCACTCCTACCACACTCTTTAAAGCAGCAAGAGGACTTAGGTAAGGGGACCCCTTGTCCCCTTATCTTTTCATCCTTTGTATGGAGACTCTTAACTCTCTCATTAAGCAGGAAGTGCCTAAAAACCCAAAATTTAGATACCATGATAAATGCAAATTGATTTGACTAACCTTTCCTTCGCTAATGTTCTACTTTTAATTTTAAGGGTTTCGATGGACTCTATACAAAGTTATATGGTAACACTTACCAAATTCAAAAACTTCTCTGAATGACTACAATTCGCCCCAATAAAAAGTCATTTTCTCTTATCCAAAAAAGCTACTACTTTGGGCCCTCACATTTCTCAATCAAATAGAATGGTTTTTTTAACAAACACCTCTACTACACCTTGGATTACAAATTTCTACTAAAAGACTCTCATATGTGGAATGCACCTCGCTCCTAAAGAAAATACAAAGAAGAGTCAATTCGTGGGATAATAAGTCTTTGTCCTTTGCAGGAAAGGTTCATCTCCCTCTATATTTACTAAAGCTCTCACATATTTCTTTCTTAAGGTATCTTCAAAACCATTGAAAGAATCCTCAAGAACTTCTTATGAAGCCACCCAAATGGTGTCAAAAGTTTAGCTAAAGTGAAATGGGTTGATAATTGTTTTCCTAAGGATGAAGGAGGGTTAAGCATAACTCCTATCAAAATTACAAATCAAGCCCTAATCTTGAAAATACTATAGTGGATCCTTATGGATAAGAAATTTCTTTGGGTGAAATGGCTACAATCTTATCTTTAAAAAAGTCTATGGAGCATTAAGAAATCAATCTCATGCTCTTAGTTTCTCAACTAGATTCCTTGCTGTGTTATCCTCTCCTTCTTCTTGTATCCAACCCCAGCTTTAGCCTTGCTTTTGAATCTTTTCTTTATCAATCTTTCCTCTCCTTGTTAGGGTATCCTCAACCAATTTGATCAACCACTTGTTCTTCTTGGACAACTTGGTTAATAAGATCCTTTGGTGGGAAAGAAGAAGAAGACCTTGGAGGAGATTTTTCTTAGAAGAAAGAAACCAAAAATGATACACTTCTAATGTAAATTTTGGCTCACACATGCATGAACGGAGAGAGAGTCAAAAAAATGCAAGAACACCTCTCTTTCACCTTGTCAATTTTAGTTATTCATCAAAAGAAGGAAAAGAGGAGCATCCAATGCATCACACCTTTCTTTAATCAAACATAAAGAAGACATTAAATGAGACTCTTCTCATTTGTTTTAAGATGGCTATATGAAAAGACCAATAATCTAAAATGACATGTCAATTGCAGTTTTAGTGATGAAAGAAGGAAGATTATCCATCAAATACACATCTTTCATCTTTAATCGAATGAATGCTAAAAAGGTTACGTAACAGGCCATCATTAAAAGACAATCATTAAAACATTTAACGGTAAAATCATAACTCCATTTAATGATGATAATGCATGATAAGTACAATCTTTATTTAGCAATTCAATGCTAAATGTGCGGCTGCACATTCAACCATTAAAAACTGAAAATCCCTTTCATTTCTTTAGGAATTTTGTTTTAATATAATTAATCTAATTAATTAAATTAAACTAAAGTCTAGCCCATTTCTAAATATTCATTTGGGCTTCTAATTAGCCATTAATTAGAGCAAGCCCAACATTCAATCATGGGCTTCAAAACCTCCATTTATATTTCTTACTTTGTTTGATAACCTTCCTTGAAGCCAAGTAGGGAATCTTATTGGACTTTGGTAATTCAAGCTCCAATAAGCCCAGAATTAATTAATCTCATTAGAATTAATTCTAACTTATTAAATAAATGTCATTCCGCTAAAGAAAATTAGTTAAACTCCTAAATTACTAAATATTACGAGAACACATATTTCAAATAATATGTCCAATTGCAAACCCTATTATGAACCTTATTATAGCCATCTGCACAACAAATGGTAAAATTACTACTATGCCTTTATGTGGTTTTTCCTTCTAGATCTCCCGTTTTATTCTATAAGGTGATTAATACATAAGATCTCGTTTTGGTGTTAGGACTTGATGGGTAGCTAGTCCATCAAACTCTTGGTGCTAGTTTAGTCACCAATCTCCATAAAACATCTAAAAGTGATTAGATCACTATAAGATCTTTATTTGAGTGAATGTTACCTGAGACATATTTTAATTAATAATTGCAACATTCAGAAATTGGATTAATACTCTGTAAAAATCCATTTTGATCATATCAGGAATTATAATGAAACATAGATGATTTTACCACTAATCAAGATTGTAGTCCATAATAAGAAAATGCCAAAATGTATGTTTTAAGACTAAAGTAACAACCTACTTTATTCTTGAAAACATACTTGATTCCAGATTTATTTAATAGTGCCATTATCGATAGTCGACTACTATCATGATATGAAACTCATCATGCCCTTGAAGTAAACTCCCTTACTTACATAGAGATAAATTGTTGGACCCCGAACTTTTCTTAGAAGACTAGAAATACTAAATGAGAAATTTTGGTGATTAGTCATGAGTAAAGAACAAATGATGAAAATTCTTGAATTAGAATTGATAGACAAGGTTAAAGTAGTAAATGAGAAGTTTGGATAGATTCATGTTTTGCTTTGGTGCTTTTGGTAGACGAGAGGTTATGAAATGGGAAACATTAAGGTGAAAGTTAGAAGTAAAATGAAAGCAAAAGCGAAGTTGAATATATGTAGTAAGTTGATGAAAGATATGTACATATGTGTATGTTCTATTATTGATGTTCATGATTAATCATGGATTATAATTTTTTTATGGATGATATTGAGTTGAGAATGAGGATTAAATGAAGTAGAAAAGGTGATCTTGGTATGATTGAGGGCAAAATCATGTTTGATTCTTTCGGACAAAACTTTGTTGTCTGACCTCCAAATGAAGTGATTTTTAAACCAATAGTTTCTTAACAAATTTTTCTATCTCTCCACAGAATTTGATGGCATTTGGTATTGATTTGGAAAAGAAAAGGATTGAATCAAGGTAAGGGTATCGGTTGGAAGAGTATGAATGGGAGGAATTTAAGTATAGTGTACTGTTTCAATGTAAGAACAGTCCGAAAATGTTTAGGGCAATAATTTGAGAGTTCTGAACCAAATGGATTGATTTTGGTGTCATTAGAAACTTAAGACAATGGAGAACATTTTTCTACAAGAAAGAGTTATGTTAGAATGTTCAAGGGTATTATTGGTGAGACACTTAAGCATAAAAAGACATAAGGCATAAATGGAATGGCAAATGGTTTCTCACTCATTAAGGATATAATTTGAAGAAGTAGTGCTGTCTTACATTTTAGGAAGAGAGAAGAACAAAAATTGAAGAGAAAAAGAGAGAGTGTCATGAAGAAGACAGAGAAATACAAAGAGAAGAAGAAAAAGAGAGAAAGAAGAGAAACAAGCTAGGGTTTAATTTTTCTTAGTCTTCAAGAGAGATTTTGGAGCTATTCAAGAAGCGAAAAAGGTAGAGAAAGAGAAGAGCTTCCCTTTGAGCTAAAGATCCCTTCATTCAGTGAAGAATGAACGTAAGATCATTTTGAAACTTTTGGATTTTTAAAAGGATTTTAGTTCGTAGAGTTTAAAAAATGCTTGGGTTTAAGGATTCCAGAATAAATTTTAGTGATTTTGCATTGTGGGATTTTCTATTAGATTCCTATTAAATGAGACTTGGTTTGTTTTAGGGAACTAGAGAATCCAACCTAGGAGTAAAGGGAAAGACAACCTTGACTTGGATTTTTGCAAGCAAATTAGGTGGGTAATATATTTGTGGTTATTGTGTAAATGGGCATTTTGCCTATGTGTGTGTATATGCTAGAATTGTTAAATTGTGAATTACTATGATTTGTTTTATGTTATGCATTGAAAGATGTATGACATTTTGATATAATTGAATTGTGA
>JAOSBK010000004.1:23072534-23088571 GCA_027568895.1 Erythroxylum shatona
GTAATCTGTATAATTAGGATGTGAGAGAAATTAAAGGGTAATTTTGAAAATAAAATTATAAACATGCATGAAAAATCTTGAATGACACTTATTTTGAATAATTAAAATCCCTCTAAAACGACACTTATTTTAGATAAGAGAGGGTATTTGTTTTTATTCTAAAAGGTTTTAATTTTGTTTAATAATCAACGCTTAAAATATGGATCCCTAAAGTAATTAAATTTAAGTTAGTTGAACCAAATTTGATACAATAGTTAAATATAAAAATAAAATTAGATTAAACATAAATAATTCAAAATAACATTGTAAATATTGTATACGACTTTCTAAAAAAAGAATGTTAAGGGATTAGTCAGTTATAATAAAATATAATTCTTTCAAATAATGTGCATATAAATATTAGTTTAATTAATGTAAGGAAAAAAAATGGTTAAGGTCTTCTAGGTTTCATATTGTTCTTTCAACTAGGTGATACGATAAAATAAAGTAAGAATGCGAGTGATCTGATTTCCGTACATAATAACAATTTCGTGAAAAAGAAATGGCTCTGGTGATTACAGCAATGCCTTGCTCCAAAGCCCACGTTGTTGATCTTATGGTTTCCTGTGACGTTTCCTGAGATGCACAGAAAACAGGTCAGTATAAAGACCGATTGATGTATACTTAACCTTTTTTTTTTATTATTTTGGCATTGAACTACTATGCAGTTTAGGTCAAATTTGGCTTTTGGTTTCTTTTTTAATTTATTAACAAATAATAAATTTTGATTTGCAAGTCCAATATATTAGACAGTTCATAGAATATTCAACTGAAAAAATTTAAACAATTGAATTTCACTCATTTTCATAAATTATAATTAATATCAAGTCAATATTTATCATGTAACTAACATATTTCTCGAATAACTAAACTAATAAAGTTTTTTATTAGATTCATATATATATATATATATTGAATTATTAAATTTTGTTGAATGAGAAGAATGTCTTACTCTAATTACTATATTTACTAGAATTTAGCTAGTGAACGTTGGGCTCTATGTGACATCAAAAGGGGTTTTGTATTTTTGGGAAAATGAAATGTGTATATTATTATAGTTGAAACTATTACATACATTACAATAAGTTCACGGCAGTTAGACTCATCTACATATTACAGAAAATAGTAAATCAAGAAGCAAAAAAATTAGCCAAAAGTGTCACAATAAATTAAAAATGCCATTGAATCTGCATGTCTAACAATAGAGTGTGCTGTTGATGCTTAGCATAGATGTGTTCACATATCAAAAGGGGGTTAATTGATTGTTTGTAAATTTTAAAGCTTTTTCAAAGTTATGAATGAATTGGTCAAGGTTAAATGATGGAAAAGAATGAACAATTCAATGCATGAAGCTAGCAAGCACAATAAATGTAAAAGAATTAAAGGAGAGATTACACAAATAAATTTTATAGTAGTTTGAATATCAATTCTAGCCTATGGTAATTTGCTATATTTTATGTGATTCTTTTGCATTATCATCTTCTTTAACAAGGTGAAAACGAGTCTTTTTCTCGATTCAAAAGGAACCATTAAGCATCTTACTAATAAGGAAGACAAACCACACCATTAGAAATTCGCTACTAAAACTAATTGCATGCTTAACAATAAATTACAATTCAACAAACACCTTCTATGCTCTCTTTAATCCACTAGGGTTCTAGTCAACTTAAGAATGAATGATTAATGATTAAGTGATCTTAAAACTCTTTCAAAATTAGCTTAAGTCTCATTAAAATATCATAAAAGAAAACATAACAATAAAGCAACTTAAGAATGAATGATTAATGATTGAGTGATCTTAAAAATCTTTCAAATTTAGCTTAAGATTCATTAAAAAAATCATAAAAAAACATAACAACAAAGTTTTAAGTATATATATTGCCTACTCCTAACTTGAATCCTTATTAGAAACACAAATTAATTTTTTAAAGTATATATATTACCCAATCTTTTTAAATCGCTCTCTTTCTCCGCACTCTCTCTATCTAACTCTCCTTTTCCCTCTTCTATTCTCTGTTTACATTGTTTCTTGCCTCTACTCATTTTGTTGCTAGTTTCCCTTTTACCAGCTCACTTACACTTTGTTTGGCCTCTTCATTGAGCATGGTACTTTTATTTAGCTAGAAGGGAAATTTTTTCCCTTTCCTTGGATAGTCTCCCCCACCTCCCTTATAAGTTATTGTCTATGGAAGTGCTTTTTGAGAAAGTTACTTTCCATCTTGTATTTTTTGCCTCTTTCAACTTAAGACCGACCCTTAGTATTTGTACCACAACATCTAAGGTAATGGATGAATTGGCTTTACACCCCTCTCCTCTATCAATCCCTCTAGCTCTGCCTTTAGGAACATCTCCCACTTAGTTGCTTCCTTATAGGAGGATGCTCATTCCAACTTTATTGGAACTGTCAATGGTGTAAATCCAATGGCAAATAACTCTAAGAGTCTCAATCCCATACTTAATTGTTGACAAGTGGTTGGGGAAAACAATGGCACTCCTTTAGAGTATTGTCCACTTAAGACATTTGAAGGGAGAGCCTTAGTATATTTAGATTCTCAAGGATGGTGCAAGGTGTTAGGAAACAACTGTTGTAGGCTTCTTTATAAGAAAACAACCTCCTTTCCCTACCATCAAAATGTGTGCTCTAAAACTATAGAAATGTAGTTAAATTAAGAAGGTACTTTTATTAGAGGAAAATTTTCAATTTGTTCAAATTTGATTTTACTAACTACTTAAAGGACATCATAGGTGTTAGACCTTGGCATATTCTAAATAGACCTCTCTTATAATAAATCTAGAAGTTAGGTATCTGCTTTAAGAATATCAAGCACATGAATGTCCCCATAATTTTATTCCACTAAGGGACTTAGTATGTTAAAGCATTATAGGCAAGCCTATAATTATGGATGAAACTATTGCTTAGAGAAGTAGAGTGGGGTATATGAGACTATATGTGAATGTTAAATTGGGAAAGAACTTCTAGATACCATCCCCATCCTGAGATGTGGAGAAGGAGATAAAATCTTTAAAGATGTTGTCAAGGTTGCTTACCAATAAAAATCGTATTTAAAAGAGTAAGGGATAATGGAGAGCAATAAGCAATAGATTTGCAAATGGTCACTATATAAAGCTATTGAGTGGAAACAAAATCAATGAAGAAGTCAAAAATGGAAATTATATTAATCTAAATTAAGGAATTGTAAATAAGAGAAATACTAAAATGGTAGTAGATGAAGGTTGAACACCAACTCAAGAGAAATCAGAAGTTAAACGAAGTAAAGAAGTTGATCCAGGGACCCCTAGCAAGCATTAAGAATCCAACAAAATTCACCAAGGATCATAAAGTATTACAGTATGATTGTAGACATAAGAAGATGGTGTTGTATATGTGATATTCATGAAACCATTTGATCCATAAAGCCTATTTATCCTTAAATATACTCTATATTTTCTTGATGAGTAGAGTCCTATTAATGTCTCAAATAGATTTTATACATAGCCTCTCATCTTACTTTGGTATGCATACTTGGAGATGCCCACAAACCATAAGAATTGTCTCATTAATTTGTCCAAAGTCTTAAAGACATATTTAGGAAAGAAAAGATATGCAAACTAGTATATATGGAGGCTATTAATCATAGAGTTTAATAGTTGAATCCTACCTACAAAAGATAGTGAGTGATTAGACCATAAATAATGGTTAGAAATCATCTTGTGATGGTCTCTTTGCTGAAATAGGAATGACAAAATAAGTGATTGGAGGCTATATAACTTTTAGAATAGTAATTATATAGCGATAATTGGCTATATGATATGCCCTTAATGAGAGGATTATAAGGCTTTTATTCTTTTTAATAGTCATCCCTGAGATGCCCTTGAATTTTCCCAAAATTGTCATTAGATCCTTCAGATCAACTTTGGAAAAGAGCATGAGGTCATTAGTAAAAGATTAGTTTATAATCCCCATCCTTTTACTTTTCGAATGGAATTTAAAACTGCTTTCATAAGCAGTTGTTGTGCCCAAAATAAGCTTTAAAAACACCTAGGCTATCTTACTTGTAAGTATACGAGGTAGGTATAGTTAATTACACATGGTCGTCTCTCAGGAAGCTGAAATTGGTTTACTTAAAATAATCTTGAAAAAAAACAAATCCAATCCTAAACATTCTATCCCAATTTGTTGAGTGAAGGCTTTAAAGAAAATCACAAAATTAAACTGAAAAGTAAACTGATTCAATCGGAAGCAAAAACGAATAGATTAATCGAAGTAGGAAACTCTTGAGAATTAATTTCACCAATTTAATCTCCTATGTATGACTAAAAGGAAATTATTGGATAATTATCTTACTAAAATTACCAATTGGGTTCTAAAATCAATTCAAATAACAAACTAATCTAACTTTCATATTCGACAATTTTATCATCCAAATTAATTATTAAACTTTACTAATAATTACCACTTAAGTTAATATATTTCTAATTCTCAACCTAAGCATCTATAGCTCCTTGTTCCAACTTCTTCTCTTGATCCTTAGTTTAATATCAAAATGATGCAAAGTTTGGTTATGCTTTTACATCCATTTAATTCAAAAACTATAGCAAATATAAGACATCAAAACAGCCCTTTAATCATACATATTTGACAAAAATAGCTATACGAATCCTCAAGAGCCCATTATGGAATAAACAAGATTCATCATCTTCATATACTTTAATCTCATCTTTATTAGTAAAAGAGAAGTATTAAAGCAATAAACTAAGTGAATAACCAAAATGAACTATCAAAAAGGCTAACAGAGTTTGGATCTATCAATTAGAGAGGAGTAAGTTCAATAAAACAATTGAGAAATAATAAACAAAATGAGCAAACAAGTGTTCAATTAAGGGAGTTGCGGTGATCTCCTGCCACCCTCAAGCTTTCTACATTGGCTCTTTCCTTTTACCTCTACCTAATTCTCACCTAGATGCTTGACTGCTGACTTGGTTCCACCTCTCTGTTTCGCTTCTCTTTTTTCCCTTCTCAACCCACTCTATTTCTTCGCCTCTCTTCACCACCTCCTTCCCCCTTTCGTTCTTTGTCTAGCCCCCCCTTTTAGATGTTAATTCTAACCTTCTTTTTTGTCTCCTTCCTTTTCCATTTATAGCATGAGTCTAAGTTTATGGTTGTAGAGTTGTTACATCATCAAAACTTGCACGTGTCAAACTCAAAGTGAGTGCAAAAGAGTAGTCACTAGGGTGTATGAGGTGGTCGTGGGTGTGACAATATGCAAGGTTAATTAAATTAATTCCATGCAAAAATCAAGTCCCATCTCAATCTTTCATGCATAATTATTCTAATTTTTTATGCAAAATTCACAAGATAATCTAATTAACATTCATGCAGTATTCACACCATTTCCACTCAATTTATCTCACATTTAGAGCAAAACTAAAGGATTTGTAACCAATCAAGATATGAATGCAAGTAAAATCAATATAAAATACACATAGCAACAATCACTAGCTTAATTAACCTATTTAGAACTTCCATTCCCAAAGTGAACAATTATGGATTCAAGGGGTCACCTTGTCTCATACATCTAGCACTCTTTATCACTTATGTTGATTCCCCATTAACAATGATATAATATGGGAAATTTAAGATACATTGTTAAATCTAGTTAATATAAGTGATTGGGAAACTAAAAGCTCTCAATAAGCTTAGACTAAATCTTCATTATATAATGTCAAAGGTTTTATAGAATTCTATTTTAGAATAAAAATCTTCCCCTAAGTTCTTTCTATTATAACACTTGAAGAATTGTTATGTTAGAAGGATGTTTCCCCTATTTATCTTCCTTTAATGAAAGCTCTTAGAGAGGAGTCTATGTAATGAGTTAAAACAATCTTAAGCCTATTAGAGAGTAACTTAGAAAGGACTTTAAATATTATATTACAATCAAAAAACAAGCATGAAACCTTCAAAAGAATTAGTTGAATAAACCTTGGGAATAACAATTACAAATGTTTTATTATCTCCTTTAAGTACTTTATATGACTGACAAATTCTAACATATCATTACTCACTACGTTCTTTATTAAAGGCCATGATTTTTAGGAAAAACTAAAAATGGGCATTAAGGCCATTTAGCATTGATGCTTTATTAGTTTGAAGCTCAAAAGGGCCTTCTTAAGATTAAGAGCATTGGAGGATTCCAAAAGAAATCTCTTAAGGTGAAATATGTTTCTTTATGATATCCTGTGAAAGGGATATTAAAAATGAGACAAAATTAGAAGAACCATAAGTAATAGAGAAATGTTGGTAGGATTCTAGCTTCAATTCCTCATAAGTTTTGAGGAAATGACAAAAGAATAGATCCCCAATTTCATACAATTGAAAGCCCAGAATATTTACTATTAGGAATTATAATGAGTTGATGATTGCTAATAAAAAAGACAATTCACATGGTCAAAACTCCCTAGAGCTGGTATATAAGGTCACTAAAATGTTAGATAGGAATGGACCAAAAATGAAGAATGAAGCACCTCTTATGGTGGAATTGGATTTGGGAGCCATAACTGATCCTAAAGGTATTGCATCGCAAGGTAGGGATAGGGTCACTAATGAAATATTTGAGGAAGACACTCCAACTAAAAGACAAGATTTAGAGATTGAAAAGAAAGAGAGAAGAAACTACCATGATGGGTATCCAATGAGAAGCAACGTGAGCAATCTAATATATTTATTGATTCTGGAACATATAATAAACATCATTAGGATATGTCTCATACATCTAAAAAACCAAACTTGAACCCAAATGCCTTAGTGAACAATTTCATATAGGTAGGGAATTCTTCTAGAAAAAGGTTAGGTAGGAGCAGACTTAGAGCAAAAAAATTACAATATTGGTATGGAAAGTAAGAGTGTTAAATAACTCTCTAATGCTTCAAACTCTCAAGGATGTTGCGAGGGAAAAAAAAGCCCTTAGTTATAGGGCTATTAGAAACAAAAATAAAAGTAAAAAAATGTGTAGGATAACTTGAGGTTTTTAGGAACTCATTGGTCTTTCTTCTTAAATTGCATCTATAAATGCAATGAGATAATTTTGATGGCCTATAACACACTTTAAGTGTAAATCTCTAACTTAATTATAACTGATCAACTTATTCATTTCACCTGTAATGTGGAATGGCTATCGCAACCTTTTATGATTTCAATTGTATATGCATCCAAATTTGGTTGTCATAAATTAAAGTTATGAGCAAATTTAAGAGGTATATATAGAACATTAAATAGAATCATCATAGGAGCGATGAACTGTATATTGAACTCTCATAAAGTAGAAGGTATAAAGGTGAATTAAAAGGGTGTCAATAATGATTTGGGATAAATGGTCAATTAGATTGGAGTTCTAGATTTAGGATTTGTAGGTAAACTTTACATTTGAAAAAATAAGTAGTAGGAGGACTGGTTTATCTAGAAAAGGCTTAACAGGGCTCTTATAAATGGAGATTAGTTAACAATTTCCTAATTCCTATGCTTGCTTGGGATCTTCACTATGTTCAGACTATTTAATGATGGAAATAAAAAAGTTAAATCCTAACCTAAACACCAAAGCTCCCTTTAGGTTTTTCAATTACCTCTAGAGGTTGAGTGGATTTGAAGAAGTAGTCAAAGATGGGTAAGGGAAAAAAATCAAGGGCTACAAGGCATTCTAGTTAGTGAGGAAATTTTAGAGAGTTAGACAATGTATAAAGGAAGTCTAGAAGAGGAACTGTTATGACATAACATTAATGCTTCAAAAGCCAAAGAATCACTCATAAAACTTCATTTTAAGAGGTGTAAAAGGACCATCACAATCAATAGCTTAAGGAATTGGAGACTAAAATTCTGAGTGAATATTAAGTTGCTTTATTAGGACACAGCTCCATGTTATGGTAGACAGCAAAGATAGAATGACGCAGAGAAGGGGTCTATAACTAAAATTTTCCATAATGTTATCTTTTCTAAGAGGAATAACGACAAAATCATATCTCTTGATGATGGTAGGGGCAATATATGTAGAGACAAAGGGAAAATAGAAGAGATTGTATTGAGCAATTACAAGAATCTATTGGTGAAATGTCATAACTCAGGATACTCAAAAGTAAAGCCGTGAATTGTCATTTAAAACAATATGGGATGATAAATGAATTTGAAACTCATAACTCTTTTAATTAAAGAGGAGGTAAAAGGTGCATTATTTGGATTGAATCCTAACAAGTCTCCTAGTCCAGATGGATTTAATGCCCATTTCTTCCAATCTATTTGGCATATTATTGGGAAACTATAGGTGGAAACAGTGCCATAATTCTATGTAAGTAGAAATACGAAGGAACTTAATATAGCCTATTTGCTTGATCCTTAAAACTAGAAATCCATATTCTATGAATGATTTTCTCCTTTTTTTTCCCTATTGTACACAGTATATAAAGTAATTTTAAAGATCATGGCAATAAAATTGAAGGAGGTTGACAAGTGCATCATAAATCATACTTAAGGGGCATTCATCTCTTGAAAACTAATTAGGGACAATATCCTCAAGGTGTATGAACTTTTCAAAGATTATGATAAAAGATCATCAATCAAGAGTTGCTCAATAAAGATTGACATCTGTGAAGCATTTGATACCCTTAAATAAGATTACATTAACAAATGTTTACAGGTTTTTAGGTTCCCTCCTTGTTCATTGAATGGAATTTGGTTTTGTTTTAACTACTAAATTTACTACTTTGGTTAATGAAGCTCCTCCTAAGGTAATTTTAGGGGCTAAAGGAATTAGACAAGGCTCTCATGAGGATAATTCAACAAAACATTGAAATGGATAATAGATTTATTTATCATCACATATATAAGGAGATGATTATAAATCATTTGGCTTTTGCTAATGATCTCATAATATATTGTGGATTTGACTCACATTCCCTTTATGTTTTAATGAATTTCTTAAGTTAATCTCTAACATATCTAGGTTGAAAGTTAATATGTAAAATCTTTACTAATGTCAGAAACTCTTATAATCTTTGCTTTATTACTAGTTTGACATCTCATAATGCCCATTTTAAATAGCTTAAAGTGTCTATATCAACAAAGAAGCTAGGGTTCTCATAATGCATTTTGTTATAAATCCTTTTAAGATTAAGACCTATTCATAAAAGGAAAAAAATATATCTCCAAAGAAGGTAGATTGCATCTTATCTCATCAATCATAAGGAATATATGTGTTCGTTGGTGTGCCCACATGTTCCTTTGAATAAATATAATAAAGGAAATCATCACATATGTAAAGAACTTTTTATGGTCTGTAAAAAGGTGAGGATTATGAAGGAGAAAAGGTAAAATGAGGAGATTTGTATTTACCCAGATAGAAAGGGTGACTTTGATTAATTTCTCTAAAGGTACAAAAATCAATTCCAATAATCGAAATAACTTAGAGATTGCTTAATGATAATGAAGCTTTGTGGAAAAAAAGGATGCGCATGCATATTATCTTTAGCATATCAATTTTTGCAAGTAAAAATTTTCAGGGGTCAATTATGGAGTTTGATTCAATTGTTTAAGATGAGAGATTTATTTTATTAAGTGTCAAATTGGAAATGGCAACAACGCCTAGTTCTAGTTTAACAATTGGTCAAACATATGTCCATTATATAAAAAGGGGAACCTAAACCATCTGCACTTAAGTATTCCACATAATGCAAACATGAAAGTTGTCGTTTGAAGAAGTAGTTAGGATTGCTAATTCAGGATTCAAATTGCATCATTAATAATTTCCCCTTTTATAACCCTAACTCCCTAGAGGAAGATAGGATGATATGATGGAGAGTTCCTCATAAAAATCTTCTAACTCTTTTTTATGCAAGATATTCAGGAATCGATCATAAAAAGTATTATATATGATCTAATATAGGCCAACACAATAATTTTAAAGGCTAAAAACTAATTATAGGTACATTGAAAGTTAGGATCTAATACGCCTCTTTTAAAAGTCCTCTGATTCCATTGCTCATTTGCTCTTTCAATGCTCACACTCAAAGCCTATTTTGGCTAGATTTTAACATCTACTAAATAAGTTTTTATGGAGAAAAGGGATTGGATGAACATAATTAGATAGGCTAGTGACACTTGTAAGAGCACGAGACAAAATGAACACTTATTTAAGACAACAATGAATTATTATATCTTCACCATATGGAAAGATAAGAACTCCATGCTGCATAGTCTTGTCTCTATCAATAAGCATAAGCTCTCAACAAGACCATATGTAAATTATGGAAATTCTAATTGCTCACAAAACATATCAACTTGCAAGCATTTAAATGAAAATCAATCTATTGTAATTTGTATTTTTTTTGTTTGGCTCTGTTGTGCTCCTGTTTAAGGTAAAGACTTAAAGCTATGTTTTATCCTATCGTATCAGTTCTGAAACTAAGATTTAGTCAATAAAATTATTTAAATTTTCAAAAAATATTTTTAATAACAATTTTAATTCAAATCAATAAATTTTATTAAACAACTTCTTTGATTTGTTTTCTTACTAAATTTTTGTTACATAAATATATTAACCCCGTTAGGAGGACTATAGAATTTCTGCACTAGATTAAGTATAAAAAAATATTTAGAATACATGACAAAAACTTAATATAGTTTGATTTGTTTCAACTGAAAAAATTTATTTGTGGAGGATTTGTATTAGTAGTCCTTTACTTGTTCATTACAGTATGAAGTAGTTGATTAAGTTATGAAATTAGATCCGACAACCACTGATTTCATCATCAATATCATACCTAATCTAAAGTTTCGCAGTGAAGCGAAATTTAGAAAGGTATGATATTACAGATTATTAATCAAATAAACTTGAATGGACTTGGATACTAATTTGTGACTCCGTTAAAAAAAAAGTTCTTCTATAAGCCCAGTTCTAACCATGCAATTCAACCCGGTGGCCCATATGGCAATTCGTTTTAAAGTGTACATCTGTCGTCGCAATTAAAGCTGCCAACGACCTTCCTCTGCCGATTTATTCCAAAATCGAACTTCCCATTTAATACCCGTCGTCGTCTATTTATATGTTGAAACATTAAGGTGGCACTGAACACGGACACAAGCAGCAAACAAACACGAGAGAACTAAATGGCAAAATTGCGCTCTACTACTTCATGGTTAGTAATATTGTTTGTCCAAGTTCTGATACTATCTACGAGAAATGCTCATGCCAAAATTCCTGCAATCATCGTTTTCGGAGACTCCTCTGTAGATGCTGGTAACAACAATTACATACCAACTGTTGCTAGGAGTAACTTTCAACCATATGGCCGAGACTTCGCTGGAGGGAGGCCAACGGGAAGGTTCTCCAATGGCCGAATAGCAACAGATTTCATCTCAGATGCTTTGGGGCTGAAGCCAGCTATACCCGCTTACTTGGATCCTGCTTATAACATCTCGGATTTCGCTGTTGGAGTTACTTTTGCTTCTGCGGGTAGTGGCTATGACAATGCCACCTCTGATGTGCTTGTAAGTCCCCCATTATCGAGCCCAATCTTTTTTCTTTTTGGAAAATTATTTCATCACTTTGTAAGTAGACACACACACACACACATATATGCATATACATATGCACAAGGATTGTTTATCCTTTTATCAAAATTGTACTTCTACTGATGATTGGAATGTTTGTGTGTGGTTACAGCCTACCCCGTATCCTTTATTTAAGAGAACAGAAGATAGTGAAAGTGTACATGATGTCCACAACTTTTTTTTAAAAAATCATCATTGTGTATATATATTATATGCTTTGACTACTTGATTTGTGTTATTTTTTTCATTGTATGATAAGTCTATTGAATACATTATTGGCACAGTAGTCGTATATAAAAATCTCATGCAAAGGGATAAAGCCACATAATAACCAAAAAGATTTCATTATTTGTTATGCTTGTTTTTAATTTTCCGATACATAAATATATGTATTCATGGTACTTTACTCCAGTACTCAACATATTCAGGGGCAAACAGTTGTTTTCCCCAAGACTAGCAAAGCATGTATAGCCACAACTTCGACAAGCCTCAACTATTCACCTTTCCCTTTCCAATAAAGTTAAAAATTTTACTAAGATCAAGAATTATTATTGGGATTTTTGCTGGTTGTTAATGTCGTAGTAGTAAGATCCAGTGGTTGTTGTTGTACTAAGATCAGGAAGTGCTGCATCCATCATGGTTTACATGCGTGAGTTATAAAGCAGTTGAATATATCTGAAAGGACAAATTGTCAGTCTCATGCCACCAGTGTTTTGTCCCTTGCAGTCTGTGATTCCTCTGTGGAAGGAAGTGGAGTACTACAAGGACTACAGGAACAAAATGAGATCCTATCTTGGAGAAACCCAAGCAAGCCAAGTTATAACTGAAGCTCTTCACATGATAAGCATAGGAACAAACGATTTCCTCGAGAACTACTACGCTTTTCCAGGTCGATCTTCCCAATACAACATCAGTCAGTATCAAGACTTTCTTGCAGGAATTGCCGAAAATTTCGTCAAGGAAATTTACGGTCTTGGTGCTCGCAAAATATCCCTCGGTGGTATCCCTCCAATGGGCTGTATGCCATTGGAGAGAAATCGAAACATGATGAGTGGTCGAAATTGCGTGGAGAGCTACAACGTCGTCGCTGTGGAGTTCAATGGAAGGCTAAGTTCTGTGGTTGGGAAGCTTAGCTCGGAGCTTCCTGGGATAAAGCTAGTTTTCTCAAATCCTTATGATATTCTCATGCATATCATAAAGAGGCCGTCAAATTATGGTGAGTAACTAACGAAGAAAAAATATCTACATCCATATGGGAGGTGTTTTAATGACTTTCACGGCTTAAGGTGTGTCTCAGAATTTAGACTTTTCAACAAAACAACGTACAATTTTTAATGATCCCCACCAGAAAGTAAGTATATTAGGGTTAACAACATTAATTGAAACAAGGCTGGCTGGCTGACTTCAATGAATACTTTTTTTTTTTGGGGTTACATGCTTCAATGAATTTTACTAGACAAGAAGAATAGACATAATATTGGCTGCATAAAGGATTTTTTTTTCTATAATTAAACAGAATTCGTATAAAAAATTAATGAGCCAATACTTTGTTGGCCTGAATACGCAACAAACATTATAGTCTATTCAGTGAGAATCTTATCTATAACCTAAGGTAGATGTTCTTACTCTATTGCTATATTTAAATTGTTTCTACATTTCCAAGTTTATAGTAATATGTGTCACATCTCTATGTCAACATTGCGCAAATATGAAGCTTTCCCCTTTTTTTATAGAGCAGCTGCCCTTAATTTTCACCAAGCTTCTAACAAAAAAACTTCATCTCTATTTATTTTGAATTACTTTGATGTACATACAATGGCACATAACAGTACTAGAAAATTTAGTAAACTATATATATATATATCCTTTCATTAAGATAACTTAATTATAATAGTTATATTTTTGAATATTTTTAGTCAGCATAATTTTTTGTAAAAATATCAATATAAAATGCTTTCTTAAGTTTAATACGAACTATTTTCCGCAAAAAGTTAAGACACAGAATAGATAATGTAAAATTTGGATAATGTAACACTTATATGCTAAAAACGTTTGTTTTCGTGGGTGGCAGGATTTGAGGTTGCTGGCATGGCATGTTGTGCGACGGGGATGTTTGAGATGGGTTATGCATGCAACCGGGGCAGCCCATTTACCTGCACAAATGCAGACAAGTATGTCTTCTGGGATTCTTTCCATCCTACCCAGAGAACGAATCAAATTATTTCCGATTATGTGGTTAAGAATGTCCTAAACAAGTTTATGTAATGTTATCAGCACAATACTCATCGATATATCTGTGCCTCTATTAGTGAGTCCAGCGTTATAGTTGATGCATCCAGTTACATAATTTATGTTTCACCAACTTTAAAAAGAGTTCCTCCTGCTCCATATGTACAAGTTTGTGCTGTATAAGCTTAAGAAGCACATTCACTTTATTTCTTCTCTACATAAATAATCCAATGAATTACTATTGGGTTGGAAGAATTGGTAGTTCTCTTATTCTTTATATTATATATATCATTAAACATTTATCAAACATAAGAGAAAATTTGATGATACATATCAGCTTTTTTTTTTAGTTGCCCACGAGGTGTCCTAAAAGAGTCTCAACTATGAGAAAACACATTAAAGTCATCCACACCTATACTAATCTTCGCTCGAGTCGGGTAGGTCCCTTGCGGGATGCAAAGCTCTGACCCCAAGTTTTAAATGGCTGCATACATGAGAGCGGTTCGAACCCGCAACCTCACTTAAGCCAAGAGAGTCCTTTACCAACTCACCTGTGCCCAGTGAGAAACCGTATATAGTTGTGGTGATCATACATAACTGAATTGACATAATGGGAAAACAATCTAACCAATATTGATCTTATGCTTCATTTTAATTTAACAAGGAATTAACAAACTTGCTTAGCAAAGCACATGTAGCAAGTATTAAAACATACTTGTACGGGAAAGAGGGCAGCTTTGTAATTGAAAAATATATGTCTGCAGTTTAACGCTTTATATAATTAGCAGGAAAATATATCCACTCTCTTGACAACTACAAATTTGCATAGGAAGTTCATTATACACACCAATTTTGTCCTCGAAAAGATTCCTTTCTGTTTCTTTACCCTTGCACATTTGAATGAACTAAATATTTCATATGGATCTTTGCTATACAGTGGAACAAGCAGAATGCATCACTATTAATACCCCTAATGTATATCATTGACACTCCAACTCATCTTACAATAACTAATCCTCAAAACATCTTATTGTCACTCACTTTACTATTTATCCCCTGCTTTCCCTTAAAATAAGGAACGACCTCAACTATTCATCCTAAATCGTATAATTTTTTTTAGATGGAGAAAACATATTTAGAAATGGAATAATGCATCTCTCTAACTCTAAACATTTTATCTCTTCATACTTGTATTGATTTAGGAATCAAGATTATTTTGTTGGATGAAACTCTGATGTTTGAAAAGTCTGAAAAAAGTTTAATTAAGTGCGAACAATGTTTAATCCAAAGAGATAAGAGGATATTGACAATAAGGACTACAAGAAGCAAAAGAAAGGTCTTGCCATCCAACTATTTTTTAGTAATACAAGCGTATAAAGAGCTAGGTGCAAAGGATTCGATAGTTATAAGGACATCATTATAGGCCCATTTTACCAATTATTAGCTTATAGTGATAATTTTTGCATAATGGTAGTAGTAAATATGGATCCTAACCAAATTGTTATGAAGTAATGGTTTCCATACCTACATAAAACAATCTATAAAACAATATACAAGGGATTCAATAACAGTCTGTTTGGTTAGCGTCTTCAACATGCAGGGACAGGACAAGACAGGATAGGACAGGACATGACAGGACAAGAATTGAAGACAGTGAGATGTTTGGTTGCGGTGGACATGACAGAGAAAATTGTCTTCGTCCTGCGGACATAAATGTGTTTGGTTGCAGTGGACAGAACAAAAAACAGTGTTTAATGTCAAAAATGCCCCTACAGTATAATATATTGGAAAGATGTAATTCAATGGTTATTTCATAATTGTGTCAATATTTATATTAAGTGTATTTGCAACTTTACTAACATTAATTATCTTATTAATTATATTTTTTATAACAATTATTATTTATATTATTATAATAACGTATTAATATTATTAATATTATTATAAGAATTATTATTATTATTACTATTATTATAATAATAATTATTATGTTATTATTATTATTATTATTATTATTATTATGTTTAATAATAATATTATTATTATTATTTTTGGGAGGATATTGCACCTTCAATTAGTTTTATGTTCTATACTATTACGAAATGCAACATTCCCAAATGATTAGCAAGGAAATCATTGGACTAGACTTTCCAAATACAAGATTAACATAATGCTT
>JAOSBK010000004.1:23124608-23138973 GCA_027568895.1 Erythroxylum shatona
TTTCAATTGTGTTAACCTTCAAGAGAGATTTTGGAGTTGTTCAAGAAAGGAAAAAGGAAGAGGAAGAGAAGAGCTTCGCTTTAAGTGAAAGATCTCTTCATTTGGTGAAGAATCAAGGTAAGACATTTTGGATCTTTTAGATTTTTGGAAAGATTTTAGTCCATGGAGTTTAGAAAATGCTTGGGTTTAAGTATTCTAGAATCAATTTTAGTGATTTTGCATTGTGGGATTTTCTATTGGATTCCTATTGAATGAAACTTGGTTGTTTTAGGGAACCAAGAGAATCCTATCCAAAAACAAAGGGAAAGACAACTTTGACTTGGATTTTGCAAGGAAATGAGGTGGGTAATGTATTCACAATTATTGTGTGATTAGACAAATTCTTGCCTATGTGTGAATATGTGTTAAATTGTTTGAATTTGACTTGTTTAAAATATATGATGATTTTGATTTTGTTATATTATGAAAGAAGCATGATATCTTTATAAAATTAAATTGTGATTTTGATCAATGTTATGCCATTGAACTATATCATGACATTTTGATTTGAATGGAAAGAAGAAAGAGCATGAAAAGTATGAAAGTATTTCTTTTTGATAAAATAATTTTGAGCATTGATTATGTGCTTTGTTTGGGCAAGAAAGGAACCGTTTCGTAGTCACGTGCACATCGACGTAAAGCCTTCTCCTAGCTGCCCGCTTGTGGCCCACGAGATCCAAAAATGGACTTGTTTTGTTCACGGAGTAAACTTCAATTTCTCTTTTTTGTGTTACGGAACCCTTGAGTCTTTGGTTTGTGCATTCCATTTTAAATGGTCAAGTATGAAGCATATTGAGTGTTATGTATTATGAGCAGTTATGTGATTTGAGTTAAATTTGATGAATGTTTAAATTGCTTGAATAAAATATAAATGCTAGAATTGCTAGACATATATATATATATATGCTTGACTTTGGTCAATTGCCAATGGCTATGAATATATTAGCCACTAAGCTGTGTAGCTCACCCCACGCTTCCCTCCTCAGGTGTAGAAAGAAAATATTAGTGATCCTTGCAATGCATTGAAACTCCAAGATAGTTTTGCAATTAAGTTAGTTCAGGAACTTTTTGTATTTTTGGAAATCATTTTAAGCATAAGCATTCAATTGTATCATGTGTAGTTGTATTTTGTATTTTATATTTATCTTAAGGCAAAGGGGTGGTTTTTGAAATGTAAAGATATTATGAGTGTTGTGTTTTTTAATGGGCCCAAGTGATTACTAAAACTCTAATGTGTTCAATAATGTTTGCATCTTTGTGACTGAAATTGTTTTAAATAAATCGGGCCGATTTGATTATCAATTTTTTCACATATGCATTATTGTTTTTAAAAAAATTTTGCAATGTGATTTGACTGTTATTTATCTCTGAATGCTGGGCTCCAAAAACGGGGTCCAACAAACACTATCTAGACCAGAATGTAGCACAATATAAATATGTTTTATCTGTTTATATAATAGGATAAGATACTTATTTAGGTTAAGAATCATTACAAAAGATAAGGTAAAGAATAATATTGTTTAGGCCTCTGGATAACCTATTCTATATATTCTATTCAACATGAAAGGAATCATATACTATTTAGAAAAGGTAAGATAGAGAAATATGCTCTCGCTCATAATTTTCTATTAGACTAGAGAAATTCTAGGAGCTCACAAACCAACTGATGGAATGAGCATCTCACTAAGAAGAGGATGGAACTTGGAATGACCAATGCCATCACTTCTACTAGCTATTTTGATTGATCATTGGGCATAAGATTATGATGAAATTTTTAGTAACTTAAATTTTATACAGTCATATATTGATACTTTCTTTAATTCTCTTGATTAGGATATTTAATGAATTCTTTTCACTTATAAAAACTTTTATTAAAACTAAGGAGTAAACTTGTCCAAATCATTTATACAACTAAAAAGTTGTGCACTAGGGAAAAGAAAATATAAGGAAAGCTATGACATAGATAAAAATGAGGGTGTTGCTAGAGGTTGCATGGTTGACAACAATAGGATTGGAAGATTCATCGTCTATAGGACCAATGGTATTAGCCTCACTATAAATATTGTAAAACTCGTTAGACACCTTATTTTGGATTGGTTAAGGGCATCAATGATGTCTAAATTTGTAAGTAACATATTTAGATATTTCTTAGGCATGAGTTTTTTTTGCAAGCTTTGAACTTTGTCATCATAAAACTTATGGAGTTATTATGGTTTTAATTCTCGAAGGATGTTAACTTGTAATGGAGATAAATAATCTCAATTTTGAATTCATAACCTTAGAACTTGCTTTATTACTCCTTTGGTGTCCCTTTTTTAGGCCTTCCACCTCATCCTTTAACCTTACGTTCTCTTTCTCAAGCTTATCTAAGTGCTTGAATATTTTCTCTTTAATAACCTATTTCTTTTTTTAGAAGGCCTTAAGGTCCTTATAAGCTGTTAAGGATGCACTTTTAGCATCCTCTTTTTTCTTAGTAGCTCTTCCCATATCCTTGTATGCCTTATCACAACCCATTATTACACAAGAAACAATTTGAAAAATATAAATAAAAAAGTTGTGTCTAAAAAGATAAATAAATGTTTAATAAACTGAGTACACTTACCTTAGAGAAATGCCTTTTTTAGAAAGTGCAAATGAATTCCAATTCTCTAAGTTATCCCTATTCTTGGGGGTCACATTCATATGAACCATCCTTTTTTTAAAAAAATCTTTTTGTAAAGTTGAATTAAGAAAATAACAATCATCATCCTTAGCAGGCCTTTGAGCTATAAGGAAATTAACAAAATTTTCATTAGGTAAAGGGAAGTGCAATGGAAATGGTTAGAATATAAGGATGTATATCATTAATGTCATGGGCTCAATAGTAATGAACTCATCACTAGTCTTAATAAAAAGACGCAAACCTAAACGAAATTCAACAAGAAAAATATGATTTGACTGGGATTCAACATTGGCTTGGGACTAATGAAAAAAATATGCCTTCAAGCTTGGGGATATAATCTGAACAAAAAATTTATTTGAAGCCTAACAAGTTTAAACTTTACAAGCTAGCCCAAATTCTTATTCGACCTAGTATTTAGGCCTATTAACTCAACCTCAATCAAGTTTAGTGTTAGGCTTAGGTATGAGCCTTATAGGACCTAAGCTTTACCTAATCCATTTTACTCATCATTATAGGTCACTTTTTTTTTCTTTTCCCATAAAGATAAGTCAAGCAAACATTTATCTTTAATTGCTTTATCTTCACAAACATCTTATTCATGTTTATAGTTTTCATAAAATGATAAAGTTATCAAGAAACTTAATGTAAAACAAGAAAAATAAAATAAGAAGAAATAAACCTATAAGAATGTTATTCCCTATAAGAAACCTTTAATTGGATTAAACTAGCTTCATATAGTAGTTTTTCTTTGTTAGTTTTTGGCTAAGGAATCTGAAAGTTTGGTTGTTTCTTTCCACTAAAAGAACCTTTCATCTAGCCCCATCTAAAATATCATGAACGTTAAAAGGTCTATATTGTTTGTTAGGAAAAGGAATTTATCATTCTTGACTAGAAATGACTAGAAACTGAGATCAATTCTTGATGATTAAGTTATGCCTAATGGAATGAATAAAAATTGAGATCCATTCTTGATGTTATAGCATTTACTATTAGTCTCAACAAGCCTATGCTAGTATATAAACTTAAATAATTCAAGGTTAGGTGTAAACTTTCAAATATGGTGTACAAATATGAATCATTCTAGTGAAATCTAGGCATAAGGTCAGAGTTGGCTAAACCTTAGTCAAGTTAAGGATTTGTAAGATGGCTAAGTGAAATGGAAACTAAAGCCCACATTTAAAAGCATTATAGTGAAAACCCAAATGTGATCATCTTCTAGGGGAAAACTCTTTTGTTCTCTCCTTATTGGCCTCCTTGCTAATAGAATCCCCCACTTAGCATCATCCCTTTCTCCTTCTCCCTAGTTTAGCTTAGTTTTAAGTACTCTCTACCTTTAACTCATTTCTTCCTCCTTTCACCCCAATCTTATTTTTTTTCCTTGGTAATACACTTTTTTTCTTCTTTTTTAGTAATTGCTTCTAATAGTTTTAGTTTACAATATGTTTTGGTGGGTGTTTTAGTGTGTTTTAAGATGTTTGATAAAATGATTTGTGCATCTTTAGGTTTAGAATTATGTTAATATGATTGTGTGTTTATGTTTTTGTGTGTTTTATGGTTTAGAGTATGATATTAGACTTTAATTTTGTGTGCTTAAGGTGTTTTGATGTGTTTATTAGTGTGTGAACTCAAATGAAGAAGATTGAAGGAAGTTGGAGAAAGCTTGGACAAAAGGAATAAGGTCATAATTGTGACATTAATTTTCACAGGGTCACGATTATGATAGGCTCTTACTAGACGCGGGGATCTCATTCTTTTTAATTTTTGGAGGCTTTTTTGGACTTTTTAGTGTGGGTAAAAGCTAAACAACTATATAAGATCATAAAATGACCTTAATGAGGAGAGCCTCCATTTAACAAATTGAGAAAGACTATAAGGAAGAGCAAGAAGGACAGAAGGGAAAAGAAGCATCTACAACTGATGTCCAGCCACTCCAACCCAACCATTTCAAGTGTTTTTCTACTTTCTCTTATTTATTTACTTCATCTTGATGTATGACTTAGGTTTGAGAATGTTAAACATTTTCTTAATGATGATCTAATTTCATTGTGGGATTTATTTTTGAACCATTTTATGTCTTAATTGCTTTTGATATTAATGAAATGTTTGGGTATTATGATATTTATGGTTTTTGCATACTTCAATAATAAATCGAGATATTGAATCGATAGTACCATGATTAGGTTGGAAAATGAGAATTAACAACCTAATAGATCATATAAATATCAAATCGATAATCATATAAAGAGAGATCTTATGTAAGGACCCGATTATCTTAAAGATTGCTTAAGAACTAATTGAAGATGTAGGCTATTTTTATTAATTGAGAGATTGCAAAATTAAAATTTTGGAATCAATTAAGGATTATTAACTAGGTTAAATGATTAGATCCTGAATGAGAATAATCAACCTTTTAAAATTCTAGGATCAATACTGATTAAATCAAAAGTGATAAAGGTGGAAAAATGACGATAGAACGAATCTCATCTTCTCATAATAGTTTTATCTTATCTTATTGGGATTTCTCATTTATTAAGTGGTTAGTGCTCTATTTTGATTTACTTGTGTTAATTTCAACAAATGTCAATTTCAGTTAATCCATATTTAAGTGCTTAATTTTTTGTTTAGTTTTTCATGTTTATCACATTTCTAGACCTTAGATAAAGTTAGGATTCAATTAGTTTAGCGAATTCCTCATGGGACCAACACCTTAACTACTAAGTTTACGATCTGTGCACTTACAGACCATCGACGGTTTCATATAGGTAAAACTTGTTGAATAAGTTTTTGACGCCGTTTTTGGGGAGTTAGTTTAGGATTATTTGGATTCCTTTATTTTAAGGACTTTTTTCTTTTCCTATATCCATGCTACTGTATAAACCCAAAAGTCATTTGAAGTTCAAGCAAGATCACTGAAACGTTAACACTTGATATCACTCGATTAGAATGAGCAATTCAAAAAGCAAGATGCCAAGAAGAAGAGATCGAAGAAATAATGGCGAATAATTCAATCAAGGAGACCAGCAATGAACCCTTATGGATTTCATTAGACCAAGGTTTAGTGTTACACATTAAGGAATGACTTAACCACTAGTGCAAACAGAAACATTCAAGATTAAGTCAGCTTTTCTAAATATGCTTCAAACTAATGTGCAGTTTTGTGCGTTAACTAATAAGGATACCAACACTCATTTAGTGAATTTTCTAAAAATATGTGATATTTTATGATATCATGGAATGTCGGAAGATGACTTTAGGATGAGACACTTTCCCTTTATATTAAGGGATAGAGCTAAGGCATGGTATCATTCATTAAGCCCTACAAATATCAAAACTTGGGAGCCCTCACCAAGACAACAAAATTGATAAAGGAGATCTATAAATTTCCAATAAAGTGATGGGGCAACACTTTATAAAGTGTAGGAATAGTTTAAGGATTTGCAAAGGAGGTGCCCTCACCATAACCTTCCTAAAGAATTCCTTCTGTAAAACTTTTACAATAGGGTTAATCCACCCATGAGAGGCACTGTAATTGCAGTTTCTAAAGGATGACTTATATGGAATATAGTTAAGGAAGCGGAGCATTTGCTAGAACAGATGTCAAACAATAGTTGTCTTTGTTCATTGGATAGAAGTAGACAGTAGTTGACTTTTCGAGATCATAAGGGAATCATTGTTGTTGATTTAATGACAACAATGCAAGCTGAGATTGAAAATTTAACAAGATAACAACCTCCAAGTCTCTTCATTCTCTCCAGTTAAAGCAATTTAGCATAGATGCAAATTATGAGGGAAAAATAACTATTTTATTGTTGATTGTTTTCTAATGCAAAATGATAAGATGGACCAACTCAACTACCTGGATACACAATTTAGTCAAGGAGGAGCAAGCGACACTTATTATAACAATTACAATCTTAGGTAGAAGAATCACCTAAATATTTCTCGGTTGAATAATGCAAGAGATCAATTTTGACCTCAAGAGCCACCTGGATTTCAATAGGAGAAACTCAAATCTAAGGACTTTAAGTTGGACAAAATTTTACACAAACTCATAAACATGGATGAAGATCATAAGTGATTGGAGGAGAAGTTCAAGCAAGTCACTAAAAACCATGCCTCTTCCATTCATACCTTGGAGATCTAAATGAGTCAATTGGTGAACACATTTTTAATAAGAAGAGTAGGGAGTCTACTAAGCAATACTGAAGTGAACCCAAAGAAGAAACTCAAACCAATCACAATTATAAGTGGGGAAGAACTTGAGCAACCAGTAAAGAAACAATTTGAAACCTACCTAGAAGAAACCCTCCTTACAATGCCCCTCCTCCATATCCACCCAAGATTCCATACCCTCAATCATTACAAAACAACAAACTGGATTCACAATTTGCAAAGTGTGTGGAGAAATTAATGACCTTGTAAATCAATCTATCTTTTGTCGAGGCATTAGAGCACATGCACAAGTACGCCAAATTCCTAAAATACATGTTAACAAAGAAGTAGAATTGGGAAGTAATCAAACCATAGCACTAACTGAAAGTTGTAGCTCTATTATCACTAGTCACATGCCTTCTAAGTTGAAGGATCTTCGAAGCTTTATAATACCTTGTGTGGTTGGTGATTTAGAACTCACAAAATGCTTATACAACTTAGGTGTAAGTATAAACCTTATGCCTTTGTCAATTTTTAGGAAATTAGAGCTCGACAATATGAAGCCAAATTCAATGCTTATTCAGTTGGCAGATCGATCTATAAAGAAACCATTTGACGTGGTGGAAGATGTTATCATAAAGGTGGAAAAGTTCATTATTCTTGTGGATTTCATCGTATTATATTTCGAAGGGGATAAGAATTGTCCACCAATTCTTATACTACCCTTCGTAAATACTAAAAAAGCACTGATAGATGTTTATGAAGGTAAGGTGCTCCTTTATATTGGTAATAAACATATGGAGTTTAGTATGAACAAAGACTTGAACAATCCGAAAGAAAATAACTCTTGAATGAAAATAGACATAATGGATGAGCAAGTCAAAACATCCAAGTCAAAATGAAAGAGATGGGTCACTTTAAAGAAGTAAGCTATAAGGAACAAGTGATAAGGGATATATAGTTTAAAGAATATTTAGAAGTCCCTATTCAAGAAGTTAAAGCAGAAAAGTGGATAATGATGATTGCAAAAGAAGATGAACAATTCACTATCTTACAATGCAAACTGTTTGATTCCATTAAAGATTTATAGGATTTCATCATTCCCGATTATGTTGACAGTTTGTTATAAAAAAGGGCATTACAAAAATTACTTGGATTCTTTGATTCGATTGATTATATATTTTTCATTATCTTCTAATATGTAGCTTACTTATAAGCTACAAAGTTGAAATTGGGCAACAAGAGTGGATGCAAGCCACTCATAATTGACCAAGGTTAAGTGTGGATGGAAGAGCATGTCAAACTAGTGATGTTAACTAAGCATTTCTTGGAAGGCAACCTAAGAATTAAAATTTATTTTATTTGTTTTATTAGTATTTATTTACTTTTATTTTATACAGAGTGAATTGTTGGAACTTTATGGCTGGAAGTATCTTAAAATTCCTTCACCAATAGTGCCACCACCTTAATCACCATAACGGGCTCATGTTTTAACCTTTATCTTTTCCATTTGTTTTTACTTTTTCTTGTCATTTCTAGTTTCTTTTATGTGTTGTTCTTTTTACATTGAGGACAATGTTTGGTCCAAGTATGAGGAGGTTTGCATTTGTCATCATGAATGTGAATTTTGCATGTCATGTTGTTAGTTTTTTCTTAGGTTGAGATTTTGTGAATTGTGTTAATGTGTCAATGGCTATGACTTCATGGAATTAGTTTAGCTCTGAACATAGTATTTTAAGTTGTAAAAACTTATTAACTTGTGAATGTTATGTTCCAAGTATCTTAGGTTGAATACGCATGCTAATTAGGATATGATGTTAGTTCATTTATCTTAGGAAATTTGTTACATACATTTATAATTATAAGTCAATTGAATAAGTAGCATCCTTAGTAACCTTTTAAGAGCATGATTAACTAAAAGAAATTAGGTAGACAATGTGAAATGTGATAATAAAAATAAAAAAGTAAAGTGTATGTTTCTTTAGTAACTATTTATTTTGCTAGCCTTCAGGTTATAAATATAGCTAGTAGCTAGTTAAGAATGTGATACAGCTGAGTAACTAGGGGACATTTATCACAAATGTCTGCCTTCGCATCAAAAGACTAGTATGACATTCTATCCAAACCTATTAATAAAACATGGCCTAGTTGAGTAACTAGGGGACATTAATCACAAATGCTTGCCTTCGTGACTAGGTCAACATTAAAAAAATGAACAAAATGGTGTTTTGATAAATAAATCATACCAATCTTTGAAAATAGAAAGAATTTTCATCTACTTAATGATAATTACAATTTTAATTGACTACTAATTATCAATATATGTGTATAAGTACTTAGGGTGAATAAATATAATGTTACTGTCTTGATTAGTATTCCATCCAAAGTATTTAGCCACAAATTGCATCATAAGTTAATAAATTGGAATGACTTGAAGGATTATTGTTTGAGGTTAAAATTATTTCATGAAGTTAGATGCCATTGTATCATTATTACATATGCATGAATGTATATGTTATTATTTGGTGTGTTTGAGTATGCATTTTTTTCCTTGAGGACAAGTAAAAGTTTAAGTATGGGTATGTTGATAGTTATAGTTTACATTATGTTTTGGTAGGTATTTTAGTGTGTTTTTAGGTGTCAATTAAATGATTTATGCATGTTTAGTTATAAAATTATGTTAATGTGATTATGTGTTTATGTTTTTAAGTGCTTTACAGTTTAGAGAATCATATTGGACTTTAATTGTATGCACTTAAGGTGTTTTGATATGTTTATTAGTGTATGAAATCAGATGAAGAAGATTGAAGTAAGTTGGAGAAAGTTTGGATAAAAGGAACAAGGTCACAATCGTGATATGCCTATCACAATCATGGCAAAAGGTCTCCCCCAGGGTCACGATCGTGACATCCTTGTCATGATCATGACAGAAAAGGATCAGATTAGGTCATGACCATGAAAGAAGCTAATTTTCACAAGGTCATGATTTTGACATCCTTTTCACGATCTTGACAGGCGCTAGTTAGATGTAGCGATCTCCTTCTGTTTTAATTTTTAAAAGATAATTTTGGACCTTTTGGCCTGGATAAAACCTATTTTATACCTTAAATGACTAAAAAACTATATAAGATCATAAAATGACCCTAATGAGGAGAGCCTCCATTTTCCAAATTGAGAAAGAACATAAGGAAGAGCAAGAAGGAGAGAAGGGAAGAGGAGCATCTACAACTGTTGTCCAGCCACTCTAACCTAACCATTTCAAGTTCCTTTCTAATTTGTCTTATATATTTACTTCAGTTTAATGTATGAATTAGGTTTGATAATGTTTCATATGTTGTTAATGATGTTCTTATTTCATTATAGGATTTATTCTTGAATCATTTTGTGAGTTAATTGCTTTTGATATTAATGAAATGTTTGAGTATTGTGATATTTATGGTTTTTGCATACTTCAATAATAAATCGGGAGATTGAATTGATAGTAACATGATTAGGTCGTGTAATGGGAATTAACAACTTAATATATCATATAAACATCAAATCGATAATCATACGAAGAGAGATCTTATGTGAGGACCTAATTATCTAATAGATCCCTTAAGAACTAATTGAAGACATAGGTTGTTTTTGTTAATTGAGCGATAGCAAAATCAAAATTTTGGAATCAATTAGGGATTATTAATTAGGGTTAAATGATTATATCTTGAGAGAGAATAATCAACCCTTTGAAATTCTAGGATCAGTACTGATTAGATCAAAAGTGATTAATGTAGCAAAATGATGATAGAATGAATCCCATCTTCTCATAATTGTTTAATCTTGCCTTATTAGGATTTCTCATTTGTTAAGTGGTTAATGCTTTATCCTGATTGACTTGTGTTAATTTCAAATTTTCAATTTCATTCAATCCATATTCAATTGCTCATTTTTTTGTTTAATTTTATTATCATTTTTATCACATTTCTAGACCTTAGACAAAGTTAGGATTTAATTATTTTAGTGAATTCCTCATGGGATCGATACCTCAACTACTATGCTTAAAATCTGTGCGCTTGTTGAATATTGAGGGTTTTATATAAGTAAATAGTTTCTTATTTTGTTTCTTGTGTTCTCGTTTGTAGGTTGCTTCCCTCTTTTAATATGGTGCCCCTTATATCTCAGCTACCCATTCTTACTATTAACTTATTCCCGTTTGATTTCCCTTCTCTCCCTAAAGCTTTTTCCTTCAAGGAGGCCACTCATAACCCTCTCTATGTAACTCCCTCTTAGACATTTATTTATACTTCTCAAGTTACTATTGGCACCTTTGCAACACCTCCCTTTTGACCTTAGTTCTTCAATTTTCCTTAAGGATATTGATCTTAAAAAATCACTTTGAATGAGTTTATGATGGACCCTGCCCCAAACTTAGAACTAAGTTACTACTCTTCTACTCTCTTTAAAGAAAGGAAGATGCCTCTCGAGTTTTTTGGTGCTTTAAGGTGGTCTAAAACATCAGTGGGTTTTATTAAGAAGACCCCAAACAATTTTGTTCCTGCATCTATAAGCATTCAAAAAATAGAAAAATAAGTGGTTTAAGGGCTTGTCACCTAAGGTATGAAACAAATTCTTAACCAAAGGCCTTAGCACTTGAACAACATGCCAATCCTTTGGTAAAAGTAGAGACTAGGCTTAGATATAGGCAAGTTGAGCATTAAAAATTTTCCTTTTTGGGTAAACCTACACAAAATTCCTTTGGAATACTAGATCATAATGGGGATAAGCCATTTGGCTAGTTACATAAGGAAGCCACTTTGTATGGATGCTACTGCTATAGAAATCAAACATTTAGGTTATGTTAGAGTTTGCATTGAGGTTAACATCAACTAAGATTTGCCAAGTTTCATACATGTATTGAAACTTGGTAACAATAATGAGTTAAAAGAACCAGGATTATGAGTAAGTTATTAGTGGAATCTATCCTTGGATATAAAAAAAAAGTTGGAAACACACAAAGAGAATTTTCACTTGAGGAGACTATGAGGAGCTTAAAGATATAGAGAATTTCATTAGCTAAGTTCAAGTTGAGACTAATAAGCTGGTGGAAAGTAATCAACCTACAAAGCCACTCCCTGAAGCCTACAATGAAGTCCTCTTAGAGGATGGAATTATAAAACAACCAATTGTTACTATAGCAAGCATGCCTTCTGAGATAATTTAGCAATGCTTAACTTGCAATACTCTAGAAGTTGGAAGAATATAATAGAAGAGTGAAGGAAAATGCCCACTCTGAACTATAACTCTCAAATATAGGAGACTCAAAGTGCTTATCAACAAAAAGAAATTGCTTTTAAATAAGCTGTTAAGAGGAGGTTAGGGAGGAAGGCAATGTATAAATCCTCTAAACTAAGTCTATTATGTCCTTCATTCCATGGGATACCATGGGACTGAATTGTCTTAAAAAATGATTGTTACTTTTTGATTTTCTCAATGAGAAAGAACCCTTCATTATAGGTCTCCTTGAAACTAAGTTGAGGAATGAACAATTGATGAAAAGTCTCTAGTTCCTAAACTAAAAATGGGTTCTGATAATAAACCATGACCACCATTATAATTTTGGCATTATAATGACATATGATAGCTCTAGAATCAAAGTCAGTCAGATTGCTTCCACTAATCAACATATTTTTGTTAGAATCTAAATAATTCTAAATCCTAAGTTTATATTTATCATATTCATTTATATGGCCAATATATGGAAATGTCTAATGTTGGAAGGAAATCGGATGTCTATCCCTTAGATCCTATTATGTGATTTCAACACCATAATCAATCTAGTTAAAGTAAAAGGAACTACACACAATACCAAGTGTGCTAGTGTTGGTTTGAGGAAATGTTTAAATTACCTTAGGTTAACATACCTAAATTATAATGACGTGGATAAATAATTGAAGTAAGGACTGCCTAATTTACAAAAAACTAGATCGAGTAGTGGTTAACTAGTTTTGACAAGGCTCTTTCTTGCTTAGTAAAGCTTCTATCATAAAAAACTTAAACTCTTACCATTATTGAATATATATCAATTACCTTATAAAGAGGAACTTTAGATAGACTCAATTTAAGTTCTATAACCATCAAATCAACAATTTAGGATATGAATTAGCAGTTAAACAGGGTTTAGAGATCAATTTCATGGCTATTATGTTTATCAGTATATTAGGAAACTATATGCCATTAGAGATAAACTTAAATCCCTAAACCAAGGCTTGAATTCTATAACTAGTCAGGATCTTTAAAGAGCTAAGAACCTCTTGATTAAAGCCCGAGAGGAAGCATATGTGCACCTTAATAATGACTAAACTAGATGTTTGTCACAATATTTAAGCTCTTAAAAATCACTATTCATTATAAAAGTACAAATATATGATTTAGTGGTTAGGGAAAAGGCATCTTAACAATAAACATTTCCATAATTCCATCTTATCTAGATGAAATACAAACAAAATTTCCTCACTAAAAGGAGCTAATAGAGAGATAATATAAAAATAAGAATATATTCTCAAAATCATCTTCAAGTTTTTCCAAAACTCTATATAAACTTCAACTAACTCCCTCTCTTTTCTTATAAGTTCTTAAATCTTATCTCAATCATTATGGATCAGATAGAAGAACTAACTAGGCCAATCACTCGTAAGGATGTTAAGAAGATGATATTTTCTATTAGTCCAACAAAGGCCATAGGCCCATATGACTTTAATAGGCTTTTTTCAGAAAAATTGGGCATAAGTCAGAGAGATGGTGACCAAATATAGGTTGGAATCCTTTACTAAAGGTTCCTTGCTTAATGAACTCAATAAAACATCCATTACTACAGTTCTAAAAGTGCAAAATCTAAGTGTTCTTAGGGATTATAAACCTATGTCTGATTTAACCTGATTTGCAAAGTCATTTTAAAACTTATTGACAATAGGCTTAAAGTTATGCTTAGTTCCATTATAAATCCATATTAAGGAGCCTTTAATAAAGCTCGAATTACAAGGGATAATATCATGTTAATCTAGAAATTTTTCATTAGTTCATATAAAAAGACATGCCCCAAAAGTTATGCTCTTGAGATAAATTTTTAAAAGGCTTTTGACTTTAATTGTTGGGACTCAATCTCGAAACCGGACCCCAACTGGAAAATGGAAAACGGAAACGAAAACGAAGTGGCGGAAAGCGAAAGCAAAGACAAAAGCGAAAATGAATCATAAAGCGAAAGAAGCGACATTGAATCAAAACGCAAATCGAAATCAAACCAAACAAACGAAGCAATCGAACTGAAACACAAATTCCGACATCCGAAAACCAAGAACAGAGAGAAACGATCGCGTTGGAAACCTTAGACTAAACCTATCCAAATCGCTGTAAATTTTTTTCTTTTTCTTATTCAATCCCTTCATCTTTATTCAATCTCATACAAATCAAACAATATAATTTCCCCATTTGGAAACTTATCCTCAATCAAAACTCAATTCATATAATTCCTCTTAA
>JAOSBK010000004.1:23157080-23175530 GCA_027568895.1 Erythroxylum shatona
ATCTCAAGTAATACCTTTCTCCTTCTCGAGGGTCAACAGTAACTAATCGTCCTATGACTTTTCTCCGCTTTCTTTCTGACCATGTTTTTGTTTTTTGATTCCAAACAAAATGTTGGGGGAAATCCGCATACAGACATTTCATTTCTGCAGCCTTTTGATTTGTTGAATTGGTCCTAAAAAATTCCGTCAGCATTGTTTTGGAGAAGTCAATATTCCTTAATAAATAAGACAAATTAGCATCTTTTGCAAAGGAAACAGATTGTTGATCTGGGAGGTGAACTTGCAGTATATAGATCGATGGATTAATCTCTACTAGGCAGAATTCATATATGCGCCATAAAGCTTTGGGGGGGTGAAATCCAACGGCCTTCTAGAAGTAAGACAAAGTGAAAGTAAGAGGATAAAAGTTAGATGAAGCGAAAGTAAGACGAAGTGGAAGTAAGACGATAGAAGTAAGATGATCAAAGTAAGAGTAAGTCAAAGTAAGTCGAAAGGCGGGAGTCAAAGATGAGATGGAAAAGGAAGTCAAGGTGAGACGGAAGGCGTGAGTCAAACATAAGACGGAAGCGCGAGTCAAAGTGAGAGGGAAACACAAGTTAAAAAGACAGACGGAAGAAAGTGAGATGGAAGAACCGATACTTGAAGATGAAGGCTAAAAATATGAGTCGGAGTGGAAGACTGAAATAGTTAGAAAAATCAGATAGTCAGATTTTGAAATATACTTTGAGAGAATATTGTTGTGCAAAAAAACTCGAGCAATCATTTTTCTATAATAAAAACTAAAAAACTCTTTCAGTAGTTCTATTGTCTTAGTTTGACTTAATTTTACTTCGTCTTACTTTGATCGTCTTACTTTAATCGTCTTACTTCTATCGTCTTACTTTCACTTCGTCTTACTTTGATCGTCTTACTTCTATCGTCTTACTTCCACTTCGTCTTACTTCCACTTCATCTTACTTTCGCTTCGTCTAATTTTTATCATCGTACTTTTACTTCGTCTTACTTTCACTTTGTCTTACTTTTATCGTCTTACTTTCACTTCATCTTACTGTGACTTCGTCTTATTTTTATCGTCTTACTTCTATAGTCTTACTTCCATCGTCCTACTTTCACTTCGTCTTACTTTCACTTTGTCTTACTTTTAATATAGTGCACAGATAAAAGTAACACGAAGCGAAAAGTAAGACGAACTGGAAATTGAGACGAAGTGGTTACCATATTATGCTATATAATATTACAATTCTTCAAGATAATCCTTGTGCTAGGTTATTTCGAAGTCTTAAAGATACAATCTTGATTAACGCATTTATAATCTTCCTGTTGGATCACAAGTAGCTGCTATATGGACCGACACTGACGATGAATGACATGATAAATCTCCTCATATCCAAGTCTGCACTAAATCAGGTCCGAGTTATAGAATTCAATCTTTATCATGCATGCTATGACCCGCTGCAACATCCACTTTTGTTTCCGCGCGGTGAATCAGGATGACATCATTGTATTAAGTGGTGACTACAGCCGTAGAGATTGCTGCAGAGAAACTCCAAATTTTGAACAAAACCGTAGGCAAGATAACCCTTATGCTAGGTTCTTTCGAAGTCTTAAAGATACAATCTTGATCAATGCATTTACAATCTTCCTATTGGATCATAAGTAGCTGCTATATGAATTGACACTAACGATGAACAGCATGATAAATCTCCTCATATCCAAGTCTGCACTAACTTAGGTCCGAGTTATAGAATTCAATCTTCGACTTTTGTTTCCGCGGGGTAAATCAGGATGACATCACGGTATTAAGCGGTGACTACAACCGCAGAAATTGCTACAAAGAAACTCCAAATGTTGAAAAAAACCCTATGAAAGTCGAAGGAAAAAATGCAAAAACAAGGACTCCAGAGAAACCAAAGCAATCGTAGGCCAGGTGTGTAAGGAAAAAACGCAAAGACAAAAAGGAAAAAAAATCAAGGACTCCAAAGAAGCCAAAGCAAAAACGAAAACTTACCAAAGCTGGAGAGAAACTCCAAAAACATCTGTACACACCAAAAAAAGTGGAAGAACTTTTAAGGACTCTAAAGAAACCAAAGCAACCGTAGGCCATGTGTGTAAGGAAAAAACGCAAAGACAAAAAGGATAAAAAATCAAGGACTCAAAAACGAAAAGTTATCAAAGTTGGAGAGAAATTCCAAAAACATATGTACACACCAAAAAAAGTGAAAGAACTTTTACACACGATAAAAAGTCGATGGAAGTCGAAGAAAAAACACCCAAACAAAAAAAGGAAAATGAAAACTTACCACAGGTGCAGAGAAACAAAAGCAAAAACGAAAACTTTCAAAAACTGTAGGCCATCTATACACATAAAAAAAGTGGATGAAACTGGAAGGAAATGTGCACACAATCAAACGTGAACGAAAGTAAAAAACGGAAATATAAAATCACGGCTGATACCAAAGCTGGAGAGAAACTCCAAAACTGTACACACCAAAAAAAGTGGATGGACTTTTACACACAATAAAAAGTCGATGAAAGACGAAGAAAAAACACGCAAACAAAGAAAGGAAAACGAAAACTTACCACAGAGGCAGAGAAACAAAAGCAAAAACGAAAACTTTCCAAAGCTGTAGGTCATCTGTACACATAAAAAAAAGTGGATGAAACTGGAAGGAAAAAAATCGCATACAAAAAAATGGGCAGAAATGAAGGAAAAATGAAAACCAACGTGAACGAAAGTAAAAAACGAAAATATAAAACCACGACTGAAAGACGACAATATCAAACCACAGCAGCAGAGAATGGGCAAAAATGAAGGAAAAATGAAAACCAAAAATGAAAAATTACCCAGACTCAAGAGAAAACGGTAGGCCGTCTGTTCACACAATCAAACGTGAACGAAAGTAAAAAACGGAAATATAAAACACGAAAAAGAAGCAAGAAGGAAAACTGACCAAGAAGGAAAACTAACCACAGCTGGAAACGAAAGAAGAAGTGAGAAAGCAGAGGAAGGCAAGGGCGGAGAGGAAAAACAAAGAGAGAGAAATGACACAACATTCAATGAACAGATATAAGTCATCACAAGGGCATGGATTGCGAGGTCGCCTACGTGGTCGCCTGACAAAATAAATCGTCAGAAGATTGCGTGGTTATTAAGTATATCGTGTGAGGACACAACATTCAATAAACAAAGAAAGAATATAAGCCGCTCGATTAAATGGACGATGGGGATGGATTGCGTGGTCGTCCATCCGAACTTGCTCTTAATATATATACTTAATGATAATGTCTTATACAAACATATATTTTGACAAAAAAATGTTAAGAAGAAGCTAAAATTTCTGCTTCTGGTACAGGTATTGAGCAGTGAAGCGCAATAAATAGGGTCAAGGGTGTTAGAATCAGAGATAATGCCTAGCTTTATGGTTAAGCAGGTTACGGATTTTGTTGTTGAGGGATTAAAACATTAAATTGAACGTGTCATCTATTGGAATTGAAGGTCTCTAACTCTATGTTTGTTATACTTAATGCTTTTACCGAGTTGGAATCTGAGTCTTGAGTTCTTAATTTTACTTTTCAAGTTAATTTTTTCTTAATGATGTGTAACATAATTATTTAAAAATATTTTTATCTTATGCATATTTATTTAATAAACTGATATATAAAATAAAGTGTATGAGCTAAATATTCATTGTAAATGATATTATATTAAATTTATAATTATGAGATTCATATTATATTTATGTGTTGTCCTATTTTTACTCATTGTTAGATTGAAAATGAACATTAATAGATCATAAAAATATTAGTATACGTTATGCTTCTTCCTTGCAAAGGAAATAGTTAAATTTATTTATTAAGGTATAAAGATACTTAAATATGAGTATTTGTTAGAAAATAAGTTCACTAAACTAACATGTTATGGTAAATTTATTTCTAGAATTATTTGTATTTCTACATAAATTATTCACGTGATAATTGTACAACTAATCCTTTAATTGAATGGTGTTTGGCTTGTCCCAGTTGTGGCGTCCCTTCTTTACGAAGAAAGTGGAGAGCATGTCTAGAGTCAACTCCTAGTAGGAGTGCTCCACGATCTCGAATAATTTGGGCCAAGTATTGATATTGACCATCTCCCAAACTTGTTGCACTAATCCAACCTGCTCTAGTGCCTCCTAATCTATATGTCGTCCTGTGACAAAACATCTTACCCTTTAGATGCTGATACTACTCTTCATGCATTGCCACATTGAATAGCAACATCGAAGGTCGCTCGAGTGGATACATTGAGTGAACTCCTCTTGGGTCGCTAGACGACCCCTCTCCTCACCATCGCTTCCATGGAACTTCCTTTTAGTGATGTGGTCTTGTCATTATGAATAAAATTTTAACCAAGTTTTAAAAAATTGAAAATAAATTACGGGAATACCCTTTTTCCCCACACTTAAATTGTATTATGCTCATTAATTAAAGAAGCATGAAAATGAACTAGAAAAAGAAAAACTAGACTCATAACAAAACTATGAACAAATAATATAAAATAAATAAATAAATAAATAAAACAACATAAAAGGAACACTAATTAATTAATTAAAAAAATTAACTAACATCCTAATAAATCACAAAATTAAAACTAAATATATTGTAATTAACAATTAAGATTAATCCTAATTATCAAATTATGTATTTAACCCTAACTTTAAAATTAAAAATCCTAATATAGCAATTATACAAAATTAATGAAATTGAACATTAAATTCATGCAAAACACACAATTTACATGCAATTAAATAGAAATCCAACTTCAACTAACATAAAAAACAATAAATTAACCTATGTAAAAAGTCAAAATTAAACAATTGGTGAGCAATAATAGCACAATTTTGCAATTCAAGTTGAATTTTCACCCCATTCATATGCAATTAATCAAATCGAATCATTAAATCCAATGGGTGATGATAATATTCAACTATTAAACCACAATCAATAATAAATTTACACAAATTTGGACAAAATCCAAATTCTTAATTATAGTGTTTTGGGGAATAAATCCCCTAAATAGTGCAAAACACTCAGTGAATCATGCATAAACAAGTGAAAATAGTATGAAAAATTACTTGGGTGTTGCTAATTTGGGATTAAAAAAAAATTAGACAAGAGATTGGAAGATGATGGCAAGGTATGAGAGACAAAGAGAGAAAATGGGAAATTGGAAAGTTCAGGGCTTTTTTAAGGTGTATCGTGAACTTACATAATCTGCTACATGATCGTGTATTTGACTGCGTAGGTCATCAAATCGCAGCTTTTCACCATACTTCCACGATTATTTTCACAGGAGTGTATCTAACTGTGTAAGTCTACACTAGCATGTATGGAGAGCGTATAACTCTTTGTAAACATATGCAACTTCAAAATTTGATGATCAAATGTACACATTTTACACTTTAGCATTATAACACATAAACACTCATAACCTAGACATCAATTATGCACAATCTCATTAGATTCTTAATTGTTTCCATCCTAAAAACACACAAAAACTAAAAACTTAAATAAATTCTATACTAAATTAAAGCAAAAATAAAAGAACATGAAATTTAAGATAAAAAATGAACTAATTTATGGGTTACCTCTTATTTAATGCTTGTTTATTGTTGTTTCCTCGACATACGTTTTAAGCTCAAGTTGGCTTATATGGATTATGTTTTATAGCCTTATCGTTGATTCCATGACTTGTATGTAGGCTACCTTTTGTCACTTTATGCCACTTTTTTTTCTAGCTTGTTCCCTTGAACTTGTGAAGGTTCCAATGAGCCTTTTCCTATATAGTCCTATAGAATATCAGGAAAATTACAAGATTCACTAAGTCCAGTTACATCTATAAATTTAACAGAATGATTAATTAAATTAGAAATTCTAAAAATGACCTCTTCATCCCCCACCTATAATGTTAACTTGCCTTCATCAACGTTCATTATTGACTTAGCAATCACCAAAAAGGGTCAACTATGGACTAGAGGCACTTTCATGTCCTCCTCTATGTCAAGAATCACAAAATCAGTTGGGAAAAAAATCTTATAATCCTTAACACTAAAATCTTCTACTATTCCTCTAGGAAATTTTATCGATATATCAACTAATTACAAAGTTATCCTAGTCGGTTTAAGTACACTTATTCCTGATTTTTCAAACAATGATAAATGTATCATATTGATACTGGCCCCTAGGTCAGCTAAAGCCGTATATATTTTTAAACTACTATTTTCATAAGAAGTAGAGATACTTCCTAGATTTGTTTGCTTCTCTAGTAGTTTACTTTTGTTATCTTCTAAGCTCCTTTTGCTTAGTGTAGTAGTCTCTAGCTTCTCCAATATCTACACTAGCTCTTTCAAAAGTTCCATATGCTTTGGTAGTTACACAAGAGCTTTAACAAGGTGTAAGTTTTCTTGGAGTTGTTTCAAAAGATCAAGAAATTTTCCTAACTCTGCATCCATCCTATCTTTCTTCACTTTAGTAGGGTATAGGATGACAATATGATATTACTTGACTTCTTTTATATTTTGTTTGGCTTTAACTGTTGAGTGGCTTTCAGTAATCACCTTCTTCTTTTCTTAAAACTTTTTCTCATTCTTCTGGGTGATGGCAATTACACCTTCCTTAGGATTTGTTTCTAATGTACTAAGCAAACTCCCTGTCAGTATTTCTGCCACTATCTTTAACCAATTGCTTGATTTGAATCTCTAAGCTATGTATGGAAACCTCTATTCTCTGATGTTTTACATTAAAGTATTAAGCAATTTTCTATATTATTTTTTCCAAATTAGGCCTCTTGGGTTGAGGCACTTGTTGCTAGAATCTAGGTGGACAATTATTTCTTATTTGACACGTATTTCCCTAAGAAAATTTAGGGTGATTTCTCCATCTTGGATTGTATGTGTTACTGTATGGATTATTTTAGGTTCTAGGAGCATTCGCGAAATAGTCCATATGCTCGAATTATACTAATTTACATTCTTGACCTTAATGATCTAGCTTGAACTCCTTACATTGAATAACTCAACCTTATGGAGCCATCATAAGTTTATTCATCTTTCTGATCAAGGCATCTACTTAGCTCGCCAACTGTGTCACTGTGTGCACTTTATTGAATCCGCTGGCTTATTGATCCTTGCTTTAGACAAGTACCATTGTTAGTTTTTCATAGCCATATCTTTTATCAATTCTTGGGCCGCCTTTGGTGTCTTGTTGTTAAGCATGCCTATAGCTGTTGCAACTATAGACTGCTTGGTGCTTTTATTCAGCCTATTGTAAAATGTTTGGATTTTTATCTAAAAAGGTAAACTGTGATATGGGCATCTTCTCAACATCTCCTTGAACCTTTACCATGTATCATATAAGGGTTTAGCTTCAGCATGGGAGTATGGGGAGATGTCATTGCTTAATTTAGTAGTCTTAACTCGTAGGAAGTATTTTGACAAGAGCTTCTTGCCACTTGTTCCTATATTGTTAATGAAGATAGTAGCAATGATTCAACCATTGTTTGGCCCTTCCCCTTAAAGAAAATAGGAATAATCACTATTTGATCACATCATCATTAGTTCCATTAATTTTAAAAGTATTGCAAATCTCTAAAACAATAGAAATATGGGCATTTGGATCTTCATCTCTGAGCCCATTGAATTAGATCGGTTGTTGCACCATCTAGATGATACTAGGATTTAACTCAAAGTTGTTGGCACTAACAGTTGGTCTAAAGATGTTGGCCTCTACTATAGTCAAGTCTAATCTAGCATAATTAAACAAGGTCCTTTATTAGTTTGCCATATCGTGTGATTCTTCAATGTCCACTCGACCACCCAAGCCTTCTATTTGGCAATCTAGTTCAAACTCTTACAGTTGTTTCCTACAATGGTTTTTACACATTATGCTTTCGATCTCTAGATCTACGTCGATTAAGCTCTCAGAAGTACTTAGGTCATGAACTGATTAAGAGTGAAAATCTACAAACATAAAGAAAACTAAACAAATTAATCAAATAAAATAACTTAAAAATAATAAAATAAAATGAAATAACAATGGTTAGAGTAATAAAATCTAGGTGTTCCTATCAAAAATGGAGCTAAAAACTTGATTAGTTAATTTCCTATACCAATATTAAATTTTACTACAAGTGCACAGGGTAGCTATAGCTAGCATAGGCAAGTATGGGTCGATCTTATGAAGATAGTAATTACTAGTAGTTACCCTTTTTCTATTATCTAGCCTAAGAATAAGATTTTTGGTTTTAATTAAAAATAAAGCTAAACAAATAAGCAAAATTAAGATTAAACAATTTTGAACTTAGGATAAGAAGATTAAGAAGAAAACCGATATCAAATAGTAGTGTGTAGGTGATGAATCCCACCTAAGAATCAATAAATTATTAACCTTTTATAATTTAATTATATTAATGATTATTTGACCATAGAAATTCCTATCTTAAGTTAATAACTCTCTTGATACTGTTGACAACTAATCCATTAGTTAATTAATATAAATCTTTCTAGTTAAAACCCTTAGGATTGCTTTATCGATTTATGAATTTAGCTATTAGGTTTGACCCTGATCCTCGGCCTATCTCTATGTTTACATGCAACTCCTTCCAATTATAATAGATCTATTCATACAAGAGGATTTCTCATTCTCAATCATATGAAATCAAATCATGTATTAATATTTCGGATTTATTAGAACAAGAATAAAACATACAATTAAATCATAAAAAATCAATCAATATAATTTCTTTGAATAAAATATTAGAACATATTATTATCCAAAACTAGGTTTCATCACATCTAGACACTAAAAACATTTAGTTACTAATCATAGAAAATGATACCAAAGATAAATATGAAGAAAAACTAATAGAAAACAAAGGAATCATAATTTTATATCTCTCGTTTTCTTCTATTGAATCTTCTTGGAAGTTTGGATTTGATGTAGTTTTATATCAGATCTCTTTATGTTAACTTCGTGTTTTCCTCTACCTTGATCAAAATTGTCACCTCTTTAGGTGTCTTACATTTAAAAACTATTGCAAAATTTGGCACCCTTCAATTTGCCTATAGTTACGTCCTTTTATAGTAAAATTTAGGTTTCTAGGATATACATGGTCACTTATATGGGCATGTAAGAGATAATTTATAATAAAAAACATAAGAATTTGCAAATTCACCTAAGAACTGAGACTTACACGAGCAATATACAGGGCCATGTTTCTTATGATACACAGGTGTGTAACTCCACACGACCAAAAACTAAATTCTTCAATCTTTACATTTTTATAGATACTTACACTATCTTTATACTCGATCGTGTCATTAGTTGCTTCAAAACTTCATCCCATGCTATGCTTTCATTCTAATTCTTCTCTTTTTGGTCTATGAAGGCAATTATAACTTATGAAGGCAATTATAACTTATAAATGCACTTAGAGTGAATAAAGTTACAAATATAAAACAAGCTATGAAATATTAAACAACACTTGTTAATTATGGGTGCATAATATAGTCAAATATGAATTTATTGTCTATCACTATTGATATAATTACCAAAATTAATTTGTTATTTCTTCATATCCAACAAGTGTTGTTTTAGGACTATCATATCTTCAATTATTGAAAATGTGAATTATTGTTCTCTATAAATAGTGTGTCTTTATACACTCTTATTAACCTTCTTGTATTTACAATAAATTGACAAGCATTTTCCTAAACCAAGGAGAGTGATATGATTTTTGAAGGGAATTAGGGATGTAATGTCACAGGTGAAAGTTGTATCTTTGACAATTTACTTAATACTAGTTAAATTCTAACTAGATGGATAAAGTAATTTGCGTAGGTGTCCCTTATAGAGCTTCAATGACACATCCTACAATGATAGATTTAGGCCTCATCCTCCAAAAGTTCCATAGTGTCATCTTGTTTGGTATAAAAATCTGTCTTCTAAATCCTCATTTATCTATTGACCAGTAGTGAGGCAAAGGATTTAAAAAAGGGATTGTTCCTATGGAATGTAGACAAATTTGTGCATATTATGTTAATTGGCTCTTAAAACCAACACCATCTCTATTTTCAATGCTCCTTCTTTTAGATTACCTAGTCTACGATCCAACATTTGATGTGTCTTTTTTTCAATGAGAAAGAATGACCATTTATTGTGAATTAGTATGCTAAAACTATTGAACACCTTAAGCAATATGCTTGTGTCTTCGAAACTACTTTCATGTGTTGCATTTATTCTATTTAGAGAGAAAGGAAAAATGGACTTCACAGGGTTTAGAAAGTATTAAACGAAAAAAAAACCATCTTTTGGATGAGATAAAATCTAATGGCAAGCAAAGCTCATAAGTCAATTCGCAAATAAAGATTAATTGGGATCTAGATTGCTAAGCTATAACTATATCTTCTTCTTGTATAGTATCTAATTTGAGCCAACAACGATAATATACTTAATTAGTTAGTTAGTTCCCCTTTAAGGGCATAATTATAATATATTGCTCCTTTTTGTAAGCTCAAAGCTTAGTTAGCATAATTTCTTCATTTAACAAACTCTTTAAATTCATCATAAATGTGAATTTTGAATACCTTGTAACCTTTTAACTATACATTAACTATTTAAACCAAGGAACTAGTTCTTTTTGGATATAATATCATGAGATTTAAACTTTTTAAACTTTATCTAACTTCAAATACTTATCTTGAGAATCATTCTCCTATAACATGCATTGAAAAAAAAATATTCAATGGGGTTTGTAAGATGATATCCAAACTTTTGGATATGTCATAACTTTTTATTATCCAATTTAGTTCTAAGCTTATTAGATAATATGTGCTTTAACATAGAATCACATCCCCAAAATCACTAACTTTGAATATGTTAAAGTCTTACCATTCTATATGTAATATGAAATCTTGCTAATTAGTTTATTTAGAACTTAGAAGGGCAAAGTTGTTAAACTAAGTTTAACTATATAATAAATAAGTATTGTATCATAAAATATCTCATACTGTATTTTTTCCTTACATAAAACCATACAATTATATAATTTAGTTTTGGATATATTTTCTAAATAATCACATTCCCTATACATAACTTACAAAATTTAAATCTGACCACGTCGATCTTGTCAAAGGGTTTCAGCATTCTGAATGCTTAATTTTTACTAGATTTAAATAACTTAAAATTTTCAAAATTTTAAATCAATATTTCATTTAATAATATGATTAATATCATATAAATTCATTATTAAATTTAATTAAAGGCAAAAATTCATTATTTCATGAATTATTATTACGCCTCATACTTAATGTGCACAAGATTTAATAATTTATTAATATAATCGTACTTCCATTAAAGGTTGAATTGATCTCTTTAACCTAATAAGTTTCATAACTATCAAATGATTCAGAATCAAAGGAAACATATATCCTTGTATACAATTTTAGGATTCTCATTATGTTGATTTAACCAATATGTTATAAAAGCATAGTCTTAATTGTCTAACTTTATATTTTTGATATTTAAAATAAATTAATTCATGTTGAGATAAAAAGTGCTTACAAAGAGTCCAATTGTCTTAGCAAATACACTCGACATTGCCTATTTTGTGGTTCCTAAAGGCCCACATAAGCTTAGCTTAATTCACTAACTAAAGCTTAACTTCACTTTGTTTAAACCTTTTGCCTAACATATGCTAATAATGAGCATCTTCTTAATCTACATGTCCATCTATAGAACATACAGAAATAGACCAATATAGAATAGACAACTTAGCTTTTTGCTTAACTTGTCTGTTTCATGGGAGAGTATGTTCGAGTTCCCTATACTTTCTTGCTTATGTAAAACTATATTTCTAGGTTATATATAGGGTTAGCTAGTATGATTCTACCTTTCTAATGATGTGCTTATATTTCTTTATCGAATTAGAAGTCTAATTATCTGTTTAACTTATTACCCTTAATTAATTATAGTTCCGGCTTTCTTGTTTGGTATGACTTATGAATGTTGTGGAATTCTCTATTTGTGGATATTTCTTAATTGTACTCTAGGTTCTTTTGATGAGTTATTAACGGCTCCTTATGGCATTCATTATTGTGGTAGTGAAACTTTGTGCTTTACCTAATTCCTTTGTTATTCTTCAATTTCTTTTAAGCAAAATGTTGTAAATTGTATTACTTAGTACTAGCTTTACTACTAACTAGTCCAATACTTTCTTTCTTAGTTTCTTCTACAACACTATATTAATCCTTGCTAAATCGAGAATGAAAAAGGAACATCACTCAATCTTTTAGGTCATTCTTGTACATTTGATGTGCATTGGCATTTAAAAAATAAGTGACTCATTGTCTTCTCTTCCTAGTTACATGGCACACACATTTTATACCCTTTAAAAAATTTCTTAATTATCGAGAATTTAATTAGTTTCTCCTTGATGGATAACTATAATACAACTGATGCATTAGGAAAAGCATATATGTAACAAATTATTTTGTGCCATAGGACCTGGAACTTCTTCCATTTTTTAGTTGTTTATAGGTTTGATTATGAATTTGTCATTTTTACAATTCCTCCACTTAACCCCATCCTTCTTTTCTCTAATTAGCTGCATTGTAATAACTTGAACACAAGCTAACCTTGCTAATGCATCCCTATGAATAGTTAAGGCTTGTTGAACTTAAAAATCTTCATACCAGAACTAAATAATCTTCTGGTATGGAGCTCTTTAAGGTGTTACGCTCTTGAACCTCATTAAGAGATCCTGGATTAGTTCATCTACATAGTAGAAGGAAGTTTTGTTTCCATTTCCTACCTGGTGCTCAAATTCTCCTTTAAACTTCTACTTGAGTCTAAAAATATTAAGTAGGGTCTACAAACAATCATTTTTAGGTTTGAACTACCAAATTTTTTTGTTGCTTATATGTTATTCATGAATCCATCACATCTATAGAGAGCTATTATCAACTAGGAGTCTTTAAATCCTCTTTAGCATCAAAACTTTATTCATGAATTTGACTGGTATAATTTCTAGAACCCTTATAGTCATTACATTCCTTACTCCACTTAACATTTTTCTATGTATTTCCCTTATACAATTCCTTTCCACATAAATCTTCTTACCATTTGTTCTATAGATTTGGAAATATTCCTAGTGAACCAAATATGCTAGCACTAATAAACATAAACATTAATGAGTTGGATTCTATTTATAATAAAGAGGTGCTAGGAATTCTAATTGAAAATTCTTGATTTCATCTTCTCTAAGAAAAGGATTAAAGTCTTTGCATAAGAGTCTTTTAGTAATTACTCCCTATATAGCATATTGCTGCTTTGGAGTTCTTATTAAAGTAGCTAACCAACCTATAATTCCACTTGCACTAGTAGAAACAATGAGGGAGCTTTCGTGTTTGTTACCTAGACAATGAATTGAATGTGTTTAGAATTATCATTAATACACTTATAATGTTAAGATCATCTTTGGAGATAAAAAGTTAGGTCATTAGTGAAAGAGAAACTTGCAATCCTTATCCCTTTATGGTTGGAATGGAATTTGAAGTGTTGATCTCTATTGATCATATTCTTGATTAAACTTGCTACTACTTCCATTGCTACTATAAAGAGATATTGGGGTAAGGAATCTCCTTATCTTAGGTCCCTTGCTCCCTTGGGTAATTTGGTTAGCTCTCCATTGATTAGATTACCATATGAAATAGAGGTGAAGCATTGGAAAATCCATGGAATGAATTGATTAGGAAACCAAAAGCTTAGAAACTATTAAGCATAAATTTCCCATCCAAGGAATTATAAGCTTTATAAAATTCTACTTTGATGGCACAGTTCTTAATTAAGTTTTTTTAGTAGTTGTTGAAGAACTTTTAGACCATAAGGATGTTATCCCTTATAACTTTCTCTTTGATGTAGGCTCTTTGAATAGATGAATCAAGGCTAGTTTCAATCTTTAAGTTAACACTAGATGACTCAAGGATAGTTTTAATCATTCAACTAAAACCAGATGAATCAAGGTTGGACTCAATCTTTTAGTTAACATCTTTTAAAAATTACTACAATAAGAATTTTGACATAATATTTTAGTGAGTTTGGAGATTCTACCTTAGTGATGAGGCAGATGCAAGTTTTTTTTTTGAGCTCCCTTAAGATTTTTCTATTCTTAAAGAACTCCACCACAATATCAATCACTAAATATTTAAGAGGACTCCATGTTTTTTTGGAAGAAATTTGCATTGAAACCATCCGGTCATAGCATATCATAGGAGTCTCCATGGTCTAATACATCAAAAAAAATTTCATAATAAAAGATGAATCTGTCAAGGGTTTAAAAGGATTCACACCTAGATACTAATTTCTGATAACGATAGTTTTCTAAATGAATTCCACTGTCTTTGCTTTCATTATCATTTCCTATTTCTTTAACCGTTTAGTTTTTATGTTCTTTTTATTAATAATCTAAAATCAATTCGTAAGCTAGCTAATAGGGGAAGGGTAATTACTAGTATTCATAGTCTTTGTGGGATCGACCTATACTTGTTTGTACTAGCTATAGCTACATCATGTACTTGCAGTTTATTACAATATTAATTATCACAAAATAGGTCAATCAATTTTTTAGCTTTTTCTATGCAACTATTTTCATTACGCTCTCACGGTTTTGAAATCCATCTTACATGTTTCCATTAATGTTTATGGGACATTTGTTAACTCCAAATATCTTTTCATTTTGTCATCTATACGATAGTAAGTATCTCTAAAATTTTGTGAACAAATCCTCAATAGATATTAATAGAAATATTGTATAATGAACATACAACTTTCTTTCTAAATTTTAATACTCTTCTCAAACATAAACTATGTCTAAAAAAATTGGTTCACTAATCTTAGTATCAACTATACTTAAAAAGGTAAGTTATATTAAAAAAATATGAATGTAAAAAAATAAAGTAATAGATTATATGCCATGAAAACCAAATAAGATTAGAACTTTAATCATATAATTGGATCCTCTTATAATTTTCTTTTAAAAAATAGTCATCATTACTATTCCAAAATGATGACCCTAATATATATGATAGGCTAAGGCCTTACTTAAATTTAGTTGATATCGAGTTACTTAACAAACCAACTGATATTAGGTAGATAACATCCTTGTCAATCACATCTCACATGAACCTTATATTCGTAAGGTGATAAGACATATTGATTGATGTGTTCTCTATGTTTATAAAGATTTATCAGTGTTAACCATAAGTGAATGGTGTAGTTGTAGCTAGCACAGGCAAGTACGAGTTGATCCCACAAGGCTTATAAATACTTGTATTCACCTTTTGTCTATTATCTAACGACTGAATCATATTTTGGATTTAATTAAAAATTAAACTAGACAAACTAAACTAAGATTGAAACAATAATGAAGTCAAAAAAAGGAAATATTATGAAATGTTGATATCAAGTAAATAGTAACTAAGTGATGAATCCCCCTAACAATTCTTAAATACTAACCCTTTATCATGTAATTAAATTATTGAATATTGGATTGTATAAATTCCTAAATATCATTTTCAAGACTATTGACAACTAACCCCTTGGTTGATTAACTAAAAGCATTCCCTAGTTAAAAACCATGGGATTGCATTATTGATTTGTGAATTTCACTATTAGGTTTGATGATAATCTAAAGGGTTTATGCCAACCTATCTTTAGGTTTGTAAGCAACTCCTTCTATTTATGGTAGATCTATTCACATAAAAGGATTTCAAATATCAATCATATCAAATTAGATAATGAAGTAATATTTTGGATATATTAGATAAAAATATAATGCATAATTGAATTTTAGTAAATCAATCAATAAAATTTCATTAGATAAAGATTAAATCCTATTGTCATTGCAACTTATGGTTCAAACACTAAACAAATTAGTTCCTAACCATAGAAAAAAATGAAAATATTTATAAGAACAAATAGAAATAAAAGAAATAATATTCTAAATCTCCCTTTTGTCTCTAATGAAAAATCTTGCAATTTGGATTTAATGATGCTATCTATCAGATCTTCTGACGTAATCTTTGTGTTTTCCTCATCCTCTAATCAGAACTGTAAGGCCCCATCATATACCCTAGAAGTATTATAGCATGTTTAGGGTGTAATAAGAAGTGAATATAACAAATTTAGTGCATTTAAGAATAGTAAGGGACATAATGGTAACTAATGTAAAAAACATAAGTAAAAAAGTAATTTGCACATTTCGGCATGGCTATACATACTTAGATGTGAAATATGGTTGAGATTAAAATTAATTGATGAGATTATGTGCCAATTTGGGAATTAAAGAAAGAAGAAGGAATAATGTGCAATTTTTCCTAAAGTTAACAAATGGACTAATAGGATTAAGGCATATGTGACTCATAATAATAAAGCATGTGTGTCCAATAGTAAGTAAGCATTGTGTGAGTCTTGTAAGTGTATGAATAGGCATAAGGAGAGGAGAGAAGGACGATGTTTAGGGTTAGGAATTCTAGATTTTTCCTCTCCTATTTCCTTTATCTTCTTCATCATACTATTCTTCATATAAGGAATCAAGCTAATCTTTGGTAGAAACAAATGTAACATTTATTGTTTTTATCTTCATATAGGATTTTTTAATGTATATGTAATTGTTGAATATGAGTTTTGAATGGGTTTGTTATATGTAGAGGAGGAGAAGACCAAAGACAAAGGCAAAGAGAAGCAAGTAGAGTGAAGTAAAAAGGTTTTGATCATTTCTTTATGAGGTATGGAAATTTTCATATGTTTTGAAGAATTATGAATGTGATGTGAGGAGAATTGGTAAAGGAAGTATCCTATTTACTTATGACATTTTTTGGTTAAAGTTAGATTTGTTTTTATGTTGCTCTTCCATGATAAGGATAAAATTAGTTGACTTGGAATGGGTACCTTATTGGATGGATAGGTTCCACTGAACAAACTTCTATAATTTGTCCATATCTTTGTCTATAGACCTAAAAATTGGATACTTAAAATTTAATATTAAACTAGAGAAATAGATATAAAACTTTCATGGAGGAATCAAAATCTAATTCTACCTTTAAGAGTTTTGAATTAGATTTTGAACCATCTTGTAATGTTTTAGCGATAACTCTTGGAATACTTAACAAATTTTCTAGAATATCTTAAAACATAATTCAAAAATTTTCTATATTAATATAACAAAAGAAGTAAAGCTATGAATGGTGAGTGTTTGTCACGATCATGATCCTGTCTTTTGTCACAACTAGGACGTTATTTTTGTTTATGATATTTATCACATCTCATCTGAACCTTTTTAGATGTCACTAATGCTTAGCAAACCTAATATATAAGTAATATAAGACTTATCATACATGTAATGTGTATATACTTTAATGCTTTCATTGATGCATTATTGAAAAGGAATATGATCATAATGCATATTAAATATAAATGTGCATGATAAATATTTTCAAATTATAATTGTAAGCATAAGGGAATGAATTTGTATCTTATGAATTGTTTCTCTTTATTTGACTCTAAAATGTAATTATAATGTTCTGATGATTAGTTTTAACCTGCTAAGTCTTACTTGTGGGTAAATAGGCATGCCTAGATGGGTCTACAGCTGCTTCTGTTATAAGATATTATAGTGTCTTTTGTTTTAGAGACTTAAGCCTCTTTTTTTTAGAGGCTATTTCCTCTTCTCTAGATACCAATCATAGGTATTTTCTGTTATGTTCCTGTTACCTATATCTAAAGAAACTAGTAGGCAATTATGTATATGTTCAGATATTTGTTTTCTTTTGATGCAAACTTATATTTGGAATAATCTCATAATATCATGTTCAAATATTGTTATGTGATTCTTCATGACTTTTATTTTATAAATTATTTTCCATCACTTAATTGTCATGAATCATTTATATGTGATTGTTAGGTGATTGCTATGAGTAGTTGTTATCTTACATCGTTATTCCCCACTAAGCTATATGTTGACAGATATATATGTGAATGAGATAGTGAGATGTATAGGGTATCATTGTCTATTATGTCTGATCGTGATTCTCTATTTACTTTGAGATTTTGAAAAAGTCTATAAACAACTTTGGGTACCCAACTCAGTTTGAGATTTGATAACTCATTTCCACGATCAGAAAAACGTGATCATCAATCAGAACATGTACTAGCCTTAATTCATTATTGTTCCACCAATAACGATTGACCAGGGATAGTTTAGAATAATATTATAATGCTTATGGTTTTACTACCAAGTCACATACTTGATGACATAAGCCTAATACTATTCATGGAACGAAAATCACATTACATAAACGATATACATGCATATATAAAAGAATACCTCATAATATATTATTAATAAGTCATAATGTT
>JAOSBK010000004.1:23248067-23265631 GCA_027568895.1 Erythroxylum shatona
AGTTGTTTTCAAATATCAATTATAAATCATTTACTAATTAGCAAGAACAAATATGATTGGATTATTTAGAGTAGACATGAATTCCATACTCTAATTCCAATTGGAACATTAGATGACGAAAGGATTAATTTTTTACATTATAGCCATGCGTAGACAGGTTAAGTCAAACCACTTTGACATTCCTAATATTTTGTTGGTCATGACATGTTACTAGACATCAATCATAATCTATAATTATAAATTATTTAATTAGGGAATTAAAGATAAATTAAAAGGAGTTTTAATTTAGGAACCTAATGGGTCACACAATAAAGGTCTATAAAGGAGAAAGTGAAATTTGAATTAAGTTTGACTTAATTTGCAGCGCCCTCTTACCCTAGGTTACATACCGGGATGCCCAAAGGACATTCCAGTATATAACATGTGATAATGGTGCGCTACTTTCATTCACAATACTCATTTAGCATGGCATCAAATATCTTATTCTCTTATTAACGTCATTAAGAATTTCATGATATTTTAAAACCCAAAATTTTCTCATTTCATTTCATAAAACCTAATGGTCTACAATATGTCTTTCAGCATTTCTTACATGTACATCATCAATTTCTACTACAAAAGTGCTACATGAAAGAGGAAATATGCAAAGTCTATCTAATCTGTCCAAAACCCAACTGACCATCCTTTGAACCATGACTTCACTTCCTAAATCACTAGTCTACCCTGCTGGTAGAGTATCTTAGTAGCTAGAGTTGTCTCTTAGTCCTGAAAAGTCAACATTGAAATTTTGGTGAATTTTATAAACTCAATGAGGCAACCATCATCAATGGTTCACTCAATTTATGCAACACATCATTTCACGTAACATATATTCACATTTTTGCATAATTACATCATACATTTTCACTTAAACATAGACAATTTTACATTTCAATCAATCACACATACTTAACAAAATGCATATGAAATGCTCATGTGGCTCTTTTCCAATTATTATGTTATTATGACCGAGTGCCTAAACTATCTCATTATTTATTTTAGATACCAAGTTCATTGATAACTGTCCCTTATCCGATGGGGATACAGGACTTATTTTACATAATGAGCCTTTGGCTCTTAATCACTTTCTGAGCTTGAGGCCCTTTTTTTCACAATATGAGCTTTAAGCTCTTTTTTTATGGCTACTCTAGTCATAAATACCGTACAATGTGTATATGAATGATGTTGTAATGTAAAGACATTATGACTAAAATGTATTTTATGTGAATTTAGGCCCAAGTGACTAGTGAAAGTTTGATGAGTTATATACTAGTTGTAACTTTGTGTTTGAAAATGCTTATGCATAAAATGGGTCCGAATTTGATTACTAATTTTCGCGCAAGTGTATGAAAAATCTATTTTGTACTGAGTTTTCGACTGGTTGTGTTAGCCCCCATATTTGTTTTTAGGAGTTAGTTTTTCTTTAAGTCTATGATAGTAGGTTTATTGCATGGGTTAGTTAAATTAAAAGTAGTAAGAAGGCATAGAAGGGTATTTTGGGTAACTTACTTAAATTTAGAATCTCTAAGGCATTCAAAGAAGGGCAAGGTGGACTTTTACCAATCATTAAGGGTAAAATGGGAAGAAAGAAGCATTGTTTTCTTCCTTAAGAGGGGGGAAAACGAAAATGGGAAAGAAGGAAGGGAAATAACAAATTAAAGAGAGAAAGAAGAGAGATTTTGGTGGTTGAGAGGGAAGAAGAGAGTTAAGCTAGGGTTTCATCTTTTCTAAGCCTCATAGAGAGATTTTGAGGTTGTGCCACAAGGTAAAAAGGTAGAGGCAGATAAAAATCTTTCTTTTGAACCAAATATCCCTTCATTTGGTGAAGATTTAAGGTAAGAGCATTTTTAATGTTTTGGATTTTTGGAATGGTTTTAGTTTATGAAGCTTAGGAAAAGCATGGGTTTAGGTACCTTAGGATCAATTTTAGTAAATGTACTGTGTGGGTCTTCAATTTTGCAACCCTTTTGAACTTGTGATTTGTGCCTATGAAAGGGAATCAAGAAAGATAAGAGGAGCAAAAGGAGAGGCGCATTTGAACAAGTTATAGTCAAAGAATCAAGGTGGGTTACATTTTTATAATTGAATAATAAGCCATCAATGTTTCTTTCGAGAAAAGGAAATAAATATTTTCAACTACTTTTAAAATGTGCATTTATTGTTCTTTAAATGCTTTAAGAAAGTGCTACATGTGTCTGTATGAATTTTGCAACTACTTTTAAAATGTGCATTTATTGTTCTTTAAATGCTTTAAGAAAGTGCTACATGTGTCTGTATGAATTTTGTAAATGAACTATGAAACAAAAATGGAAATGATTTCGAAAAGATATCAAGTTTATAAAATCATGTTTCGAAAATGTGTCATTTTGGGAAATAAGTTTTCAAGATGTTAAATGCATGATTACGCGGATTTGTGGTGGTCCCCTAAGTGTGTCAAGTGTATTTTGACCAAAGGTTTCTCCCACCTGCCCGTTAGTGGCATAGAGCTCCATTATGGACTCCCCTAAGTTCACCGCTACACAAAGCACTTATGGGAATTATGTAGTATGTTCTATTTTAGATCTACCCAAACCATTTTGATGTGCTTATGTGTTCCAATGTATTGGTAAGTTTGATGATGCATGAATTAAGTTGCTCACGTATTGTTGATAAATTGAGATTTGGAAAAAATATATATATTTTGATTCGATGTGAGTTTTAAAATGGTTTTTGCTTACTACCGATTATAAAATTGTTACCCATGAGCTTTAAGCTCACCCCCTTCCTTTTTCACCCTATCTTCAAGTGAAGAGCATAAGAACGAGTAACCAACGATCAAGGCTCCGACCTTGCATACTTTTATATTTAAGCTAGTTTTGTAAACCAAGGCTTTCATTGCATTTTGAGCAAATTATTACTTATGTATTCTTTGGTATTTTGGGATTTTGAAATATTGTTATATTGTGGCTTGAAATACCCATTAAATCCTTATAAAACCCTTATCTTTTGATGAAAATGATGTATGATGGTGTTTTACAGTTAATATTTTCAAATTGTTGAGTTTCATTTTCAAGTCTTCCATAGGGGTAAAATTTGTACTCTGACTTTGTGAGAAAAACTGGATTAATCTAGGGTCGAATTAGTCAAAGTTGTCTTCTAGAAAGATGTAGATTATCTTTCTAGCTTTCCAATGGTATATACTACGAAATTTTTGGACATCAGAGTCGAAAGTTATGATCCTTATAAATGGACATGCTCAGAAGTGTATTCTGATTCGTCTTAGGTTGACTTTCTGATTCATCTTAAGTTGACTTTTTGATTCGTCTTAAGTTGACTTTCTGATTCATCTTAAGTTGATTCTGATTTGTCTTAGGTTGACTTTCTGATTCGTTTTTAAGTTGACTCTGATTCATCTTAGGTTGACTTTCTAATTCGTCTTAAGTTGACTTTTTGATTCATCTTAAATTGACTTTTTGATTCATCTTAGGTTGACTTTCTGATTCATCTTAGGTTGACTTTTTTATTCATCTTAAGTTGACTTTCTGATTCATCTTAAGTTGACTCTACTTTGTCTTAGGTTGACTTTCTGCTTCTTCTTAAGTTGACCATCTGCTTCTTCTTAGGTAGACCTTCTGCTTCCTCTTTTGTTGACCAAAATATACTCTGGTCCACATTTGACCCTCTAGACAATAGAATCTATCTTTAAGTTCTTCATAAAAGTTGTAGATATTGAAGTCCACTTTCAAATCATCTAAAGAACACCTCAATATGAGTTCTCTAGGGAAAATTATGACAATTTTCCCAATTCATCTTACCCTCCGTCTGGGTTCATCTTATCCTATCGTCTTATCCCACTTTTGACCCTATAGATGACCTAATTGGCCCTTAAGGTTTTCATAAAAGTTGTAGATCTTGAAATTATATTTTTAACCATCCAAATAACACCTCAATCTTAGTTTTCTAGAGAAAATTATGACAATTTTCCCAATTCATCTTACCTTCCATCTGGGTTCATCTGATCCTATCATCTTATCCCACTTTTGATCTTGTAGATGACCAATTTGATCCTCTGGTATTCATCAAAAAATAAAGAACATCTCAATCTGAGTTCTTTAGGGAAAGTTATGACAATTTTCCCAATTCGTCTTACCCTCCATTTGGGTTCGTCTGACCCTATCATCTTATCCCACTTTTGACTCTATAGATGACATAATTGGCCCTCAAGATCTTCATAAAAGTTGTATCTCTTGAAATTATATTTCAAACCATCCAAAGAAAACATAAATCGGAGTTCTCTATGGAAAGTTATGACAATTTTCCCAATTCATCTTACCCTTCGTCTGGGTTCATCTAATCCTATTGTATTATCCCACTTTTGACCCTGTAAATGATCGAATTAGTCTTCAAGGCCTTCATAAAAGTTGCAGATATTGAATTTCTCTTTCAAAACATCCAAAGAACACTAAAATTTGATTTCTATTAAGAAGTTATGCCATTTGCCTCAAAATATGTTCTATATGATTGAGGATAAAACCTTGTTTGATTTCCTTCTGCCATATCTGCGTCATCCAACCTTAAATGAGATGATTCTTATTTCTAAATAAACTAGAGACATAGAGCTTCAAATGATCTAAAAATAGAGTTTTAACTAAGTCCCTAAGACTTACAATTTTCTAGGTGGAATTTGGGTATAGTATACTGTCCTAGTTGATAGCAGTCTAAAAAGGTTTGGGCCCTAATTCTTAGAGTTCTAAACCAAATTGAATGAATTTTGTGTCACTAGAAACTTAAAACAATGGGGAAACATTGTTCCAAAGAAGTTAAAGTGTATTTTCAATTTGATTTTTCCCAAAATCTGTTCTGAAATAGGAGAAATGAGTTAGTTTGGATGTTTGACTGGTGTGGGCACCACTCATGTGGGATGGTGACTAATGAGGGTTTCTTAAAATAACCCTATAGGATAATATGCTCACACTTTATGACTCTGAATGTTAGGATCTAAAATTAGGGTCCAACATTTTATGGTATCAGAGCGCCTAGGTTTAGGTCCAGGTGTAGGACTAGGTCTAGGAGTAACTTAGGCATGAAATGGGTAGTTTAAGGCATGAAAGAAATGTGCATTATTTTAAATGAATAACTTGCATTATTTTAAATTGTTTCATATGAATTGAAATTGTTTATAAAATTTGAACTGTTTTGCATACTTTAAAAAATTATTTTGCATGAACTAAGAGTTTTCAATGGTTTTAATATTCAAGGAGTGAAAATGTCGCTTTGAAGGAGAACTCGAGAAGCTATGACTCGATCTCGCTCTCGCCAAAGGAGCACGGATGAATCTTATATCCTACAAGATGGAGATACATTCTTCTCCAAATCCTAAGGCATGAGTATGCAATAGGAAATGCCTCCACTACCTCCACCGATGCCTTAAGCAAACCCCATGGATCCGCAGTTCTTCCAGGCTTTTGCTCAGGCTTTCGCTTATGCCATAAGCCAACCAACTCCAATAGATAGGAGTGGATAGTATGACAAGCTCTGCAAATATGGAGTAGTAGATTTCAATGGTACTACAAATCCAGAAGAGGCGGAACCATAGTTGAAGAGGACCGAGAGAGTCCTGCTTCAGATGAAATGCTCTTGTGAGGAGAAACTAGATTATGCGGTAAGCTTGCTACAGGGGATGCTCTTCATTAGTAGGAATCAGTACTCCACAGTCAGGTCATACCTCTGGTGTTGACATGGAGAGCTTTGTGGAAGTATTCAGGAAGAAGTACCTCTCCAGAGTTTTTGTACAAGAGAAGGTCAGGGAGTTTCTGAATCTCACACAGAGGGACATGAGTGTGAGTGAGTATGAACTGAAGTTCACCCAGCTTTCCCAATATGCGAGCAACATTGTGGTGAATGAGGAGGACAAGTGCCGCAAGTTTGACGGAGGTCTCCTTTCAGGGATCAAGGAAAAAGTCTTGATCCACAATTTCTGTTACTACCAGCAGCTGATAGATGTTGCACTCCAGGCTAAAAAACTGAAGAATATAAAGAATAAAGTGAGTAAAAAGAGGAAGAATCAGGAGCAGTTTTCCAAGAAAGGGGTGAGTGATCCAATACCTAGGAGGGGTATGAAGAATTTCCACACACAGAGTGAGGTAGGGAGTAGTGCCTCGGCTAGGAACAAGCAATCAAGGGCAGCTTCAGTGCAAATCCCAACCATAGGTGGTAATGATATGGTGGAGAGGAGCAGGAATATGAACCCCCAATGTGAGCATTGTGCAAAGCTTTACAGGGGAGAGTACTTCAAGTTATTTAGAGCATGCTTCCGACGCGGAGAGAAAGGACATATGATCAAGGACTATCTCCAAGTAGCAAGGCGAGAGGGGTCGCAATTGCAAGCCCCAAAGAGAGCAGAAACAAGGGGAACCAGACCAGTCGCCGAGGTGGGCAGTTCTAGAGTTACAAAGAAGGCTATTCCTCTAGGAAGGCCTATGGATAGGCTTAAGCAAGGGTGTTCTCCATGACTAGAGAGGAAGCTGTAGCCACACCTGAAGTTGTTACTAGTATGGCTCAGTTATTTAGTTACAAAGTATATGTTTTGATTAATTCTAGCTCTACGCACTCATTTGTTTCTGCAAGCATGTCATTACATGGTGTGAATTCAGTGCCTTTCGATAGTCCCTTGATTGTTAGTACTCCTCTAGGAAGGAATGTGACAATAATTCAAGCGTATAGAGAATGTGAGCTCTTCATCGATGGTGTTAGACTGGTGGTGGACTTACAACCTCTAGACTTAAAAGGTTTAGACGTTATACTTGAAATGGATGTCGTAGAGAAGTATCATGCAAAGTTAGATTATAGCTTTAAGAAAGTGAAATTTGATCTAGGCAACGATGAGAAGGTGATTTTCAGAGGGGACAGGAAAACACTATCATAAAAATCATTTTGACTTTGCTAGCTAACAGGATGATGGGAAAGGGATGTGAAGCCTTCTTGGAATATGTTGTGGACACTGATGTGAATGAAGGGAAGTTAGAGGATTTTCCCATTGTGAGGAAATTTTCAGACGTATTTCCGGAGGACTTACCTGGTTTGACACCAGTGAGAAAAATCGAGTTTGTCATCGACTTGATTCCCATAATCGCACCCATTTCTATACCACCCTATAGAATGGCTCTAGCTGAGCTGAAGGAGCTTAAGGAACAATTAGAGGAACTCTTAAGGAAGGGGTAAATAAGACCGAGTTCGTCACCTTGGGGAGCGTCGATTTTGTTTGTTAAGAAGAAGGATGGAATATGGCATATGTGTATTGATTATCGGAGACTCAACAAGGTGACCATTAAAAACAAGTACCCTCTGCCCCAAATAGATAATCTGTTTGATCGTCTGTAGGGAGCAAAGGTATTTACTAAGATTGATCTCAAGTCAGGTTATCATCAGCTCAGAATCAGGGAGTCTAATGTAAACATGATAGCCTTAAGGAGACGATATGGACATTATGATTTTTTATTCATGCCTTTTGGATTGACAAATGCTCCAGCTACTTTTATAGATCTTATGAATAGGGTCTTCAGGGAGTATCTGGATTAGTTTATCATAGTGTTTATCGATGACATTTTGGATTATTCCAAGAGTGAAGAAGAACATGAAGAACATCTCAAAATAGTGTTGCAAACATTGAGGGAGAAGGAACTTTATGCTAAGTTCAGTAAGGGTGAGTTTTGGCTTCATGAGGTTGTATTCCTTGGACATGTAATTTCTAAGAATGGGATGCATGTTGATATGAGAAAAATTGAAGCAGTGGTGAATTGGTATACACCCAAAATAGTGATAGAAATGAGGAGTTTTCTGGGGCTGGCAGGTTATTATAGGAGATTTGTTAAAGAATTTTCTATGGTAGCTGCTCCGATGACTAAGTTATTAAGGAAGAATCAGAAATTTATATGGAGTGAGGAGTGTCAGAAGAGCTTTGAGGAGCTTAAGCACAGATTGACCAATGCACCAATCTTGACCCTGCCTATGGGAGATGAGGGTTATACAGTATATAGTGATACTTCGAGAAAGGGTTTGGGTTGTGTGTTGATGCTAGAAGACAAGGTAATAGCTTACGCCTCGCAACAGCTAAAGTCTTATGAACAAAATTACTTGACCCATGATCTAGAGTTAGCAGCAATAGTTTTTTACCTAAACATTTGAAGACATTATCTGTATGGGGTTCAAACAAGGATTTTCATGAATCATAAAAGTCTCAAGTATTTGTTAAGCCAGAAGGCGTTAAATTTGAGACAAAAAAGATGGTTAGAGCTAATTATAGATTATGATTTGTTGATTGAGTATCATCCAGGAAAGACAAATGTAGTGACAGATGCTTTGAGTAAGAAATCATCAATAGCCCATGCTCAGACAGTTTATCTGCCATTATTGGAAGAGATGGTTAAACTTAGAATAAGCTTAAAAAAGGGAGAGCCAGATTGTATTATTACAATTTTCAAAGTGAGACCGATACTCAAGGAGAAAGTTAAAGAGTTACAAGCACAGGATGTAGAATTGAGTAAGCTCTGAGAAGAAATCCAGAATGGCAAGAAACCTGAAGTGGTAGTGAGAGATGATGGATTTATGGCTGTAGGGAATAGAATTTGTATCCCGAATGTCAAGGAAGTAAAGGACAAGATACTTAATGAGGCATATAATGCACCTTATGCTATGCACCCAGGTAGCACCAGGATGTACAGAGATCTAAAAGAGCATTTCTATTGGAAAGGCATAAAGAGGAATATAGCAGAATATGCAAGCAAGTGTCTAGTGTGTCAGCAAGTCAAGGCTGAACACTAGGCACTTTCAGGCAAGTTAAAGGCATTGTCCTTTTCTGAATGGAAGTGACAAAGAGTAACCATAGATTTTTTGATGGGTTTGCCTAAGACTAGTAGGAAGCATGATGCCATATGGGTTATTGTTGATCGTTTGATGAAGTCAGCCCATTTTCTTTCAATCAAACAGACTGATTCTCTGCATATGCGAACAAAGAAGAATATTGATGAGATAGTAAGATTACATGGGATTCCAGATTCTATAGTTTCTGACATGGATCCTCGATTCACTTCAAGATTTTGGGGAAGCTTACAAGAGGCTCTAGGGACCAAGTTGAATTTTAGCACGGCTTTTCATCCCCAAATAGATGGTCAATTTGATAGAACTATTCGGACCCTTGAGGGAATGCTTAAGGCACATGTGATGGACTTTAAAGGAGCTTAGGATGAGCATTAGCCGTTGGTCGAATTTGCTTACAATAATTCGTACCACTCGACTATTCAGATGGCCCCTTATGAAGCACTGTATGGAAGGAGATGTAGAACTTCGATATGCTGGGATAAAGAAGGAGAAAGGAAACTATTAGGGCCAGAGTTACTTCAGATGACAGTGGATAAGATTAATTTAATTAAGCAACGACTTAAAGCGGCTTAAGATAGAATGAAGAGTTATACTAATGTACATCGAAAGGAAATGAAGTATGAAGTCGGTGAGAAAGTCTTCCTTAAGACGTCTCCTTGGAAAAGAATTATGAGATTTGGCAAAAAGGGTAAGTTAAGTCCAAGATATGTGGGTCCTTACGAGATTCTTGAGAGGATTGGACCACTAGCCTATAGATTGGCGCTGCCACCGGAATTATCACAGATTCATGATGTCTTCCATGTTTCCATGTTGAGGAGATATAGATCAGATCCCTCTCACATCATTCAGACCACTGAGGTTCGGTTAAGAGATGATCTGAGTTATGAGGAGATTCCAGTGGAGATCTTGGATACTAAAGAAAAGGTCCTTAGGAACAAGACAATTCAACTAGTAAAAGTCCTGTAGAGAAACCATTCTATCGAAGAGGCCACGTGGGAGCCCTTGGAAGCCATCAGGGAGAAGTATCCACAACTCTTTAATGACTCAGGTAATAATTTCAAGGATGAAATTCTTTTAAAAGGGGGGAGAAATGTTAGCCCCCATATTTTTTTAGGAGTTAGTTTTTCTTTAGGTCTATGATAGTAGATTTATTGCATGAGTTAGTTAAGCTAAAAGTAGTAAGAAGGCATAGAAGGGCATTTTGGGTAGCTTACTTAAGTTTAAAAACTCTAAGGCATTAAAGGAAGGGCAAGGTGGACTTTTACCAATCATTAAGGGTAAAATGGGAAGAAAGAAGTATTGTTTTCTTCCTTAAGAGGGGGAAAACGAACATGGGAAAGAAGGAAGTGAAATAAAAAATAAAGAGAGAGAGAAGAGAGATTTCAATGGTTGAGAGGAAAGAAGAGAGTTAAGCTAGGGTTTCATCTTTTCTAAGCCTCCTAGAGAGATTTTGAGGTTGTGCAAGAAGGGAAAAAAAAGTTAGAGGAAGATAAGAGCTTTCTTTTGAACCAAATATCCCTTCATTTGGTGAAGATTTAAGGTAAGAGCATTTTTAATGTTTTGGATTTTTGAAAGAGTTTTGGTTCATGAAGTTTAGGAAAAGCATGGGTTTAGGTACTCTAGGATCAATTTTAGTAAATGTACTATGAGGGTCTTCAATTTTGCAACCCTTTTGAACTTGTGATTTTTGCCTATGAAAGAGAATCAAGAAAGACAAGAAGAGCAAGAGGAGAGGCACATTTGAACAAGTTATACTCAAAGAATTCAAGGTGAGTTACATTTTTATAATTGAATAACAAGCCATCAATGTTTTTTTCAAGAAAAGGAAATAAACGTTTTCAACTACTTTTAAAATGTGCATTTATTGTTCTTTAAATGTTTTGAGAAAGTGCTACATGTGTGTATATGAATTTTGTGGATGAACTATGAAACAAAAATGGAAATGATTTCGAAAGGATATCAAGTTTATGAAATCATGTTTCAAAAATGTGTCGTTTTGGGCAATAAGTTTTCAAGATGTGAAATGCATGATTATATGGGTTTGTGGTGGTCCCCTAAGTATGTCAAGTGTACTTTGACCAAAGGCTTCTCCCGCCTGCCCGGTAGTAGCATGGAGCTCCTTCATGGACTCCACTAAGTTCATGGCTACACAAGGCCCTTGTGGGAATTGTGTAGTAAATTCTATTTTGAGTCCACCCAAACCATTTCTGATGTGTTTATGTGTTCAAATGTGTTGGCAAGTTTGATGATGCATGAATTAAGTTGCTCATGAATTGTTGATAAACTGAGATTTGGAAAAATAATGCATCTTAATTCAATGTGAGTTTTAAAATGATTTTTGCTTACTACCGATTATAAAATTGTTACCCACGAGCTTTAAACTCACCCCCCTGTTCCGCCCCATCTTCAGGTGAAGAGCATGAGAACAAGTAACCAAGGTCAAGGCATCACTCCGACTTTGCATATTTTTGTATTTTAAGCTAGTTTTGTAAACTAAGGCTTTAATTATATTTTGAGAAAATTATTGCTTATGTATTCTTCTATATTTTAGGATTTTGAAATATTGTTACATTGTGGCTTGAAATGCCCATTAAATCCTTGTAAAACCCTTTTTGATGAAAATGATGTATAATGGTGTTTTACAGTTGATATTTCCAAATTGTTGAGTTTCGTTTTCAAGTCTTCCATAAGGGTAAAATTTGTGCTTTGAATTTGGGAGAAAAACGGGATTAATGTAGGTTGAATTAGGCAAAGTTGTCTTCTAGAAAGTTGTAGATTATCTTTCTAGCTTTCCAACGGTATATAGTATGAAATTTTTGGACATCGGAGTCGAAAATTATGATCCTTATAAGTGAAGATGCTCAGGAGTGTATTCTGCTTCATCTTAAGTTGACTCTGATTCGTCTTAGGTTGACTTTCTGATTCGTCTTAAGTTGACTTTCTGATTCGTCTTAAGTTAACTCTTATTAGTCTTAGGTTGACTCTCTGATTCATCTTAAGTTGACTCTAATTCGTCTTAAGTTGACTCTAATTCGTCTTAAGTTGACTTTCTAATTCATCTTAAGTTAACTTTCTGATTCATCCTAAGTTGACTCTACTTCGTCTTAGGTTGACTTTCTGCTTCTTCTTAAGTTGACCATCTGCTTCTTCTTAAGTTGACCTTCTACTTTGTCTTATGTTGACTAGAATATTTTATGGTCTAAATTTAACCCTCTAGACAATAGAATCTATCATTAAAGTCTTCACAAAAGTTGTAGATCTTGAAGTCTTCTTTTAAACCATCTGAAGAACACTTCAATCTGAGTTCTCTAGGGAAATTTATGACAATTTTCCCAATTTGTCTTACCTTTGATTTGGGTTCATCTAATCCTATCATCTTATCCCACTTCTGACCCTATAGATGATCGAATTGGTCTTCAAGGTCTTCCTAAAAGTTGTATATCTTGAAATTATTTTTTGAACCATCCAAAGAACACCTCAATCTAAGTTCTTTAGGGAAAGTTATGACAATTTTCCCAATTAATCTTACCCTTGGTCCAGGTTCATCTGATCCTATCGTCTTATCCCACTTTTGACCCTGTATATGATCGAATTGGTTTGTAAGGTCTTCATGATTTAAATTATCTTTCTAACCATCCAAAGAAAACCTCAATCTGAGTTCTCTAGGGAAAGTTATGACAATTTTCCTAATTCATCTTACCCTCCTTTTGTGCTCATCTGATCCTATCTTCTTATCCCACTTTTGACCCTATAGATGACCGAATTGGTCCTCAAGGTCTTGATAAAAGTTGTAGATCTTGAAATGATCTTTTGAACCATCTAAATAAAACTTCAATCTGAGTTCTCTAGAGAAATTTATGACAATTTTTCCAATTTGTCTTACCCTTCATCTAGGTTCATCCAATCCTATTGTCTTATCCTACTTTTGATCCTATAAAGGACCTAATTAGTCTTCAAGTCTTCATAAAAGTTGTATATCTTGAAGTTCTCTTTCGAACCATCTAAAGAACACTAAAATCCGATTTCGTTTGAGAAAGTTATGCCATTTGCCTCAAAACATGTTCAGTATGATTGAGGACAAAACCTTGGTTGATTTCCTTCTACCATAACTGCGTCATCCGACCTCTAAATGAGATGATTCTTGTTTCTAAATAAACTAGAGACATAGAGCTTCAAATGATCTAAAGGAATAGAGTTTTAACTAAGTCCCTAAGACTTACAATTTTCTAGGTGGAAGTTGGGTATAGTGTACTGTCCTAGTTGATAGCAGTCTAAAAAGGTTTGGGCCTTAATTCTTAGAGTTCTAAGCCAAATTGAATGAATTTGGTATCATTAGAAACTTAAGACAATGGGGAAACATTGTTCCTAAGAAGTTAAAGTGTATTTCTAGTTTGAGTTTTCCCAAAATCTGTTCTAAAATAGGAGAAATGAGTTAGTTTAGATGTTTGACCAGTGTGGGCGTCACTTATGTGGGACGGTGACTAATGAGAATTCCTTGAAATAACCCTATAGGATAATATGCTCATGCTTTATGACTCCGAATGTTGGGCTCCAAAATCAGGGTCTAACATATTGGAATTTATATTTTGTTTGATGGTTTGTAATAACCTTAATACATGTTGGATTTGGATTTAAGTCTCGTATGTGATAAGTACTATGTGTATGTCATGTTCTGAATATAAGCTAACCAATGAAATGAAATGTATGTTAGTTGGGTTTCTGGAAATGCTTTAGCATATTTTGGATTGTTTTAGTAATGTTTTGTGTGGCATGTACATATCATCCTAGGGACTAATAGGTGCTAAACGAGTATAAACCTTATACCTTACTTTATTTATGAGAAATTGGATATAGGACAGTTAAGACCTATGAACTTGTGTTTGCAATTAGCAGATAGGTCAATCTGTTATTTGAAAGGAATAATGGAGGATGTGTTAGTGAAAGTTGAAAGATTGATTGTTCCTATATATTTTGTTATCCTAGACATAGGGGAAGTGAAGGAAAAAGAAAAGGAGCACTCCATACTCCTAGGGAGGTCTTTTATGGCTACCACTAACACTTTGATTGATGTAAAGAAAGGGAAATTAACCTTGACCATCTTGGGAGAAATAGTAGAATTTTCAATCTTTAATGTTAAACCTATTCCTACTTCTACTATTTCTAAAGACTGTTCTTTTGCTAATCAAGTTAATACTGTCGACTTTGATTTTGCCTTGCAGGAAGAAGAAAAAAAGAAGTTGGACTTGGTTAAAGAGAGTGATGAATGCTGCCCAATATTAGTGGATGCAACTGAGGAATTTTTTGGAAAATTTGTGGAGTCAGTTTCGAATGGAAAGGAGAAACAAAGGAATCAATCAGTTTAAGAGACCCACCTTAAGCATGACCATTAAGGTGTCGAGCCACAAGACATTAAAGAAGCAACCCATTTAATTTATGCTTGTTTTCAATTATCTAATGCTTATTATTTTTCTTAAACCTTAACTTAGTTTGTTTTCTTTGTGTGTGCAGGCTTACTATTCCATCTCTTCTATTTGTTTTCTTTGTAGCTATCTTAATTCCTCGATACAGTCCACTGCACTCTATACAAAATCAATGCAATGATCACCCCCCACATTCATATCGTATTTTTATCCCTTTCTTTGTTGCACATTAGTTTAATGTCTTTTAGTTTTAATGCTTTTGCTTGTTTATGCTATTTTGTGTCTTAGATCCCTCTTTTACTTTTTTATCACATTAAGAACAATGTGATGTTTAAGTGTGAGGGGATTATTTGTTAAAAAAAAGATATTATTTGTATGTTGTTTGTGTGTTTGTTTTCCCATTTAGTAGTTAAAGATGCATGGTCATGACATAAACTCAATCGAGATTAGAAACGCATAATATGAGTGAATGGTATACTTGCATGCTTAGACAAATTGACTTGGATTTCGATTCAAAGGACATTAGCTTATTGTGATGGACGAATGACATCTTCCGTTTGGTAAGAATTTGAGCCTTTTTGAATTATTAAACATCAAATTCAAATATTCTTTGTTGATAGTGTTCTTTCATGATTGAGGAACTCTAGAATTTGCTTGCAAATACTAGTTAAGATCTCATAATCTTGTGCAAACATTGAAACGATGAAGGCAATTAGGATTTACCCTTTTTACTTAAAAAGCCACAATGATGTTACCTTTAGTGAACCCCCCTTTTAAGCTTAACATTAAACCTTTTCTTTCTTTAAATCCAAAATATGAGCCTTAACCTTAATTATTTATCCTCTTTATTGTACCTACCATAAGGCAAGGTGAGCATTTAAATGTGTATGATTGGGTATAGGGAAAAATTGTTTGAATAAATGTGGGGGAATCATAGGATATAGTTAGCTATTGCATTAGGAATGAGTAAGGTTGTAGTAATTATCTCTTCTCTATATTTTTCTTCTTTTGATTTCCTTGTTTTAAACAAATAAATAAAAAAGAGAAAGAAATAAAAAGGAAAAAGAAGAAATAGAAACAGAAACAGAAGGAAGAGAAGATTAAAAAAATGAAAGGAAAGAGGAGAGACATAAAAAGGGGAGTGATAATCTTGTTAACTTGAAAGGAAAGAATTGAGTGTTTTATGCTTCATAAATAAAAAAGGAAAAAGAAGAAATAGAAATAGAAACAGAAGGAAGAGAAGATTAAAAAAATGAAAGGAAAGAGGAGAGACATAAAAAGGGGAGTGATAATCTTATTAACTTGAAAGGAAAGAATTGAGTGTTTTATGCTTCATTGTTTATATTACTTTAAACGCTCAATTTGTTTTATGGTTTTAAACTGTGATATTCTTTTGTCCTACCCTTAGCTTGACCCTATTACAATGAAAATAAAGACCTTCAAATTGATGTTTATGTTTGATATAAGTAGTGGAGATTGGATTAGTAAGCAAGCTTATGGTAGATGCCCACATGAAATGAATGATAAGTGAATATACCCTACCTTTGAAGACTTAAAAGGACCGAGAGTTAAGTGATCATCTATTACACTTGTAAATGGTTCTTTAAATAGAAGTGCTTGTTGATTTTGGCTAAATACGCAAAGAATAACTTGTTCATGGAGTATTATGAGTTTCAAGTTCTTAGATTGTGTTTATTGAAATGATCGTTGATATCTTTGACTATTAATTGGGAAAATTATTGTCTCTATTGTTTGTTCTTTTATAGTCTAGTGTTCTATAATATGCTTAATGACAAGCAAAGTTTTAAGTGTGGGGGAATTATTGTGTCTAGCTTCTATTGCCTTTAATTGTCTTCATATCTTGATTTTGGTTAAAAATCCATATTTTTTTATCCAAATGTAAGATAAATTGTGTGGAAATGATGTGAATATTACATAAATGTTAGTTGGATTATTTTTTGAATTTTTCATGCACACCCATGCAAATTCTTATGCACTCCTTTAATCTGTTTGTTTTATTGCATGGGAATTGTAGGTTGTAGGGGCACAAAAACCTAAACCTAGACAAGGCTACAAATAAAAAGGATAAGAGGGTGGAGATGACATCATTCATTCCATTCACTCTATACTCTTCACTCTTTACACATGGACAGACACATTCGGGAGGCATAGAGATAGAGAGAAAGAAAATAGAGAAAAGAAACAGAGTGAGTCGGAAAAGAAGAGAGAAACACAGCAAAGAGGTGGAAGCTAGGGATAGAGACTAAAAGTGAGAGCTAAAGCTGAATCCATTGAACTTGAGTAACCATTCGGTTGGGTGAGAACAAGCTGAAGTAGAAGGTGAGAGCTAATGTGGGAAGCTTAAGAGGGGTAGGAGACCAACCGCACTCCCTCATTCGATCCTTGTTTGCTCATTATATTTTTCATCTGTTGCTTAGTTTCTTATTTATTTATTTAACTTATTACTTGTTAGCTGAATTGACTGTCATTTGTTTTATTTTCATAGTTCATCTTTAGTATTCATTATTTTCAACACTTTTACATTTATTAGTTGATAGTAACATGCAATTGAAGTTTATAAAGATGATGAACCGTCTCTATAATATGATGGGCTGATCTCTTTTTATTGAAGATTAGTATAGCTATTTTCGACAAATATGCATGATTGACGGGTTATATTGTTGTCTTATTTTTGCTATAGTTTCTGAACTTAATGGATGTAATAAAATGGCCAAACTTTTCATCGTTTTAGTATTAAATGAAGGATCAAGAGAAGAAGTTTAATACAGATCGAGAAACTATAGAAACTTAGGTTAAGAACTAGAAATATATTAACTTAAGTGGTAATTAGTAGTCAAGTTTTCATAATTAATTCGAATGATAACTAGTTGAGTACAAATGTTGGACCCCGTTTTCGGAGTCCAACTCAGAGATCATAAAACGTGAGCTTATTCCCATGAAAATCTCCTCAGGGTAATTCCAATAAAAAAAATTACAGCGTCTGCAGTGGAGGACTTCGCCTCGGCGAACTGTTGGGAGACAATTCTTCGCCGCAGCAAACTAAAGTTTCACCGCGGAGAAAATGCTGAAGTAATTTTCCCTGATCCTTCGAGAAAAGTTCACCGCGGCGAAGATGCTCAATTTACCACACCGAATTTCCTTCCATCTTTCCTTCAATCTAAGTTGTCCCAAATTCACTTCCTTTAACGCACATCATTTCATAACCATTCCACTACCAATATTATCTCA
>JAOSBK010000004.1:23272958-23294636 GCA_027568895.1 Erythroxylum shatona
TTGATCATTTTAGAGATGGAATTGGTTGTGGAGTTCTTCATGGAAGTTGTAGAGCTTCCTTCAAGCTTTCCATAGAGACCAAGTTTGTTAAAATTGGAGTTAGGGATCAAAAGTTATGAATTTTGGAAGTTTTAGATTTTTATTTAAAAAAAAAAGAAGTTATTGTGTCGCACGCACAGTACGACGAGGGTGTCGCTTCACGACGCCGTTTCGCCCGTTATCCGCCTCAGCACGCGCGCGTTTTGCCTCTATGCGACGCCGTTTTCCTTTCTTCGCGCGACGTCGTTTTGATTTCCTTCACTGCGCGCGCGTCCGTCCCCCTTCGTGCGACGCCATATTGCTTCCCTCACGCGTAAAACGTCGTCGTTTTGGGCCTCCTTTGATTTTGTTCTTTTACTTCCTAGTGGAGTAGCTAATGAAGTTTTTTTGTAATAGCAGAGCAACTATTAATATTGTCAACAATCTAGTTCAACATGATCGCACGAAGCATGTGGAGATTGACGGACATTTTATAAAAGAAAAACTTAAAAGTTGACTCATTTGCATACCATTTGTACCTACATCGCGACAAATTGTTGATGTCTTCACCAAAGGGGCTAGAAAGATAAAATTTTGAGTTCTTTGTAAGTAAGTTTAGTGTGATCAATATCTATGCACCAACTCAAGGGAGAGTGTTAATATTATAGAAATAATCAGTTGACTATCTTTAGAGATAATTAGTTGATATTCTATTAATTAGTTGAGATTCTATCATTTAGAGAATAAATAGATTCTTCTTAATTTAAGAAGGTAATTAGAATTTTATTGTCCTATATAAATTCCTTATACTATTCACACAAAAATTAAGAAAGAATTACTTTATCTTCTTTCTTCGTATATACCACAAAGGAGTTTCATAAAGCTAAGGTAGTAAAAAAAAAAAAAGGCTCTAAGATATTACCTGAAAGAGTATAAAAAAATTAAGCCCAGCAACCTAGAAATTGTTCCTTCCATAAAAATATACAGCACAGGTTGTACAAGGAGATTTTTAGGAGATAATGGATTTTACACTAGTTTGAACGTGCTTTTAAAGTGGCGGATGGGAGTGGACGGGGTGTTGAACTCGAGCGGATTAACTTCATTTCTTGAGTTTCGCGTGGGCGTGGAATAGCTGTTTCTTCTATAACAAATCCGTCAATTTTTTGAGAAGGGGGGTTTCGGTGACAAATTTTTCAAATGGGCCAAACTAAGTGCTACCATTTATTTAGATTATAAGGTACAACAAGAGTCCATAATTAAATGTTGATGCACCACAAACCCCCACCAGTTATTTCTCAGCTTGAATTGTAATCAATTAAATTACAAAAAGAAAAGAGCTTTTGATTAATGCTCTGGGAAGTTGGGTCTAAAGTTGGAGATAGTTGAGGTTACTGTGAGATTTTAGGTTAGATCATTGCCAACAACACTTGAAGCACAAAATTTACATTTTGGCCAGTAGAATACTCCGGCTGTGTTGGACTACGATATTGTACCTCTAGTACTTGCAACACTTAGTCAAAAGCGTAAAATCATGTAGCCGACGATTATAAAAATGTGCTTTCTGGATTTTCAACAGAGCACCGCTGCTGTCATATAATAATATTCAAACAGTTTTGGTCTGATTAATACTAGCAGAATTAAGGTATTTTGATAAACTAGTGGAGCAACAAGATTGCACATAGGAAGCACAGGTTGTTGTTCGGTTCTTCAAAAGGCACTTCTCAACTTGATGCATATGTGCCTGACGAAGATGCATTGGATAGTCTTTTCAAAAAGGACGCAACATCTTCTGACGATCCACACAAATATCGTGCATTCGAACAGGTTCTTCCAACAGCACACGAGAAGTAATTATCTCCCTTGAGATCAAGCACATTGAAAGATGTCTTTTCTGGTGAGGATGATGGTTTTCTCCCACCTCTGCAGTTATGATTATTTGTCTTCGTCTCAGTATTTGGTAGAGGACGTTGTGACTTACTCTGGGATGATTTTGACCCAGTCCTACCAACCGGAAGCTTCAAAGGTCTTCTTTCCCCAGGTAACTTCAGTCCATCTGTTTGTTTGGTTCTTATTATCCCAAAGCCATCAGAGGGAAGCTCTGGCTCAAAAAATGTATATATATCTTCATCCTGAAGAAGTAAACAAAACCTATTAGAATCTATGACAAAGTGAGACGCCAAAAATTGAAGGGATAAGATAGGATCTGTGGCAGTGAGATGTCAACAATTGAAGGGGTAATATATCAAGCCTAAGGGAGCACATGTTTGTATCTTTTATGTGATTGTCAAATAACTTGAAGATGGTGCACTGTTCACAAACAATTAAAATTCTTTAAGCTTAATTGGGACTTGGCAACAAAGTGAATTCCAGTAGAAACATGTGTACTCTATTTGGGAAGCAAATATGGTCGCACTGCTGTTGCTTGATTTCGGGTTATTCAGGCAACTACAAATGATTGAACATTATTTTTTCTTGGAAATATTACTATTGTCGCAATGTAAGGTCTATTGATATTTTATTCTAACTGCCAATAATTCAATGAATCTTGGAACATAGTCCACAAAAGCCTACAAATTACCTTTCATAGATCATTGCAGTTGATAAATCAAGCAAGTTGAAAAGAGCTAAATTGCTATGAAGTATGTTTCAGGTTACCTTTCCCAGAAAATGTCCAATACAAAGGACGTAATCAATTGGTGTGGTCATGGATTTGCTGTGAACTATCTCCCCAAGGATTCTATCAATAAAAGCACCCTGAATAGACAAGGACCTATTAAAAATAGATAAGAACCATAAAAAATAAAAATAAAAAATCTACAATTTCAAGTTTTGCCATGAGCTTTTGAAATAGAAAATAACTAGTTACCTTTGTAACACCTACTGCTCGAACTTCAACTGAACGGCTACCTTGTACCACATCAACAGATGCATTAGAAATTGGACCTGTCCAGAGATGCTGCAGCATATCTCTTGCTTGAAGTCTTCCAAATTCAACATCTACAGCAGCAAAAAGATGTAAACAACCACAAATGGAAAGACAACCTCAGTTGACACTATATAACCATGTACTAGCCAAAATACCAGAAGAAACAGCACCTGCATATTTGTAGTTCCACACAAGTGAAGTTTCACGCTGCTCAAAATGTGATCGGGGAGTCCTCTCTGTGAAATACTCAAAAACATGCTGAAAACACGAGCCAAAGAAGCATATGATTCTTTAGTAGATAGTGATCAACAATTGCAAAATCCAAACTCAACACAAGTAACTTCAGCACCTTCACACTGTCCACCCATTCCAGATTTGAGTGGTCTGGCATTGTTGTCATCCATGTTCCGATTGTATTGCGTAAAAACATTCCATGTTCAGCTGCCAACCACATTTCATAATCCCCAAAGTTCTGTGGATGAGAAAAGCTCGATTACAATATAAACATAATAGGTTTAGAAGGAATCAACCATAGAATTAGGTCAAATACAGCATCCAAAGTGCTTCTATCACTCCCACTGAGCACAACAATGGTGGTATTTGAATCCCTGCAAAGTGCTTTTAATGTTTCTCTCAACTCAGGGTGCAACTTAAGTTCCATTTCTTTAATTTGATCACCTCTTCTCCCAGGTGTGTCCACTGGTTCGGTTAATGTTGCATTAAATCCCTGCAGTTTAAACAACAAAATACATGGAACAATAATGAAATACAGTCTTAGAACCAACGAAACCACGCATGCTAGACATGTCAACCCCTGGTTCCTTTTAACATAGAAACGTCATCAGAAATATCTTGTATGGCGAATAGCAACCACAAAGGGGTTCCAACTAAACAAGTCAAACAGAGCATACCAGTATAAGCAATCGATTATTAGACTGTAAAAATTGTTTAACTGCATCTTCTTCTGGAAGTGGTGGTGGGACTTGTTTGGTCCTTAATTGTGCTTCAACAACTGTGTCATTCAGTTCACTGGGAAGTAATAAAAATGTGAAATGAAAATTCAGATAGCAGAGGGCATTAATAACAACAATAAACAAACAGATGGAACCCACTCTAAACATAATTCTGCACTACAAAATTATGGAGAATCCTAGAGCCATCAGCAAATGTACAGCTTGATGCATTTAGGCTTGGGACACATGTAAAGGAACATAATTTTATAAAAATGTAGCATTTAAACTGTGTTCTTATTTCCAAGTATACCCCTTCATTGCATTATACATATACAGAACGTCACAGAACTCTTAATAAAACAAAGTAATTTAAACAATTCTTGAGTGAATCTGGCTCCTTTAAGTCAAATTAAATAATCAAGCAACAGCAGCCAAAAATCCACATAACAAATAACTATTTCAGGCAGGGTGAACAACACTGGTCCAGACTAAACTTGCAACTCTCTTCAGCTTTTTCATGAAACACCTCAGCAAGTTCTTCAACATAACTAATGCAGAGGTGAGTCAGATTATTGTTTGACACATGGATGAAAATTGATAGGAGTGTATTACTGTAAACTACATTAGTTGGACATCAGAAACGAGATTAATCCTCTGAACAAAATTACCAATTGCAACATACTGGCATGCAAGATATTTCTGCTTAAAAGGTTCATATAAAGCTGCAAATACTATAAACATGCCAACCATATTAGTTATCCTCACCATGTCTCAGGTTTCTTAGTTGGTGAGGAGATCAAAAGACCTAAAATTTTATAGTTTATTGCTTTATCTTTTAACAAGGGATGGGAAACAAAAACAGACTCGTATGGATATGCCAAGGAAAATAAGCTCGCAAAAAAAAGAGTAAGAAGTACACCTTTTAAATTAAAGCTATTCATCATACCTCACAAAAGTTTCTGCCCATTCTTGAGCTGTGTGGGTAGTGACGTGCCGAAAATTATGTCGGTGTCGCTTCTCTCTTTCTTCCGCTGACATAGTCAAAGCCTGGCGTATTGAATCAGCAACTTCACTAATGTTCCAAGGATTCACAAGGATTGCCCCAGCACCCAATGACTGTGCGGCACCAGCAAACTATAGAGAACACAAAGCAAACTAAATGTCAAAAGGTCAACACGATCCATTATTGTGAAAGATAATCCACAACCACAAATCTTCCTACATAGGTAATAAAAAAGCAATTAAAACAAAATAAGAAAGAACATTTCAGATAATAAACATTACAAATATACAATATTCTGAGTACTACCAGGGCAACAGATAGAAATAACAACTACGATATTAAAATGGGAGGAAAGCAAATCTTGTTTTTAGAAGTCCAGAACATAACTTTTGCTTCATAATCTTAGGGAAAAAAATTATACAAACCAAATAAAACAAATTGCAAAACCAATTTATTTAGCCTCTAACTACAAGAACATGGCACTTCAGCGCCAACTATAAGTGATATGAATATGTAAAATATGATATAAAAAGGTGGCAATCTAGATTTTTCACAAAAGAAAGTCAAGACCAGACCAACTTATATGGTCTATGAGGTGATGCAGCATAAGTTTTAAGCACTTGGGATCACTTGTTCCTCATTTTTATGTCATATCAGTAAAGAGGATAAATATGTTAATGATTTCATTTTCACTTGACAATGACATACAAAAAAATGTAAAAATTAAGCTTATTATCCATCATTTACGTCCAGCAAAAATATCCGATGATTGCAAGATTCAACAAGAATGATTAGATAACATGACCTGAAGATTGCCATCTTCGATACTTTATACATTGTAGAGGGATGATAAGACTCTAGGTAGTGGCGTTGCATCAGGATCAGTTAGATTAAAAATCATGTATTTTCAGCAACTTATATTTACCTCGCTGAGAATGAGAACACCTTTCTTTGAATCTTGGCAAGCAACAAACTCATAACTGACAAGATTCATTCCATCCCTCAAGGAAGTTACTAGTGCTACATCTGTAGAGACCATATGGAAAAGAGAATTATGTGCAAAACACCAACTATTATTAAACAAGACATGCTTTCTGAAACCTTCGTGCAATAATCTATGCAAACTATTAACTCTATTCATCAAGGGTAAGATTTAGTTCTGTCAAAATTTTTCTTGTAACCACATATTTAAGCCAGTGGCAGTACCTAATAGGAATTCTTTTTTTTTCTTTGATCATATTATGAGCACTAAAACAACTACAACGTCCCAATAGAAATTCCGCTGAGATGCAAAGTTTAGGGAGGTCCAGAAGTACGAAACCTTACTCCTAACTAGTAAAGCGATTGTTTTCAATAAACCCACAGCAAAAAAAAGTTTTTGAAAAAATGGGTTTGAAGAAAACAAGTACCAAAACATAAACAAATAACTACATAAAAATCAAAATCAAAATACAAGTAAATAAAGATAAAATAAATATAAAAATAAAACGAAGTAAATAAATAAATATACAAGAAAAAAGACAAATAAATAAATAAAACAAATAAGCAATTGAAAGAAAAATATGAGTGCTACATATTAGCTATGCCGGCACAATTTTGAAGAGGTATTGCATCTTTGTTCCATATAATAAGTTAACATCTAAGAGTTTTGAAGTAAGAAATATATACAACCACTATCTTTGATATTATGTTTGACATCGTAACTCCTCCAGTTAACTCGTTTTCTCATCAAGATTCCACTTAGTTAACTTGGAAGTACATAATTTAACAGAACTGATTGTCCCAATATTTCAAATTACAGAACTGTAAAGAAGCATTATTTATCTTGACAGATCACAAGAAAACTTCTAATCAAGAAGTCATTTAACTAAGAAGTTTTTTAGAATGAAGATAGTACCAGTAACTGCATATAATGCACATAATGCATGAAAGTCCAAAGAGCGATCCTGTAACGGAAAAGGACATGCTTTAGGAACTTCCTATTGCCATTAAGTAATAAAGGAAGAGTAATAACTCATTAGTAACTGTATAAAAAGATCTCTGTTTCAATCACAAAATAAAACTCCTAATCTTGGTTATATCTGCAGTACCAAGAATCACACAGAATGAGCATTAAGCACATAAATGGCTTGTACATTAACGCTTTTTTGTCCATAATATCTAGAGAAAAAGAATAGTTATGTGACTAAGTATTTACAGGAAAAGCTAGAGTCAAGATGTTAAACAACCACCGCACTATTGCAAGGAGGTACAATTAGCTTAAGAATATGAGGAATGAATTAGAGAATAGAAATGTAAGTAAATGGCCAGGCTAAAATTAGTATAAATTTTTAGAAAGAGACCTCTTTCCTATTTCTCACTCACTTTGGAATTGGAAAATTAGGATTACAGAGAAGATGCCCCCTTCTCATTGCTAACAAACTTTGAAAAGCTCAAAATATGTAATTTTGGTTCGACAGATACTTTCTGAAACATGTGAAGTATGCGGAAGACCAGATTGATCTACTTATGGGTCTGGTATTAAGCCGCAATAAATATGATAAGAGCAACACAAAGGTCAGGAACAATAATCCAACAAATGGATTGGAGTTCGATCACACATTAAACAACTTTCAGATGAGCTTCCTAAAATAGAAAATATGTCCAGAGACTCCAACGACTTTAAGTTTATTTACTAAAGTTTCTCAATAGAAAAGTCAATTCCCTTAGCTCTTGTCAGTTGCATGAAATGTTTGATTATGTTGACGCCAGGAATCTTTGTTAGATTATTAGAGTTCTTGATGCAATATGACATATAAACCTACTGCTTAGTTATGGCTCACATTTTACAAAAGACTTCAATAACAAGGTTGGGGGTTATCGTCAGGAGGGAAAATTTTGTTCATAAGCATTGCACATGCCCATCAACTTGCAATGCTTTAGAAACTTCAACACTCAACAAGTATCTATTCTTAGCCTAAATCTCCCTCAACTTTCTTGACAAAAATAATAGCAGTTCGATCATGTCCAATGAATTCCAACACAATAAAAACACTGAAATTTTGTATTCTAATAAAGGAGATACATAGATGAAACAGTAGAAAACCACTACTTAGGGTTCATTTGATATGGGAAATACCATGCTTAATGGAGAAAAACTTCATCACTTGGGATGTTAGAAATAAATAAAAAAATGAATGTTAGTTTGATATGTAATCTCTAGTCTGGAACGTCTTCACGAAAAACTAAAAATATACATTGAGAACAAAATGCACTCTCTCATCCACTTATCCAAAAAATCACTATGTTACATTAATATTCTATTATACTTATCCATAAGAAAAATTGCATATTAATGATAGATAAACACACCTTATCCCCAATATTACGAGCATTAAAGATATAAATCATTTAACATGACAGAGAAAACTAAAATCTTCCTTAATATATTTAGATTTTTCATACAAATTATAAATATTTTAAGGAAGACCCATATTTGTCACAAGTGTTCATTTATCTATTTTAAATATAATATAAATATGCATCAATTCATCAATCTTCTATTATTATTTACATTGAACACCCTATTTAAATATTTCAATTTCTCCCATATCAAATTAAACTTTTTACGTGAGTTCATAAACTACAATTCCTTATAAATTGCAAGACACCTTAAAGTTTTATGGTCAAGAAGATAATTGTCTATGAAAGGCAAATAACCAAATTCAAGTTAAGATGATAAAGACCAGATGATGTATAGGGACAGCAGTCAATGATCCAAATCTTCCATTAATGCGCCCAACAATTTCATGAACCTGGCTCGTAAGTTTTTGATCTGCATAATAAACAATATATCAACATATATATATATATATATATCATTCAGCATAAGACAGTTTACTAGATGAATAATGCTAAGAATTCTAGTATCATTGCCCTTATATTCTAAGAAAGAATTCAAGTAAAAGGATAACAAGAAATCAAAATGTTGGTGGAAGATACCAAGATACAAAGATGATAATGTAGCTTAGAATAATAGCCTTGAAAAGAGCAGGAATTAAAGGGATAAATTGGAACCTTCTCAATAAATGTTAGTGCTCTACAAAGAATGATGAGTTCAAAGATCCCTACTGCCCACCAAGGACACATTTTCTTAGGAGCTGAGAATTTTTTGCAAACTAGCCACACCTCAAAAGATCTTATATAATCGAACATTCTAATGAAGGGCTTATCTTCCACAATCAACCCATAAGAAAGAGATATTAAACTATTGAAGTTGAAAGACCTGTCTACTAGAAGCTGAAAATATGACTCCTAAAATATTCACTATCTAGAAGACAAGCTAGAAAGGCTAGCCAACGCTTGAAATACACGATGTTGCATTAATAACTTTCACTTGCATTATGGTCTATCATTCGCCTCAGCTCCTCAACATTATAAGAAAACGTCTGTTTCAGTAAAGCATTGTCATCTCTATCATAGCAGTTTTAACTCAAGTAATATGACCTAAATTCCAAGTCCCACTATGTCTATTATAGCCTCTATTATTTATGTACACCTGAACCGTCTAGACTGGACAACAGAATCATTCTTATTTCAATGAGAAAGCACAAGCCATTCAGATTAATTAGGAAAGCAAGCTGAAAATCCTTGGTCTAAAATTAACAAATGAGCAACTCTATGATAACAGTACAAAGAATATTAGGAAGCCTACACTCAGGAACATCAGTTCTTGTTGGCACAGCAATTTGCAGAAGTACAACTTTATCACGCCAGTAAGAGTTTTCCTCCAGAAACTTTTCAAATGCAAGAATTTTCTGTGGAATTCCCTTTATCATATCAAGACGGTCAACACCTAACATTACCTTCAAGAGAAATACAAGCAAAAAATGAGAATGCAATATAAGCTTGGGAGATCAAGTAATGCAAATGATGCAGCCTTTTCGTAAAGTAAAGACAATATGCACTCTAGGGTTACTAGATAAAACAGCAAGAGAGTAAATATTAAAGTAAGTAAACTGTAGACCGATTTGTTAAAATTTAGCCAGGAGCAAGCAACAAAAGCAGTATTTTATATGCATTCAGCTTAAGCAAAACAAAGTCAAACATATACATACAACTTAAACATGCTTCAACCAACAATTAGCGAGAGTGGAACCTACAAACATTCACTAAGTACTGTAGTCAAAGACAACACGTTCACTTACATCAACAACAGAGGAAATATATCATTCAGAATCTCTTAAAGTTTATAAAAACCATTTGTGAGGTGAAACATTCACAACATTAAATTTTGAATCTTGCTAGGAATCTTTCATCAAAAGATAAAACAGATTCAAGATAGAGCTACTACAAACATAGAAGGCAGAACACCATTATTATGTCACAGGCATAATGCCACTTCAAGCAACAAAAGTACTAATACATGACAAGAGAAGGAAAATCACATATTAGCATGTCATTATATGATGTCATTTAGTATGGGCTATTCACAAAGTATCTGATGTTCACATTGTAAATATTTTTCCTTGACTAGAATCACTTCTACAAGAATTGATCAAATGGTTAGAAAACTTCAGCTGTCCTCCAAAGTATTTCTTTTTTTTTTTGGTGGAAATGAAAGTGTCCTGCAAAGTCTTATAATTCTATAGTCTTCTTTTTATTTAACAGAACCTAAATCTTTTTTGGCTCTTTTTTTGTCAATTTAACAGTATGAAGCTCTTTTATACAAATCACACAAACCCCGTGGAGGGGTCAATGATAAACACAAAGAACTGCTTTCTTTTCCTGACAACAAATAGTAAAGGTAGCTCAAACATTTAAATCTTTTTGAAAGTTGGCCTTTGAATATGAAATGCTTTACCTTTCTTCCAGCAAATCTTTCTTTCAATTCTTTGATGTGGTCCTGTACGTCAGACAGCTCAAGTGCCCCTATGAATCTGTCTGAGTCAATTCCTATAGGAAACTGATGTACAGAGATTAATTGGGAATATAAATAAAGTAATGGCAGGATGTTAACTATCTTGATGTAATATGTTCAGATGTTTACATGCTTCAGAAAATGCTAACACAATTGATTTAAAAAGAGGACATAATCATATTAACAATTTTATTCAAACATACTGCAGCAACTCGTGTCAACCTTCCTTGATCCTCAACTCCTTCAGGTGTTCCCTCAAGGCCTAGAATGCGGGTACAAGCACTGACAAAGTGCCTTGCATAGTCATATGTATGAAATCTGTATAGAGTTGCATGTGAAGGAAAGGTTGAAGTCTAGGATACAGAATAACTTTCTCTGACAATAAAATAAGAAAAATGGAAGAATTTAAAGAGTGCAAAATCATCAAACAAGGAAATTGAGTTGCAAGGACAATGTTCACAACTTAATTACTATTTATCAGCAAGTTGATCTGAACTATTGTCTGACAACATGTAAAAATTGTAGTAGTGTCACTATAACATCCAAAAAATCAAGTATTGCAAGCCACAAACAAGACAGGATAAAACATGGATTGAAATTTTCTAAATCCTGAAGCACCTTTCTAATGAAAACTCAAAGCATTAGTTATTTTTTATTAATAGTAGAACAGGAAAAACAACAAATATTTCATTCCTGTGGTGTCAAACTAAGATGTGTAAACGTGCAAAGAGATGAGAGAATATTCCTCTTACTGGTGTATGGTTAGATTGTGATAGGCCTTTGAAGGTGTATGGGAGGAGGAAGAAGAAGACCAATTCAGTCACGTATGATCCAACCTTCAGCCCACCTAATGAAGATCCAGCTAATGCAACTTGATGCCAAAGAAATAGAATAATTTTAGATGCTTTCAATAAGGTTACGAGTTGTTAGTTTGTTATAACAATATTCCACGTAATCATTCGTGCCTATCGTGGGAGGGCCAGTTTGTTATAGAGCTAGTTATCTTTAAATAGAACTGTGAGGGTTGAGAAAAAGATTCATTCCTGGGTATTCAGATTGTAATCGTGCCTCTGAGGAGAGCATTGGGTTGGAGGGTCGCTACACCTTACAATAGCAGTTGGTACTTTTCCTTTTTATGTCATAGTGAATATACTATCAGTCCTATTCAATCTACTTCATTCTTTTTGCTATGTTCTTTTCGTCATTACTGTTTGGTTGAATCCGAGTTCCATCATTTTGGTATCAGAGCCCAACATCCTCGGAAAAAGGAAAAAAAAATCACATGCCCACGAGAATGGAATCCGGCCTAGAGCAAGCTGAAAAATCACTCATGAATTTACCAGGTCTAAAAGCTGATGTCACAGACATGAAATCAGAGATGTTGGAAATTAAACAGACACTTCTTTCAATGGCCAGGCAATTCGAAACCTTCATGAAAAATCCTCAAATGGGTTTACACAAGGGAGAGACCAGTTCCCAACCAAACCAAGGAAACCCACAAACTTCCGAACCAAACATCAACACCACCCAAACACAACCACAAACAACCGACACAACTAAAACACCTGATAATGAGTCTAGAAATCAGCACCCCCAGAATACCCAAACTTGGGACAAAGAAAGGCTCCCAAGGAAGCTAGAATTACCAGTTTTTAGAGGCGCAGACCCAGATGCATGGATTTTCCGCGCCGAGAGGTATTTCACTCTTAATCGTTTGACTGATACTGAGAAGATTGAAGCAACAGGGATTTGTTTTGAAGGGAAGGCGCAATCCTAGCATAGATTTGAAGAGAGGAGTACGTCTTTTACTTCTTGGGACCAGTTGAAGACACAAATGCTTCTACGTTTCCTTGGACCTCAGGAAGGGACGTTGCTGCACCGATTGTTTGCGGCAAAGCAGGAGGAGACGGTGGCTGAGTACCGAGCTCATTTCGAGCTACTGGCGGCTTCGGTAGGAGAGCTCGATGAATCCACCCTCACAACTGTTTTTGTGAATGGGTTGGAGGACAAGATAAGGGCAGAAGTTTTTCTCTTAAGTCCTACAGGTCTTAAAAACACGATAGAGGTGGCCACCAAAGTTGAGTTTAAAAAAATCAGTCTCTCATTAATCCCAGAAGTGTGGGCTTTACAAAGAATGTCAACCCAGCCCCATCTTGGTCAGATTCCAAAACAGTCTCTTGGACACCCATGCGGGGACCCAAATCTAATACCCAACCCACTACCATTCAAAACAGAATTCAGACACACTCCAACATACCCAACAACAACAAAGCCACCATTTCTTCCCATGGCTCTACAACCAACGCAAGTACCCAACCTAATACTTACAACCAAAACCAAACCTACAGCCGCTTCAAAAGGTTAACGGCGTCGGAGGTTCAGGCCAGAAGGGAGAAGGGCCTTTGTTATCGATGTGAGGAGCGATGGCATGTTGGACATAAGTGTCCCAACAAAGAGTTACAGGTACTCTTAGTCAATGAAGAATCGGAGGATTGCGCACCATCACTGGAATTTGAGGACTCCTTCAGTCCAATTGAGGAGGTTGAGTTATCTATGAACGCTGTAGTGGGACTCTCAGAACCACGAACTATGAGGATTAAAGGTATGATGGGAGGGATGGATGTAATTGTGTTGATTGATTGTGGAGCAACCCACAACTTCATTGCGATGGAGTTAGTTGGGAAGCTTGGAATACCCATCTCAGAGACAGCCAACTATGGGGTAATTGTTGGAAATGGCCATCAAATGAAGGGAGCGGGAATTTGCCGTAATGTTTTGTTAGAGATGCAAGGGCTCACAGTTGTAGAAGATTTTGCTGATAAAAATGAGTAGTTCCGATGTAATCTTGGGAATCAAGTGGTTGTCCACCCTGGGTACCACGCATTCAGATTGGAAAAACCTCACTATGAAGTTTGAAATGGGGAAGGATATGGTTACATTAAAAGGAGACCTAGGTCTAGGTCGCACAGCGGTTTCACTCAAGACAACGTTGAAAGAGGTGCGTGAAGAAAAAGCTTGGTTTGTAGTGGAGCTTCTATCATTGGAAACTCAGAAGGAGAGGATTGAGGAAATACCTCCAGAAGTGGTAGCAGTATTAGAGGAGTTTAGTGGGACATTTCGAGAACAGGACCACGCTATCATCCTTAAAGACGAACCAGTGAATGTTTGGCCGTATAGATATCCGTACGTTCAGAAAGCTGAAATTGAAAAATTGGTATTGGAAATGCTTGGTGCAGGGATTATATGCCCCAGTAGCAGCCCCTTTTCCAGCCCAATGTTGCTTGTTAAGAAAAAAGACGGGAGTTGGCGCTTTTGTGTGGATTACAGAGCATTAAACAAAGTGACGGTTCCGGATCGCTTCCCGATCCCGAACATCGATGAGCTTCTTGATGAGTTGTTCGGAGCCAAACTATTCACCAAGTTGGACCTCAAATCCGGCTATCACCAAATCCGGATGCATCCCTCTGACGTCCACAAAACTGCTTTTCGAACACACGAAGGACATTACGAGTTCTTGGTTATGCCCTTCGGCCTAACCAATGCTCCAGCAACGTTCCAATCACTCATGAACTCAGTATTTAAAGGTTTATTACGTAAATGTGTGCTTGTTTTTTTTGACGACATTTTGATTTTCAGTAAATCTATGACGGAGCATGTGGAACACATTCGGCTAGTATTGAAAATTCTTCAAAAAAATGAGTTGTTTGTGAACTACAAGAAGTGTAGCTTTGGGCAAAGTAGCTTGGAGTATCTTGGTCACATCATAGGCCAAGATGGGGTGAGAGCCGATTCGGAGAAACTTCGGGTGATGAAAGAACGGCCGCTTCCAACTAACACAAAGGAGCTGCGAGGATTCCTTGGTTTGACAGGTTACTATAGACGATTCGTCAAGGGGTATGGCCAGATTGCGGCCCCGCTTACTAAGCTGCTCAAAAGGGACTCCTTCAGTTGGAATGAAGAGGCAACAGAGGCTGTCTAGCAGTTGAAAGACGCCATGATAGCTGTCCCGGTGTTAGCACTTCCAGATTTCAGTACACCATTTACGCTGGAGACCGATGCATCTGGCTCAGGAGTAGGTGTTGTCTTATCACAGCATGGTAGGCCCATTGCATTTTTAAGCCACGCATTATCAGACAGGCAGCGGATGAGGTCGGTATATGAGCGTGAGCTGATGGCGATTGTATTCGCTGTCCAAAAATGGCGTCACTACTTATTGGGCAATCATTTTGTGGTCAAGACAGACCAAAAAAGTCTCAAATACCTATTGGAGCAGAGGATGGTGGCTCCTGAATGTCAGAAATGGCTCACTAAGTTAATGGGCTATGTATTTGAGATCCAGTATAAGCCAGGGAAAGAAAATGTTGCCGCTGATGCTTTATCTCGTTTACATGTTGGGGCTGAATTTCACAGCATCACAGCATCTCAAGTGCTTCACAGAGACACTCTCCTGGCGGCAATACTTGCAGACCCAAAGCTGTCCAAACTTGTCGGGGAGTTGCGGGCTGATCCAAACAGTAGAAAAGGTTGGGCATTACACAATGGACTCCTTTTGTACCAAAACCGGGTTGTAATACCGAAGGATTCAGAGATGGTCCAGCAACTATTAACTGAGTTCCATTCCACACCAATGGGGGGACATGGAGGATTTTTGAAAACGTATAAAATGCTCATTCGAGAGGTATTTTGGGAAGGCATGAAGGCAGATATTCAGAAGTTTGTGGCCTCCTGCCCAATATGTCAGCAAATGAAATATGACAACCTTTCTCCGGCGGGCCTTTTGCAACCATTACCAATACCAAAAGAGGTGTGGGAGGATATTAGTATGGACTTTGTGGAGGGATTGCCTAAATCCCATGGATACAATGTCATCTTTGTTGTTGTGGATCGCCTAAGTAAGTACAGCCATTTTATGCCTTTGAAGCATCCTTTTAATGCCAAGAAAGTGGCGGAAGTTTTTATTTAGGGTGTGGTCAAATTACCTGGATTTCCCCGTTCCATTGTATCGGACTGTGACAAGATGTTTCTTAGTCATTTTTGGATGGAGCTTTTTCGATTGCAGCAAACTCGGTTAAACCGGAGTATCGCTTACCATCCTCAAAATGACGGGCAAAGCGAGGTTGTCAAGCTTAGAGGCTTATTTGAGATGTTTTACAGCGGCACGCCCGAAGGAATGGGTACAATGGCTTCCATGGGCAGAGTATTTCTTCAATACCTCCTACCACTCTTCACTTTGCACTACTCCATTCAAAGTGGTTTATGGTCGTGATCCTCCACCTTTGGTAAGGTATGAACCTGTCAATTCTACTTCCAACTTTGATTTGGATTTATTATTAAAAGAGAGGGATGCTATGTTGCTAGAATTGAGGGATTAGTTGTTGAAGGTCCAAAATTACATGAAGCAAACAGCTGATGGCCATCGCCGAGACATTGAATTTCAGGAGGGTGATTTCGCATATCTAAAGCTCCAGCCCTACCGTATGCGATCATTGGCTCGACACTTGAATGAGAAGCTATCTCCACGCTTCTTTGGTCCATATCGGGTTCTGAAAAAAATTGGCCGTGTTGCCTATAAATTAGAGTTGCCTGCTGAGTCACACATTCATCCTGTTTTTCACATTTCCCAATTGAAGAAGGTTGTTGGAGCTCATCACCACATTCAGCCCTTACCACCAATGCTTACTGATAGCATGGAATGGCAAGTGGAACCAGAGTCTGTCAAGGCATTTAGAATGAGGGCGGATGGCATGGAGGTGTTGATTGTGTGGAAAAATCTTCCTAGCTTTGAAGCTACTTGGGAAAAGGCTGCAGATATAGACTTGCAATTTCCAAATTTCCACCTTGTGGACAAGGCGATTTTGATTGGGGGAAGTAATGATTGGCCTTTGAAGGTGTATGGGAGGACGAAGAAAAAGTCCAATTCAGTCACGAATGATCCAACCTTCAGCCCACCTACTGAAGATCCAGCTAAGGCAACTTGATGCCAAAGAAATAGAATAATTTTAAATGTTTTCAATAAGGTTACGAGATGTTATAATTTTAAATGCTTTCAATAAGGTTACGAGATGTCAGTTTGTTATAACAATATTCTACGTAATCATTCGTGCCTATCTTAGGAGGGCCAGTTTGTTATAGAGCTAGTTATCTTTAAATAGGACTGTCAGGGAATAGAGGAGATTTCATTCCTGGGTATTCAAATTGTAATCGTGCCTCTGAGGAGGGCATTGGGTTGGAGGGGCGCTGCACCTTACAATAGCAGTTGGTACTTTTCCCTTTTATGTCATAGTGAATATACTATCAGTCTTATTCAATTCACTTCATTCTTTTTGCTATGTTCTCTTCATCATTACTGTTTGATTGAATCCGAGTTCCATCAGAATCATAACATTTCATAAGAATTTAATCTACATCCTAAATGGAACAGATTACCCCTTCTTGTTACCATGTGCCTACCTATGAGCCCCTTACTTTATTTAGCAACTGAGACGTAAATAATTTAAGGATAATAAAATTTTTCTCTCCTATCCTCTTTCATCTCTCTCCCTAATTTCTCTCTCTATATTTATTCTACATCCTTCATATGGAAATGGATTCTGTTAGAGAACATCGTGGTTAAAAAGCTTCCCAAGATTATAATTTTACTAACCACTTACTTAACACAAGGCAATATTAGAGGATGCTTTATTATAAGCCTTCCAGTAACTTTTAGCACGATTTGCTCTACGACCTGAGAAGGAAAGAATGTTAAAAACACAAAATCCATTTAATATGTGAAAGTAATTCTTGTAGTGGAACGAAATCTTACCAACTTCTTAATATCTTTGTGTAGTATCTTATGAAATAGATTTATATAAATCAATTATCAATTCCAAAAATTTTATGAAATAGAAATAAATGCAAGAAAATTTTTTCTCATTTAAGTGTGAGTTTCATCTATTAGGATTATACTAAAAGGACTTTCTTCTTAATATCATAAATAACAAAAACCATAAATTTTTTTGGGTCGTAAAGATATGACTTAGGCTAGGAATGTCAGGGCTAGCCCTGGGCAAGGGTAAGAAGGTCACCGGCCTAGGGTCCACTCCTATCAAGAACAAAATAGCGCTCAATCTTAATACTTATAAAGAACAAAATGAGACAAAATAGGGCTTATTCTTGACACTCTTAAAGAGCAAAATGAGGTAAAATAGGTTTCAACCCACTCTTGACACACATAAAGAGCAAAATGAGTCAAATCCTCTTAACTTTCTTTTTATTCTTTAATTTTTTTTCATTTGATTTTTTGAGTGGTTATCTAAATCTTAATATTAATAATTGATGCAACCTATTAAATTATTCAATTGTGTAACAATGAGGGGCTTAATGTAGTTTCTTTAATAATAAATATATTCTCTTCTTTATCAAGGGGAAGGCACAACATGCCTAGCTCATAATTCTACAACATTATGAGGCAATGACTCTCCTATGTTGTCCTACGATAGTAGGTTGTTGACAAAATCTGTCAAATACTCCAAAATATGTAGTCCAAGAGGGTGGCTTAAAACAAAGGTCACCAATGCATCGACACATTTGTTTCCCTCCTGGTAAGTGTGTTAAATATGGACTATCCATTGCATTTGAAAAAGCTAAATACTTTGTTAGAAGAGGGAATTGTATTGTTTGGCCACTAGTTGCTTGTGTTGAAGATTAGCAATGACACTGTGTTATCAAGCTCCAGTATAATTTGTCGGAAACCTAGCTCCCAAGCTGTGAGTAAGGTCAAATAGGCACCCTATGATTTAGCCAAAAAAGCTAAGCCAATGCCTATGTTAGCTGCAAAACCTCCACGCTAGGACTCTATTTCATCTCAAATTAATCATCCTGTTGCAATGAGGTGTGTGACTAGTTTGGAGGCTCCATCAACATTAATCTTGTGCCAATTCGCTTTAGGATGATGCCACAGGATGAAAGCCTCTTGTCTATTAGGTTTTTTCATAGTACTTAATAGTTGTATATTTGTATAATTGACTTCTCTCGATTTCACTAGAATTTGGGTGACCAAAGAGTCCTCAGAATGTCCTTCTCCCTCAAACCAAAGTAGATTCCTTTCATTACAAAGGGACAAGAATGTGACTCCAAAGATTGTTATCCATAGCATCTCATTTAATAGCAAGGTTTCTTGCAAGTTGTTGATAAACCAGTCAGTGATGTTCCATGTAAAAAATTAGCATGTTTACCTTGAGTGATGAGCTTAGTCTAGAGATGTTTCACTTATAGGCACCAACTCAAAGCATGGTAAATGGTTTCTACTCATCTACATAAAGAGCAATCATCAAAAAAATTGAAGTGTCTCTGTTTTCTTTTAGTATTGGTAGGGAGAGCTTCGTGGCATAACTAAAGGAAAGTTTCAATACTTTTCAGTCCTTTTCATGAAGAAACTACAATACATTTGAGCTCTGGGTTTTTCCATTGATTTCCACATAGTAGGTTGTAAGCAAAAGATGTAGTGAAGGTTCCTGAGTCCATCAAAGCCCACAAATGTTTGTTTAGGCGTGCGTTTGCATGTTGAGGGAGTTGGGCATGAATTTGCTAGAAAATTTCCCATAGTAGCTTCCCCTATAATTTGTTTAAATACTAGCGCCCATTAGAGTTAACAAAAATCATAGACAGGTAGGTTGACTTCATGGTGGAGGACAGGAGAAATTGTCAATTCTATTAGTGACTTCCTTTCTTTGAGCCATATGTCTTTCCATAAACGAACTCGATGGCCAATACCAACTATCCAAGAAATTCTAGTCAAGCATAATTCCTAGATGTGGCTGAGGTGCCACTAAAAGTGAGATGCATTTTTAGTGGGGAGGAGTCCAAGGATGTCTTCAGGTGGTAGTTTATATTTAGTGTAGAGGACTTTAGCCTGTAGCTCCAATGGGTGGGAGATAACACCCTAGACAATTTTGAACAATAAAGTTTCGCTTCATTTTCTCGTACTATAAAAACCAAGATCTTCGTTTGATTTGGGGTTGTAGATTACATCTCATTTAATGATATTGGAACCCGAACTTTTTTTAGAAGTTAGAACTATTAAATGAGAAATTGTTGGTGATTAGTCATGAGTAAAGAAAAATGAATTCTTGAATTAGAAATTTATAGATTTTATTTATGAATGCTTTTAATTAAATATGGTTGCATGGATTAAATGGAAGTTTTAGGATTTAGTTAAGGAGTTAGAGGTATAATATGGTAGTTAATAGACTAAAGGGGCAAAATGGACATTACATTAAATGAAGGGCAAAATTGGGAGAACAATACAAGTGAGGGGCAAAATAGGAAGGACAAGCCAAAATGTATTATTGAATTAATGAAGAGAAGAAAAACCGTAGGAGTTAGAAGAGAAGAAGAGAAAACGTGAAACAGGAAAGAGAAGAGAAAGTCGAGTGAAAGAAGAGAAGAAAGAAGAAGAGTCATGAGAAAATGCAGGGAAAAAGAAAGAACACGTGGGAATAAGAAAAAGGAAGAAGATTTGTTCAAGGTAAGCTTCATTTTTCTTTTTGCTTTGTTAGAGAAGGAGTTAGAGAGAGTAAGGGTTTATATGTTGAGAATGAAGAGTTTGTGTTGGAAGAAGATGATTTAAGAGACCCATTTGATTTTAGGGTTTCTAAGCTAGGGCTTTGGTTTTACTAACCTAGACAAACTATGGGTAGGTTAGTTCAAGCTTGATTTTTACCCATTTGTGATTTTGAAGCTTTATGAATTTTATTAAATTTGGATTGAATGAGAAATTGGTTTGTTTAAGAAACTAAGAGAACCCTATCTAAGAGTAAGAGGAAAGGCAAGCTTGACTTGGATTTTGCAAGCCAGTTAGGTGGGTAATGTATTTATCGTTGTTGTGTGATTAGGAAAATTTTTACCTATGTGTGTGTATATGCAGATTTCTCGATTTTTGAATTGTTTTGAAGATTTGATAATGCATGATGATTTGTGATTATGTTATACGTTGAAAGAGGTTATAACATTTTGTATAAACGAAAAGAAGAAAAAGCATGAAAGTATGAGCATATGATAAAATGAATTGAGCATTAATATGTATTTTTGTTTGGGCAAGAGTGGAACCATTTCGTTCGTCGCATGCACATTGACAAAAACCTTCTCTCGGCTGCCTGCTTGTGACATATAAGCTCCAAAAAATGGACTCATTTCATTCATGCTGTAAATTTCAGTTTCTCTATTTCGTTTCCATGAAACTCTCCAACCATTTGTTGTGCATTGCATTTGATTTGTGAACATGATGAATAATTGAGTATTGTGCATGGATGGTTAGATATATGATATGTTCTATGCGATGAAATGTCTAACTTTGAGTTTTGGAACCAGAATTGAGAGTGCTTGACTTTCTGGATATATATATGTATATATACATATGCTTGAATTTGTGACAAGTTACTGATGACTATAAATATATTAACCATTGAGCTCTATAGCTCAACCAACGTTTAGAATTTCGTACTGTACCGGCCGGTACCTGCCAGTATGTACCGTTCAACTGAAAACTGGTACCGGTACTGGTGTAGGTGGTACCGGTAAAAAATACCAGTCGGTACCAGCCAATTTCGGTTGTACCGACTGGTATTCAAAATATCAGTCAAATACCGACTGGTACCGAAAATTTTAAAAAATTGGGAGACTTTTTTGCAAAATTTTCAAAAAAATTTCAAAATTTCCCTCCCTCCTACCACTCCTTCCCCCCTTTTTTTCAAAGTTTTTAAAATAATAATAAATATTTTATTACTAATAATAATTGTAAATTAAAAAAAAAACTTAAAAATAATTTATTTTTATTTTTATTACTAATAAATTATTTTTATTTAAATTTATTTTAATATTTTATATAATATTTATTGATGAT
>JAOSBK010000004.1:23308063-23321559 GCA_027568895.1 Erythroxylum shatona
AAATTCTCTTGTGTTGTTATTTTCTGATATTTTTGTCTATTAAATATCCTTGGGTGTAATTTAAGGAGGTCTAAATTTCTAACATGTCTGAAATTATAACTCAGAATCTCTCTTGTTCTCATGATATCCCAGTCTCTATCCGAGGGAGTGTAGCTAGAGTGTGCTTTGAGTCTGCATAAGCCAACAATAGTTTAAGTGCTTTGCTGTGAGACTGCTGATTCAAAAGTATGCGTACATGTTGTCCATCTTCAATATCACTGTTAGTCTTGTCTTTCCTTTCTCCTTCTCTTCTGTTTTGCAGCTTTTTATATGCGCACATGTACGCGTCGATTACGGTTTCTGGGCACAATTTGGTTTGGTGTATAAGCTGCTGTTTTCTCTTTTTAATTATTTTTCTAATAAGACAATCTCTGAGAGGGTAAAGAAAATATATGTACATGTTTCTATTAGACATGTTACTTAGGGAGGGAGGGAGGCAACCTGCCTCTTTATATAGCCCATCCAATTAAAGGGGAAGGAAGATTCCAAAATAGAAAGAAACAAAGTTAACAATTCTGCCCTTTTCTTGTTTAACGAATATATCATAAAAGAAAGCTCACATTTTGATTTGAAACTGAATTTCCGCAGGAGCCCTAAATTGTAATTTTACAATGATCAATTCTAAATGGAAGTTTTCAGGGATTCACTTGCACCAACATGCCTGGTGCAAGATCTCCTTCAAATCTAGCTTTTTAGCTTTTCCACCGAATGACCTGACACAATAAGAATGGACGGACGCAATATGAAGATTCGCGGGAAGTAATCATCCATCCACTGACACATTTCGACCGACAAAAACTAATATAGAGAAAATAAAGCACTAGTCAATTAACTTTATTACTAACCAACACCTTATAATATTTACTTTACTTTTTAATGCCATCTTACTTTATTAGGTTAACACCTTATAATATCTACTTTAGTTTTCAAAAGCTTAACACTTTCAAATATGTAGGATGACCTAATTCATTTTTGGTTCTGAAATATAAACTGCTTGGCTTGACTAGTTTCCTTTTTATGATAAAAAGTTAAGCCTTTATTCATTAGCACTAAAACCGATTATACTCTAAAGGCTAAAGATTACATATGGAATATGAAGATGCTCTTAGCACAAGTGAAGTGGGAATATACTCAACGTCCGACCTGTTAAGTGGAGCGAGAATAATGTTTTTGTTTTCATGATGAATGGCAATTACACGTTTATTCCCATCCCACTTCTCTTTGTGCGAATATAAGTACATAAAAATAGTCAACATCGCTAGCATAAAATCTATAAATTAACATAGTAGAATCAAGATACCATTATCTCTTGGGTAATCATATATATGATTCTTTATTTAACTTGATTAATAAGTGTCATTTATTTGTCATTCTATATATATACATAACCCTATTATAAGTTTATTACACACATTAGGTGCTTCTCTGTCTCTCAACATATAATAAGTGACAAATTAAACATTCTTAATATAAAGTATATTAAATACAGTTTGTATTTAATATACTTGATAATGACTATATATATATATACAAGCGAAAAGTTAGTAAGATACTAAAAAAGAAGTCACAAACAAAAAACATAAACATCGCGAATCAACATTAATGTTGGCATTTATTAGCTAGATATCATAGAAGGGTCGTATAGTGTTGTACTATAACCCCTCTTAGCTTGAGTATGATTAAGGTCAATGGGGTTGTAACTTTTTAACTTGTTTTTGTTGTGAATAATTACGTGATCAGCTAGCTTTAGAAAAGACTCGTTTTTTAATTACTGGCACGTTAAAATATCTTTCAATCAAACACGTATATATATATATATATGTTTGTGTGTGTGTTTATTTTGTTGAATAGTTTTTTTTATAACTTTTGTTGGGTTGAAAGGAACAATGGAATCAAATAAATAAAGCCTAAAGCAATGCTACATGCATGAAGCAATATGTTCTTCACATCCACTTTTTTTTTTTTTTTCTGTCTCCTCTCATGGGGTCCAAATTAAATGAAGCCTAAAGCAATGCTATACATGCATGAAGTCGTATGTTCTTCACATGACTCATTTTTTTCTGTCTCCTCTCATGGGGTCCAAATTAGAGTATATATATATCTCTCTCTCCTCCCGTCTGCAGGGTCTTCTTGAAACCCTAGTACAATAAAGAACTAAAGAAAACGAAGTTCACAATGGCCTTTAACAATTTGCTTTCCAACCTATATACATGTTATACACTAGTCTTTAAAAATACGATTGCAAATCCTTGTATATATTTTGATGCATGGTTGAAATATGTGGGAGTAAATCTTTGGTGTTTATTTTGTAAGAGATTGAGTGCATACAACTACAAGAAAACAAAATGCTTCCATTAAGGAAACAAAACAACTTGAAATCTATTTGAAGAAATGCGAACAGAAAAACTTTTTGCAAATTGTAAATTAATTACAGTCGAAAAAAAGAAGCATAATGTTAATTAGTGAGAGACCCTGAACTCGCGATAGCCAATTAAACAAGTATCATATTATAAATAAGGCGCAAAAGGTGATTGATCTGTGTTGGTGTGGCAATATCGATATCTAATTCACTAAGTAATAAGTTCGTGAAAAGGTTAATAATTAAGAAAGTTTCAAGTGGCTCAATTGATGTTCAAGAGCATGACATTTTTTACTTTAAAAATTTACTTCTAAACATATATAGATATTCACTTATCATCTCTAATTTTATTTTTCATTACAACCACAATAAAATTAGCATTCCTCCATCAAAATCGGAAGGAGATAGTTTTTATATATTATAATTGTTAGCTTAAATAACACCAATCCACAACAAAATTGAAAATGAAATGCAACGGAGTGTCCAACTCAATAAAATTTTAAAATCAAAATTTTATATTTTAGAAATACTTCTATAATCTTGAAAGCTTTCCAAGTTATGGAAACATTATTCGGCATGGGAATAAACTATGAAAAGAAAACAAAATAAGTGAAGAAGGAAATGACTTCACATTAACATAATGAATAACTCCAAATTGCGATAAAGAAGAAAAATAAAGGAACCAATTCCCCTCAAAAGTGATTGGACCCAACCAAGCCAATCTTTACACGATCTTTCTGTAATCCACCAAGAAACATACACAAAAAAAGTGAAGATGGCGGAATCATACTCGATGTTCACTTCCCAGTGTCTTCCACATATTATATATATATATATATATATACATATCCATCACCTCTTTTCATGTCTGATATATCTTTCCTTCTTACGTACCCTAGTCTCTATTTCACCCTGCTCATTAAGTCGTAGTTTCAGCCCCACATGAAAAAGGACGAAGAAAATAAAGATTTTTAATAAAGTTATATTTGATTGTAAAAATTGTAAAATTTTATAATTAAATATAATATATTTAATAATAAGAATTAATATACATATCCATCACCTCTTTTGTGAAGATGTTTTAATTAAGTTATACTTAATTGTAAAGATTAAAATATTTATAATTAAATATAAGATATTTAATAATAAGAATCAATACGATATATTGAATAATATATGGATATAACTGATATTTAATTAAAATTATTTGTATAAAAACCTATTATAAAAATATTTAAGTTTTATGAGCTAGCACTTCTTACTTAATATTTTATGTAGATATTGTTAGAGATTGGATACTTGTGTGACTATGGTAATTGAGATAGATCGATTTTGGAAACAGTCCATGGGATAAGACAAGAAAAATGTCAAGCTTCAAAATAAGATACAAATTAAGATTCATGCTTTATTATGTTTATGTGTTAATAATTTTATAGAATTAAAATGACATTAGTTTTTTGGAAATTAAAATACAAAAAATTTCATAATTATTCGACTACGGTCAGGATCAAATTTCATCTCAATTTCTTAACAATAAAATCAAAGCTTACTTCCTTTTTACAATTTGATTAAATCGTTTGATTTTTATTGATCATGAATTTGGGAATTGAAATTAAATTCTTAAAAATCATATTATACCTGAATAATTTTAATCTGAAAAAGTTTAGACCAAAATTTTTAAGTCCTACAATTCAATTTGGAATTGAATTAAACTTGTTTTAACTGTTAAACAATATATTAAACTATACATCAATACAAACCTAGAAAACAAAAACTCAATCCTCGATGCTACATTGATAAAATAAGAATTACATGCGATAGGTTTCTGGTATGGTTTTATGGTGGTCTAGATTGTCTGCTTGTGACTATGCTCTTGAGGTGCGAATAAAAGGTGTTCTGGGTTTTGGCGCAGGATGAGTTTTGTGTGTTGTTGATGTTTGAAAACGTTGTTTTGCGTCTTGTGTTGGTATTGTGGCTGCGATTTCATCTGTGGAGTACGTTGGCGCTGTTGATGGAGATAGCGGCGCCACCGCCACTATTAAGGGGCGATAACTCACCCGCAAGAGGTAGCTTGATGAAGAAGACAACCAAAGGAGGGCAAGCTTGGAGTGACAAAAGGTGGCAGCACGACGTGGAGAGAAGCAGGCGGCGGCGTATAGGGAACCCCAATTCTAAGAAGACAATATGGCGCGTGTCTGACGTCTAGTATAGATGCTGACGGTGCGTGCACGGCAATCAATGGTCCTAGTTGACCAAAGAGTGTGCAGCGCACACGTCCGACAGAAACACGCTAGATTGTTCCCACTCTGTTATAATTAGTTTTTTATGTTTCAAAGGACTTAATTTCAATTAAATAATTTAACGAAGATTAAATTGGTTTATATTCTTAATAAAATTAAAAAGGTATTTTTCTAAATGTTTGAAAAATTGTCTTGCATTGAGTAATTTTTATTATGACTACTTTAGAATTTAATTTAATTTTTCAAAGAAATTGAATTATTTAATTAAATTAATTATCAAATCAATTCTAAAATTAAAGTAATTATTTTTCTTAATTTGATTGAGATTAATAATTAGATTAATTTCTAATTTAATTTGAGGAAAGTTGTTTTTAAAATTAAAATTAGTTAGTTTCAATTAGATTGAAATTAATTAATTGGAATCCTTAAAATTAAGAAAATTATTTTCTTAAATAATTAAGAAATATGTTTTTAATTATATTTATTTATTTCAATTTGATTGAAATCAATTAAATTTATGATTTTATTTTTAGAGAATTATTTTTCAATTTATTTAAAAATATTTTCTTTACTTGTGAATATTAAGTTTCACTATCTTTTAGAAAAAAAGTTTTTTTCTTTGTTAAATTTTAAAAAGTGCTTTCATTTATTAATTAAGAAAAATGTGCTTTCCTTAATTTTTTTAAAAAGTTTTCTAATTTATTAAAGCAATATTTTTTAATTAAGAAATAAATTAATCTCTAAATAAATAAAATAAATAACTATCTTGACTAAATTTGAAAATTATTTTATTTAATTTTGAAAGTAATTTCCTTTTAATATTAAAGAATAGTTTTCTAATTAAGGAAAATTAATTTCTAATGAGATTACAAATAGTTTTCTAATTAGATTATAATGTGTTATTTATATAATTTTGAAGAAAGAGTTTTTTTTGTAAATTATAATAAGTAAGAAAAATAATTTATTGAAAAATTGTTTTCAATTAAACTTTATTAAAAGGAGTCAAGGTAATTGGAAATAGTTTCAAATTGGATTTGAAAATTGTTTTCAAATCAAAATTAAATTTCTGTTTGGAATAAGAATTTAATTCATTTAGGAATTAATGAGTTTAATCTAATTTGATTTTCCAAGGATTTGGAAATATTATTTTAAATTATAAAAACCAATAACTAGAATCAAGTAAAGCTTGATATTTTACGCACATAGTTTTATTATGAATGCATAAGTCGCATACTTTATTTATATGTTTGATATATATATTGGATGCATGATAAATTGTATGTTTAATATGTGTGATATTTTACATGCAATTTTATGTTTGATGAGATGAATCAAATTAAATCCCTCGCTAAAATATTATGTAAACATGGAGAACGAGATTGTTGCTTTATATTATTATAAGAAAAAACTAGAGTTCTGTTTATTGATAGGTTTGTTGAGTAAATTTAAGGTCATTTTAACTCAACGTGTTTAGTCTTATGGCAGTGAGTTCTACTTCACTAAATTTGTGTGAGTTGGATGAACAAACTCATGATCACGCGAATTTAAAGGCATAGTTAGAAATAATGTATAAAATATGTTTTGGCAAGAGTTGTCATCTAACAGACCTAGGATTCACATGAAATGTGATTAATAAAGTTGTCATTTACCTAATTTAAGTTTAGTTGGTTTGTTGGGCAAATTCAAGATCAACTATATTTGAATGGATCCCAACCCACTAGAAAAATTAGATTAATCTTTTTAAATAGTAGTGAGGGCTATTATTTTGAATAAAATAATAAGAGTAACCAAATACATGATAAAAGTAGTCATGATATATAATTATTTACTTACTTTTCTTACATTTAGATTTTGTTTTGATTAAAATTTACCTTGTTTAGTATGGTTGATATTAAGAGTTAGTGAACCAAATTTTTTAGACATAGGATATGTTTGAGAAGAGTTCTCAAAGTTAGACAAAAATTGTATAACTATTTATGTTATTTTGCTATAATCCTTGTTAAGGATTCGGTGACAAAGTTTTAGAGATGTGTCAAAATCATATAGATGAAAAAAGATAATAACATTTTGAGTTGACTAACGTCTCGTAAACTTTGATGACAATATGTAAGATGTATGTCAATACCATGATAACAAGATGCAAAAGGTTGCATGAAGTAGAGCTAAAAGGTATAATACCTTATTGGAATTGTTCCATTTAATTTAGCCTACTAAAAACATATCATGGACATCAATTAAAGGCATTTGGTATAGAATGATAATATTGTTCATAAAAAGAAAAAGATTTCATAATTTTTCTTGCCTATACTTAATATGATAGAGATTATATGTATTTTTAGTTCATGCTTATGAGTACTTGATACTGAACTTAGATTCAACATTCTTACAATGTTCGAAGTATGATAATAAATAGATTGTTAAGTAAAAGTAATTAATCCAATTATATGTAAATTGTTTATATGTGTTGGATCAAAGGAAACCTATATTGAATATAAATGGCAAGAATATGAACTTGGATAATTGAGACTCTCCTTTTATATCATGTTAGTTAAATCAACATAACGAGAATCATAAAGTTACGTACAAGAATATATGTATCCTTTTAATTAAAAATTATATGAAACTTGTCAAGTTGAAGAATAACCAAATCAAATTTTGGTGAAAGGGTGATAATGATATTGAATTGTTAAATTTATACATGTGATGTATTGGATGAAATAACAATTCATAAAAGGATAATATTTATATTTCATTAGATTATTGATGACTTTATGTGATACAATCATATGTATTAAATAAAATAATGACTTAATATTTTGAAAAGTTTAAATAGTTAAATCTAAGTGGAAATAGCATTGAGAATGCTAAAGCACTTCGATGAGATTTAGGGAGTTTAAAATTTTCAATTAATCTATATCGAATGAGATTCTAAAGTGAATACCTTCGTAACTAAATTCTTTTGATAATTTTAAATTTATGCTTTTAGAAATGATTATACTAAATCTAGCATGTAAATATAGTAATCGTATCAGCTGATACTGATTTGTACAGTGCAAAACAAGAAAGTTTTTTTTTTATAAAATGGAAGCAAAATGTTACAAATTACACGATAGTTCTCGGGTGACAGACCCCCGACTCATCCTCTAAAAGGAAAGGTAAGCAACCGCTAGGTGGGTGCTCAAAGGTAGTACGTCCTAGCGGGAACTGTTCCGCATAATTTGTAAGTCAGTCCGCACTTTGATTACTTTCTAGGTAAATATGCCGAATGTCGACGACCCAGTTATGAGACAACAGTTCACGGACACCCAACACTAATGGGTTTAAGGACATAGCTCGCGCTGGTGAAGAAAGCATGTCGGTCACTGCACTCGAATCCACCTCTAAAGCCAAATGGCGATACCCCAAGGACCAAGCCAAATTAAGACCAGAGAGCACACTTCAAAGTTTAGCCATTATCGGGGGACATCAATCAATGTTCTGGACGAATCCGCCTAGCCAAGCGCTGGCACTGTCAAGCAGCAGACCACCCACTGTGGCCGAAGTGCTGGAGCTTTTGGTGACCCCGTCGATATTGAGCTTGACCCAACCCTGAGGAGGTTTGCTCCAACCAATGAGAAGTTCCTGTCGTGGGCCATTACTCATCCGAGTTCTGTGTTGCCAAACTACCACCAAGTGAATATGGTTTACAAATTCGAGTACCTGATGTTCTGGTGAACTCGACCAGGAGAAGGAGTCCTCGAAGAGAGTCTTGTTGCGCTAGGACCAGAGGAACCAACAAGCGGTGCCAAAGATGGTAGCCTAGTCAAAACCACCCACCAATCAGTGGGTGCGGAGGTTCTGGAGGATCCATTCTTTGTGGTCCATGGAAAAGAACTCAGTAGTGATAACCTGTGGGGAAAACCAGGTCCATAAGGTGTGAGCGGTACGACAGTCCCGCACTACATGCAGTGAAGATTCCTCAAGGTGGCAATGGGAACAAGTTGAATCCGACGTTAGCCGTCTGTGGACCCGCTGTTGATTGGTGAGAAGTTTATCCTGCAAAAGGAGCCAAAGAAAAGTACGGATTCTTTGAGGACCCAGCCACTGCCAGATAGTTTGTCAGACCGCACTGTGCATAGCTCCCTCGTGGTATAAGATTATAGAGTAGACTGACGTTGTGGTGAAATGATCAGTAATTGTGCCGCTCCAAATAAGCTTATCCGACCCTAGGAACAGCTTCGGCGGAAAGATACCGGCGATAGCCGTGCAGATCGTTTGAGGGAGCAAGTAGTGAAATGCAGCCTAGTTCCAGTTACCAGTGGTGTCTGTAAAGTGGTGCACCTGGGCATCAATTAGTACTTGGTGGATCGGGGCCATCGCATGAGGTAAAAGAGGGCCCCAGTTGTCGACCCATGGGCCAAGCTAGAATCTTGTACGGGTGCCATCCCCTATCATCCACTTCATCCCATGCCGAACATGAGGCCAAGTCACCTTGATGCTCCGCCAGATCATCGAATCACCTTTATCATCAAATAGAAGAGGAAGATGGTTAGCATCAAATTTATATTTATTGGATAGCACTTAGACCTATAGCACCTTTAACTTCGAAATAATAGACCAACCGAGTTTAGTCAGGAGGGCGGCGTTGGTTTCCCTGAATTTACAGATTCCTAGGCCCCCCATCGCTTTCGGCAGGCAAACGGTATCCCAATTGACCAGGTTGATCTTCCGAATATTTGGTGTAGATCCCCACAGGAACCGACACATTATGGTCTCCAAGTCATCACATAATTTACGCGGTAGGCATACAGTCTGCATCGTGTGGGCGGGGAGAGCAGAAATGACTGACTGAGTCGATGTGATTCTGCCGGCCAGAGATAACAGGTTGGCAGATCACCTCGAGAGTCGGTGTTGCACCTTGTCCAGAATATGTTGGTAGGTTCTTTTATTAACGCGGTTATGTAAAAGGGACACTCCGAGGTACCGACCAAGATTGTTAGTCGGTCAGAATTCTAAGGCCTCGCTGAGGGAATGAGCCAGTGTGGGCGAAATATTCCTAGAATAAAAGCACCGAGATTTTTCATGACTGACCCTTTGATCGGAAGCGGTGCAGAAAGCATTTAGTGTATTCTAGATTTCGTGAATCTGATCGAGAGACTCCTCTGTGAACAAAATAAGATCGTCGGCAAAGAATAAGTGCGATTGGGGAGGACCACGTTAGTTTAATTTAATAGGTTCCCATCGGCTTTTGGAGATAGACTCGTTGATTAAGTGTCCGAGTCTTTTCATGCAGAGGATGAAGAGGTAGGGTGAAATCGGGTCACCCTGGCGCCTTTCTAGTTCACTTGCATGGAGACCGAGGAGATACATTTCATGATCAAATTGGTCAAAGAGTCAGGAATACCGATCTTGAAAGTCTCGATGATAAAATCCTAGGAAAGACGATCATATGCCTTCTCTAAGTCCACCTTAATTGCGATGATACCTTTCTTCCCAACTTTGCGTTTCATAGTGTGGATCACTTCTTGAACGATGATGATATTGTCAGTAATATGACGCCCAAGGACAAAGCTGCATTGGGTCGACGCAACCAGATCATCTGAATGAGGTTTTAGACGGTTCACTATGATCTTAGTTATGGCTTTGTAAAGAACGGAACAAAGCGCTATAGGGCAAAATTGGGTCATCGACGTGGCCGTGGGGATCTTAGAAATGAGAACCAGGATGGTACGATTGAGATTAGTGTCCCAGACTTCATGACGAAAGATTTGTTGTATAAACACAGTCAGTGACGGGCCTACAGTGTGTCATTGGGATTGATAAAAGAGGGCAGTGAAACCATCCAAACCTGGCGCCTTGTTCGGTGCCATATCGAAGAAACCATTCTTGATTTCCTCAGGGCTAGGTGGAAGTTGCAAGTCTGAAGTAGCCTGGGAGGAGAGAGGAGGGAAGGTGCCAGGAAGAAGGGAAGGGCTAGAGGTCTGGCTATCGTGGGTGTAGAGCTAGTGAAGGAAATTCTTGGCTATCTGTAAAATGCTCGCTGGGTCAGATCTCATGATTCCATGCTCATCTTTGAGGGTAATATTCTGGGCTTTCGGTTGGTGAGACGTGGGTTTGATAATACTTCGTATTCCGGTCACCCTGACTGAGCCATTGACTTCGTGATCGTTGGTACCAGAGGAGTTCTTCCTGCTATAGCACTTGTTCCAGTTCAGTTCTTAAATGGTCCTCGAGATCATGAAGGGACGGCGAGTCTTGCGCTTCCAGAGACTTTTGGATGCCTTACAGACGGGCCAGAAGTCTTTTCTTACGATGAAAGATATTCCCGAACGTACTAGAATTCCATTCCTATAAGGACTGTGAAAGAGTGGATAACGCGCCACTGATTTCGTTGGTGCTTGGGTGCCACTTCTGAGCTATGAGTTGATCAAAATCGTCATGTGTCAACCAAGCTGTTTGAAAGTGGAAAGGTCTCGTGTTACGATGCCTTTCGATATTGCTAAGGAGGTTCATCAGAAGCAGACGATGATCGGATTTAAGGAAAGGGAGATGCTGAACCGAGGTGTGTTGAAAGGTAGAGTGCTAAGAGGTGGAACAAAGGACTCTATCCAGACGGGCGAGTATTTGTCCTCTTTTCCAGGTGAATTTGGGGCCCGAATAACCTAGATCGTGAAGCTGACAATGATGGACACAGTCACGGAAACGAGTGTTGACTACTGGTCGAAGTCGGGAGCCCCCGTGCTTGTTGCTACTATCAAGTTTGGCATTAAAATTGCCTCCCACAATCCAAGGATTAGTAGTAATTCAGGCAATTTTGCGGAGATAATCCCACAGAAAGTGTTGCAGAGAAAGGTTTGGGCTGGCGTAAATAGCAATAAAATCAAATTTATGAGGTCCCCATTTAATATTAGTATGGATGAATTGCCAATGAGCTAATAAGATCCTAACAGTGGTATGGCCGTTCCATAATAACCAAATGCCCCCAGAGAACCCCGAGGCCTCAACCCTGAACGAGTTGTCGAAGCCCAAGCTTCTAATAACCCTTCATGCACGATCACCACTAATTCTGGGTTCAACTAGAGTATTGAGAATAGGCTTGTGAATTTTGTGGTAATTTTTAAGGATTGGCTTAAAGGATTTCCCGCCAGCCCCGTGGAAGATCCAGATGAATATAGACATGAATGATAATAGCAGAAGAAGTAAACACTAAAAACTTAAGTGTTTACCAAGGGGATAACTATGGCCCCTGTGGGGTCAAGTGTGATGTCCATTTGAATATCAGTTGTCTATGAGTCAACAACAATAATGGTCTCACCTTCAGGATACATTTCAGCAGCCAACTCAAGGGGACGTCCTGGAGGCAATGAAGAATGAGAAGAGGATGTGGGCATGGATGAGGTCCTACTGTCGTCCTGAATAAGACTAGTTGATGCCTGACATCGCTCATCCTCGTGCATGGCTACTATTAACGTGGGATCAGAAATAATCATAGTAGCATGGGAAGGGATGGAGATGGCGGTGTGGTTGGGTAAGTTGGACTGAGTTGGCGGTACCAACGTTGGTTCGAGTACTGCGGGTGCAATCCCGTCGGCGTGGGACAACGACGTTGCATGAAGATCGGTGGGAGCCTGTGCAGTGTCCTGGGACAACGACATCGCATGACGAGTGGGTTGTTGCTCAGGCCTGGATGACGACGTCGCGTGGATGGGGCCAAATGCGAGGGTTGGCTTGTGAACTTTATACGGGGTTCGGCTAGACGCGGCCTGTTGAGGTGTTATGGCCTTAGACTTGGATGAGGCCGGCCCACTAAGGGTTGAACTTGATGCAGCGTTATATGTAGGGTGTCGTTGGTTCCTCGGCTCCAGTCGACGATGGGAGCTCTGTTGAGGGGACATGGAGGCGTCATAAACGTTGGCTCCTCCTGCAGGCATGTGACCGTTGGACTTGTCCTTCGGCGTCAAGTCAGTCAAAGGGCTGAACCTAGAGCCTCGTGCGGCCTCGTGGGATGCCAGATGTCGTCTGTCACTGCCAGGATTCGTTGTTCGGGTAGACTGTCGCCAGGGTGGCGTTGGACCTGGATCCACAGTCCATAGCACTCCGTTTGTTGGTCTGGTGCCGACTGGGTTGGTAACGGGGAAGGCAACTCCTGTTTGTGTGTGGGAGGGTCCCCCAAAGCACCCTGTGCTAGACTGGTGGTGGGGCAGGTGGTGTCTCCATGGGCGACCAACTCACAAGAGAGACAGATAGAAGGTAACCCTTCGTACTCTACTTTTATAATTTCACCATCCAATCCCACGAGGGGACAGAGGGGGAGCTAATGTTAATCTCGACGGCGACCCTCGCGAACTTTCCTCGTACTGTGCGTCCAATTAAGTTTCCTAACGCTGTGAGTATTGCAGGGTGGTACTGTGTCACGGAGAGCTCAGGAAACCAGACCCAAGCAACAACGTGAGAAATTGTATCGGTTGAGGGTTGGAAGGCAGGGGTTCAAGGTTGCATCGATAGGACATGTCCAGCGATGATCCAGGGACCTTGGGTAAGAGATTTTAAGTAATCGTTGACCTCCACGAAGTTAATAAGGTAGAAATTGTGTTCTAGATCCACTACTTTCATGGGGCCTTATGGATTCCACATGACATTGATGCAGTTGTGGAGTAATGTGAAGCCTAGCTTACGGTCTAAGAGTTTCACCACTATCGCCTTCTCCCATTTCTTATCAAGAATGCCTCTGAGTTTGGTCGATAGTGCTATGCCCATTCCAAATTTGCCTTGAACGTGCGTAATGTCCCCTTCTTCAATTGTGACTGTTTCTTCTTCTGGCCAAGCTAACTCATTGTGCAGTATTGTAGGTCTAGAGACCGCCGTGCTATAGCTCGCTG
>JAOSBK010000004.1:23325303-23339549 GCA_027568895.1 Erythroxylum shatona
GGGGGGGGGGGGGGGGGGGGGGGGGGGGGGGGGGGGGGGAGGTGGGTCTTCCGCCCTTTCTCAAAGCCGCACCTTGTTGGCAGCATGACAAACAGAAGCTTGAGAGGTGAGGGCTTCGTTTGAATGTGTGGGAGTTTGATGTTGTTGAGCTGTGAAAATCATAGCAGGATGTGTGTTTTCTGTTGAAGTTTGCATCAGATGAGGCTCACGCAGGCCAGGGGAGCGATCAGTGTGCTCAAAGAGGCGACGTTCGCCAAGTGTTCGACGAAAATCCGCTAAGAGTATCAGAACGTTGTACATTGTTCACTTTCATACTAAACCTTAATATCATACAATACTAGTTTTATCGATATTTTGGTTACTGTCTAGTGTAACGATTGGTAACCAAAATATCTGTCAAATATTAATTTAAATTATAATTTTAAAAAAGTTCTAAGACTAAATTGAAAATTTTTTAAATTTTCCTAACTAAAATAATAATTACCTATACATAAAAACAATGACTTAGTAAAATTGTCTATAATTTATTTGATAATTAATAATTTTATAAATTAGAATATATTAAATAAAAGTTTATGTTGTTGTAATTATATAAAGTAATTATAGATTATATAAATATATATATTAGTTTAACATAATTTGAATATTGTTTAATAAATAAAATTTAAAAATTTTATATTTCATATCGTCAATGTACATACTTTTTAGCGTATATATATGAAAATTATTATAATAACCTTTAAAATATCTAAAAACATTTAAAATTAAATTCACTTATTATAAACATATATTTTTTATTTTTTAAAAATTTTATATCTATAAAAATTAAACTATATTTTAATTGTTTGGTTATTATTTATATTAAAAATATGTCAAAATGATATTAATAAAATTTAAAAATAGTTGTTTTATTAAATTTATATTATTAGACACGGTAATGTACAAAAGAAAAAAAAACTCCAAGTCGAACCAGAACTTCTTGTGCCCCTCTAGACCCATCAATCTGGAATAGATAGAATTGATCTCAACGAAGCTTTTCTTGCGAGCCGTAACCGTCCAGCCCCCAGAGAGAAGCAAAGAGAAAAGGTAACAATACTTTTAATGTAAATTCTTTTTTTTTTTCTTTTTTTTTTGGCTTAAGTTTTCGATCTGTTTGAAGCTTGCTTTCCTAGATTATATAATTGCGTTATTGGAACCTGCTGTTGATATGTTTTCGGGTTTCTGTGATTTGTTTTAGGTTTTCTTGCAACTTACATTGTTTTGTGTTTTTTTTTTTATGATTTACACTTCCCCGCTCTTGTATGATTTCATTAGTCGGTCAATTGGGTTTTTGCCTTTCGATTGAATTCGAAGAGTCTGCATCAGAGTTTCGCATGATTTGTTTATGAGATTTGAATGCTGGGAGTATGTTTGATTGTGTTATTTTTGGTGGTAGCAGAATCGTACAACATGCCGAAGAATAAGGGAAAGGGTGGCAAGAACAGAAAGAGAGGAAAGAATGAAGCAGATGACGAGAAGCGTGAGCTCATCTTCAAGGAAGATGGCCAGGAGTATGCCCAAGTGCTTCGCATGCTTGGTAATGGTCGCTGTGAAGCCATGTGCATCGATGGCACCAAGCGCTTGTGCCACATTCGTGGAAAGATGCACAAGAAGGTGTGGATTGCAGCTGGTGATATAATCCTTGTCGGCCTCCGTGATTATCAGGATGACAAGGCTGATGTTATCCTCAAGTACATGCCTGACGAAGCTAGGCTTCTAAAGGCCTACGGTGAACTTCCTGAAAGCACCCGTCTCAATGAGGGAATTGCTGGTGGTCTGGATGAGGAGGACAACGGTGGTGCTGATGATTATATTGAATTTGAAGACGAAGATATCGATAAAATCTAGAAACTTTGCTTTAATTTCTTGTTATAAAAACAGAGATTACTGGTGACAGGACAGCAACGGATAAATTATGAGCCAAGTCTAGGTATTGCCCCCTATAGATTTCCACGCGAGATGTTTAACTGTCTCATGCCAAATTCCATTCTGTTGAAAATCTTGCCCGTGCAGATCTTGCTTTTAGATTTTGCTATTAGGTGCTAATATTATGTGCTTGATCAAATTTCCTTGGTATCATAAGTTATAATGCTCTATCATGGAAGGTGCACTGCCTGTGTTTTTAGTTTAGTTTTGCGGTGATCAACACTAATTACAATACATTTCTTCGAATTTAGCCTCGACATCCAATTTCAACTGCACTTCTTGAAAGACAAAATGCAACTCAATAGTCTACAATTGCAGTCTACTGCCATTGGTGAGTGCTTCAGAATATGGCGTCATTAAACAATGACAACCAGGAGAATTGAGGTTTTGAGGGTGACAATAACTGCTTTTATTAGTAGATTGTTAGATTACTATACTCTTTATGGTTGTTTTGGGTTTCTAGTAAGGAACAACGGAATATTGGGTATAGACTCTGTTATGCTTGAAAGGGTATCTGACACTAAGAAAGATACAATCTTTCTTATATAAAGGTTGGAAATTAAAGATATAGAGGTGATATGTAAATACAAGACAATCAGCTTGGTAGGATGTAATTCTAGTGCTCATTTTATTTTGGCATAAGTCATCTTATTTATAAAGTCTACTATTTTCATAATTTTATTTTTAGTAAAAAAAATAAGTTAGCAAATTTATATTCTATTTTACTTCTTTAAAACCTCTATATTGGATCTATTTAAAAAGCACTGCGATGAATAATAAGAAAGATTAGTGAAAATATAGAACACATACATTTTTGGTTTTTCACGTTTCTGCATATATATATTTGGCTGTCTGCACATATGTTTTGATTTACTATTTTCTTGGGTTTTTCTGCGTTTTTTGTTTTTTACGTTTCTGCATATATATATTTCACGTTTTGCATATACGTGTTCTACATTTTTTGTTTACTGTTTTTCTACGCTTTTAGTTTTTGTTTTTAATTTTTTATTACAAATTTTAACTGTTTTTAATTTTTTATTACAAAAATCAAAAACAAAATACTACAATAAAAAAACATGAGTAGATATAAACGATCCCTTAGTTTTGAGGAGGTTCTGTGAGCTACGCGCAGATGAGACCAGCTGGAAGAAGCTGGTAGTAGCAATCACACCTGCTCAAATGGGAGACGAATAGGAGCATGAGGTAAGCTAGTTTAGGCCCCTTTTGTTGCTATTCTAAATTGGAACTCCTCACCTATGATCGTGCTGATGACCCTCTTAGTTGGAATTAATAGAAAGAGCAATTCTTTGGGAGCTAACGGATTTTGAAAGAAGAGACAATGGGGTGGCAGTGTTTCATCTTAACAGAGAGGCACAACCATGTTCTTTTAAGGTAGAGCAAGAGGAACGGAGTGTACACTGGAAAACCTTCAAGGAACAATGTCACCTTTGGTTTATACCTCCCATGAATCTTAACTCATTAGGTAACTTGAAATAGTTTAGGATGGTGGAGGAATACCAAAGGGAGCTTCAGACTTTGTTGATGCACACAACAGAGCTTACAAAAAGGTAGCACGTTGCGTTTTTCTTACTGGACTCATCGATTGGAAATGCAATTGTGACAACAATACAACCTAAGGGCTGTCTGTTGGAAAGTCATAAGTGGAGTCATCCCACGTTGGAAATAGACATATGAATAAAGTGAGTTATATACAAAGATAGAAATCATAACCTAATACCTCAAGGTTTTAGCTTGAGAAATGATATCTTAATTGTATATAATCCAGTTCAATTTTTCCCCAGGCTTCCTCAAAAACCCTTCTTTGGTATCTATTAAGAAATTGAGACAAGATTCAATTATGACTGAAGCGGAATAATTACAAAATTTTTTTCATAAATTATTTTCTCAAAAATCAAGATCAATTTAATTCTATAAAATGATTAACACATAAATAATAATAAAACATGAATCTAAATTTGTATCTTATTCTGAAGCTTGATCATATTCTTGTCGTATCTCTCAAACTGTTTCTGAAATTAATTTGTCTTAACCACCGTAGTCGCACAAATATGCAACCTTTAACAGTATCTACAAAATATGTTGAGAAAACTTTGTAACTCTTACAAAGAAGGCTAAGCAAGAAGTGTTAGATTCATAGAGTTTAAGTCTATTTATAAAAAGTTGGACATTTTAGTAATTTAATTTAATTGAAATTAAATTCAATTAAACTTTAATAAGAATTACAAATAATTATAATGAAATACAAATTATGATAAAATAAGATCCAATATCTTATATTGATCCTTATTTATTAAATATCTCATATTTAATCATAAAGTTTCTCAAACTTTACAATCAAGTCCAACTTGATTAAAATAACATTGTTCTCTTCAACTTATTTTTTATGTGAGACTCATTAAGTTCTCAAATCTGTTGGCGATAATTATAAATTATAATTATAATTCATAATTAGAATTAAATAAATTAAAAACTTATTTTAATTTATTTTTAATTCTCGAATTAAACAATTTGTAATCGTAAATCAAAATTGACATCTAGCAAGGCATCATGATCACTCAAATATTTAAAAATGTCAAAGCGGTTTTGATTAACTTTTCTGTGTATGATTTTTCTGTATAATTCAATCATTTTATCATATAATGTTAAGATTAGACGGAGTATTAAATGATATCTACTCTTTTTAAGTCTAATTGTATTAGTTCTCTGCTATTAGCTATCGATTCAATTAATGATGTTTATAAACTATTTATAAAACGTTATTCTACCTTGGGCAAGGATTTATCGGATCAATATTAATCAAGAACAATAGAACATTCTTTTTAATTACTTTAGGGTGATGAATCTCATCTTGATTACACAACTACTTTTATATAGTTCATATTACATCCAATGACTATCGATAGACTAAATCATGGTTAAATAGGTTATAATTAGTATCAAAACATAATAATTCTTATGCAAGATAACTTTAGTGACCTCAAATCAAAGGATCACTTATACAATCATCACAATGAGAATTCCATAGACATATAAGTAATGTTCCAAATGAATTTCTCATATCAGGTCTGTTTAGTGAACTTATTTCCTAACAAACACTTATACATTTGTTTAAGCATCTCCATACTTTAGCCTATGAGATCGACTACTTCCTTCATAACGAAGAACATGACATGTGCTAATCTTTTTGCATTCTATTAATGTCCAATCTTAATAGAATAATGATTAGGAATAATACATAAATACAATATGAATGATTGCGATAGTAATTGAGACAAAAATTGTTAAGGCCTTTTTCACCTTGAAAAGGAAGATATGTACATATTTCTAGTGATGGCAATGAGCGGTCCATGGGCCTAGATTCAAGTATTTTTAATGGGCTAACTCATGGGCTAGGTCTAAGCCTAGGTTGACTTGAGACCTAGCTACTCTAAGCAAAACGATATTAATTTGCTTAAAAAAGTTAAGCCTCAGGTAGGCTTGAGTTTGGATAACTTAGACCTGGACTCATTTTAAAAAAAAATATTTTATATTTTTAATTTTAAAAAAATTGGTGGGGTGCCATCCATGTATTTTTACTCTTAATTCTTAGAAACAAAGACTTGTAAAGTTCATCTTCATTTAAAAGAGGATGCATGTACAATAGATTTCTGCATGTTTATTGAAGAAGATGATGATAAATTTTGAAGTAAAATTAAGAGAGTGGATGTAGCCCAATAGTTATTTGGTTCAACCATTATAAATTGATTTTGTTTCTCTTTCTCGTATTCTCTTTGATTATTGTTACGATTGTTTTTGTGATTGTCATCATTAAATTGTCATAATCATTTATTAGAATCAATAATTTATTTGCTAATTTTTAAATAAAAAAGTTAACATGTAAATTACCTCCCTCTTACATGTTGTCTATGACCCATCACTTTATTATTTATGTATTTACATTTGGAATTATTTTTAATCCGCTAAACAATGTCACAATATAATTTAGTGAATCCTTCACACCTAGATTCATTGTTTGCATATGGTAACAAAGCTGACATGGATGGTTTAAAAGTTTAGCACTTATTATTCAATTGAATCTAGATGAGGAAAAATATTTCACTACTTAATAATATTAAGATTTAATATTTTATGGTCAGTTTATTAAGAATTTGTATATTAAAAAATGTCAATGACTTAGTCAAATTTTTTTTTACCTCTTATAAAATCATATATGAAAATGCAAACAAACTAATAAAAGATTGGTTTAATTTGTATAATCATTATAATTCTCCAACTTCAAACTATAAACTACATACTTGCCTAAGAGAAAAAATTTTAGAAGACCAGGGTTTCAAATTCAAACTGTAAAAGAAGTGAGAGATAAAGTGCCTATTTGGCATTTGAGTATTGAAGTCCAAATCTTAACCTAACTTTTCTTACTTGGGCCTCCAGACCCACTCCTGGAAATAAAAGCAAGAGAGCTCCACGAAACTGTTCTCGGTCTCTAAGATTTCGCCTTTCCACCTTCCTCTCGAGAAGCAAAGCGAAAAGGTTAACCGTAGTTTAGAGTTCTCCTTCCTCTATTTCTTTTTCTTGTCAAAGTTCAATCTGTTCGAAGGTTGCTGTCTTAATTTCTGCAACTCTGTTGTCTGATCCCACAGTTTTCTGTGATTCGTTTTAGGTTTTCCGGTGATTTCATTGTTATAATTTAAACTTCCTTCCTTCCTTCAGGGTTCTATCCTCGTTCTTGTCTGATTTCATAAGTCAAGGAGTGAGGTTCTTGCTTTTCGGTTAAATTCGAAGGGTTTGCATCAGGGTTTCGCATTTCTTTATTGTTAATTACATCTGTGTTATCTTTTTACTGCTATTAATCTTATTACGTTAGAATACCTGTTTTCGTTGCCTTGCCTGGTGACTCTGTCTTTCATCTTAAACCATGATTTGTTTATGAGATTTTAATGCTGGGAGTATTTTTGGTTGTGTTCTTTTTGGTGGTAACAGAGTCATACACCATGCCGAAGAATAAGGGAAAGGGAGGAAAGAACAGGAAGAGAGGAAAGAATGAAGCGGATGACGAGAAGCGTGAGCTCATCTTCAAGGAAGATGGCCAGGAGTATGCTCAAGTGCTTCGCATGCTTGGTAATGGTCGCTGTGAAGCCATGTGCATCGATGGCACCAAGCGCTTGTGCCACATTCGTGGAAAGATGCACAAGAAGGTTTGGATTGCAGCTGGTGATATAATCCTTGTTGGCCTCCGTGATTATCAAGATGACAAGGCTGATGTTATCCTCAAGTACATGCCTGATGAGGCTAGGCTTCTAAAGGCCTACGGTGAGCTTCCTGAAAGCACCCGTCTCAATGAGGGCATCGCTGGTGGTCTTGATGAGGAAGACGACGGTGGTGGTGATGATTATATTGAATTCGAAGATGAAGATATTGATAAAATCTAGAACTTCTTCCTTAATTTCTAGTTATGAACAAAGTCAAGAGAGATTACTGATGACAGTAATGGTGCCTATAAATTATGAGCCAAGACTAGGAATCGTACCCTACAAATATCCATGTGTGATGTTAAACTGTCACATTGCATGTAATATCTAATTCTATTCTGTTTGAAACTCTGCCTGTGCTGAGCTTGCTACTTAGACGCTCATATTCTGGTTTTGACCAAATTTCCTTGCTGTTGTACATCCAATTTCATTCAGCTGAAACACGAATGTTGAACTGTTAGGGCTGTCGCTTGACAATTTACAACTGCCCTTACTGTTGTTTGAGATTCGGTGTGGGATGTCATAAGTCAATAAGCAACCAGGAGCATTGGCTTTAGGGAGTGACAGATGCATGAAAGCATGAGATTTTGAGTATGGTAGACTTTTATACCATTATGCTTCTTTATGACTGTTGGATTTCTGATATGGCTCCTCTCAAAGATTAAGTTTCCTATTTACTGCAAAGCACTAGTATAGCCCTTTGTTTGCTGTGCCAATTTAGACTCGTGCAATACCTCGTACTTGGCTTAAGTCATCTCTCACGACAATTTGGAGTATTAGAGTCCTGGTAAAAGCAAAGCCACGCAAGAACCAAGGTAAAACATACATTGTACTGATTGTATGCAAATGCAACTTTGTTTTTGGCTTCATTTATGCCGATTAGTTATTTTGGTTTCTGTTCTTAATCTTGTTCATTCTCATTCTTCTTAATCTGTGCTTTAATATTGCAATCAGAATTAAAAAAGAAACGGTGGTTATGAGCTTTGCCTGCTCTTTTGGACACCCATAGTCGAGTCTGAAGCCATCTTGATCCTCTCCTGCACTAATTAATCAGCAATCGAATTCGAGACACATCTCATTAGAATCACCTCTGTTTGTCTTCATCTTTCAATCTTCTGCTTATCCTGAGCCTTTCTTGAACCGATTGTTAGCTATGAACAGTACAAGGCAGTTGTAAGTTTGAGATTGAACCTCCTGCTATGGTTTTGGCAAGGATTAGCAGAAACATGATTTGGGTAGTGGGTATGTGAGACTGAGATAAATTTAGAGAGGTACGAAAACTGGCATCTAGTGCAACTCTTAACATTTTAAAATTTTTGTGATATATTATAGTAAGGAGCATTTTATGTATGAAGATTTTGGGACGTGAGCATAGCTCAGACCATATATCCTCCTAGAAAACGATCTCTCACAATATGGACATAAGCCATGGATCCTTTTATCTTTATGTTCTTCTATGCCCACTAACGTATCACAATTCGTGGATCCTCATGTATGTCTATAGATGTAGATACCATTTGGCACATGGGTGTATCCTAAGCTATAGATCCACGTCTAAAAGCTAACTTAACAACAAAGTTTAGGACATGCATATCCTAAGTTGTGTTCGAAAAATTTACTTCAACATATTCAATACTTCTAACTTTTCTACTGGCCTATTTCTTTAATGGTTCATCTCTATAACTTAAAAAAGTTTCTCTTTAAGTATATATGTGCTTTCCATTGCATACTTAACGACAAAACCATGCATGTCAAAGTACAAATTACAAAGAAAAAAATAACTATAATAGAATATAAACCAATCAAACAATCTAATAAAAATCCTTATGAAATGTAAAACAAATCTCCAAATTATTAGTTTCTCCGAATAAAGTAAAAACAAGATTCTTAAAATGGTGGAAAGAACTATATTTTGAAAGTTGAAACGAATAAGATTTATGACAATGTCAATGTTGACTAAAACTTTCAATGTAACATCAAGACAACCTTGGAATTTCCATATTTCTTCATATAGTGCATGATAATGTGCTTCACCACCCCTTCTTTTAGCATTCTCATTAATGGAGAATCCGCAAGAACTTTTAACAACTTTAAAGGCATTAGACAAGGTGATCAATCCTTATCATACATATTTGCTCTTGTTATGGAAGTGTTCAACGGACTCTTGAAAAGAATTGTGGAGAGAACCAAGCATTTCAAATTTCATTCCAAATGCAAGAGATTGGGAATCACTAACCTCATTTTTGATGATGATCTAATTATATTAACTAGAGTGGATAAAAATTCATTATCAGTAGTGACGAAGACCTTCAAAATGTTACCAAATTGTCTAAACTGCATATCAACACAAACAAATGTTTTTTCATACTTCCAAAAGTGCAGAGAACCTGAATCACTTGATAAGTGACATCATTGGTTTCAAGGGGCTGCATCTACCTTTCACTTATCTTGGAATTCCAATAGCTTCCACTAGATCAAACTATTTAAGCTTTAAACCGTTGGTGGATAAAATATAAGCTAGAATCTCTGAGTAGAGCAAGAGAACTTTTTCTCTTACTGGCAGAGCTTAGTTAATTATAGTTGTGTTGTCTTCAATCAATATATATTAGGCTACACATCTTGCTATTCTTTGAGCAGTGAATAAAACAATTAATGAGATCATTAGAGAGTTCCTTTAGTCAGGGGCAAATGATGGTGGTTATAAATCTGATATCAAATGTTTTGAAGTGTGCAAATAAAAAAGGAATGGAGGTTTGAACATAATTCCTTTAAGACTATTGAATCCGTGCATGCCTGTCAAAAGATTGTGGAGATTAATTGATGATCATAAATCTAGTGAACTCATATATGTTTCATTATAATTCTTGGTATGATCGAAATGAATTTTTACAGAGTATCAATCCAGTGTCTGCATATTGGAATTATTAACTGAAACATGTATCAGGAAACATTCATTCAAATAAAGAGTTTATAGTGATATCATCACTTTTAGATGTTTTACAGAGATTGGTGATTAAACTGGTGCCAGTAGTTTGATGAACTAGCTATCCATGAAGTCTCAATATCAAGATGAGATCTTATTTGTTAATCACCATATAGAGTAAAACAGGAGATTTAGAAGGAAAAATCAATATAAGGGCAAAATGGTAATTTTATCCATTAGGGTAAAACGATAATTTTATCCTTTATTGTGTGAATGGCTATAATAAGGTTCATAATAGAGTTTGCAATTGGACACTAATTAGAAACATTTATTCTTATAATATTTAGTAATTCAAGAGTTTAGCTAATTGTCTTTAGTGGAATGACATTTGGTTAATAAATTGAAATTAATTTTAATGAGATTAAATTAATTCCAGACTTATTGGAACTTAAATTATATAAGTCCAATTAGATTCTCCACTTGGCTTCTAGGAAGGTTATCAAGAAAAGTAAGAAATATAAATAGAAGTTATTGGAAATAAGAAACAAGAAAGGACCGAACTAGATTCAGAATAATAATACCAGAATAAGTTAATTAAGAGTTAATTGAAATGGGTTTTAAGCCTATGATTAAATGTTGAGCTTATTCTAATTAAGTGTTAATTAGAAGCCCAAAGTGAACATATAATATTGGGCCGGATTTTGGTAATTTTGTTAAGACAAAAAAGGAAGGGCAAAAATCGAAACTATATGAAGTAGTTTTCGGTTTTATGTAGCTAAATTTTATGGTTACACATTTAGCATTGAATTGATAAATATAAGGTGAATTTTTATCATGCTTTATTATCATTAAGCAGTTTAATAGTTGTCATTTAATGTTGGCATATAGAAAAACTTGTAAACCTTTTAGCATTCTTTTGATTAAAAGAAGGGAGTAATGCATTTGATGTTTTCTCTCCCTTCTTTCATTTGTTAACCGAAAATGAGTGTCTTGCTTTTGGTTTTTTATCTTTTCATTTAACCATTTTAAACAAATGAGAAGATCTCATTTATTGCTTTCTCTCTTTCATTTTGAGAAAGAGAAAGAAGTGATGAGTTAGTTGGAATTCTACACTCCTTTCTTGATGACCGAAATTAACAAAAAGAAAGTCTCTTAGTTTTGGTTCTTTCAACTAAGGTAAACTTACAATATTTTTTCTCCTTTCCCACCAAAGGATCTTGCTAACCAAGTTGTCCAAAGAGAATAAGTGGTAGATGGGATTGGTTAAGGATACAATAGCAAGGAGAGGATAAAATAACAAGGAGAGGATACCATAGTGAGGAATCAAAGCTGCAGTTAAGGAGTTTCTACCATCTTTTATGTTATTTATTTTTCTAATACCATATCATGTATGGATAAAACATATTGATTTGGTGATTATGGTTCCGTTACGTTTTGATTTCGGAATTTTTTTTTGAAATCTACCGTTTAGCTAAATCTTGTATGCTTTTGTTTTCGATCCAACAAGGTGTGCATAGGGCTGCATAACATCTATCACGATCATGCCACATGGAGAACAATTGTGACAGAGAGGAAATTCCTAAGAGCACAATCGTGACTCCTATGTCACGAACGTGATAGAGACTTTCTGGCTCAAGTTTTTCATATATTTTAGGGTTTAAGGGTATTTTTGGAACTTATCAAAGTGGGAAAACCTTAGTTACACCATGAAGACCCTAATAATATTTAAGAAAGTGAAACACACCAAAATACTCAGAAGCCAACACTAAAAATTGGATTAAATGTGGGAGATGAAGATGAACATCCAAGAATTCTAGCTTCCTAGATTAAGTGTTCAATAGAGTTTTTCTTTTCTTTTCCTTTAGTTATTTCATTATTCTTGATGTGTAATCTGAATTTCAAGATGTTAAACATGTTCATGAAGTTCTAAGGGATGTTTGGTTGGGAGTTTCTTAATGAAATAGAATGGAATGTAATATTATTCCATCGTTTGGGAGGAAGGTTTATAACCAAATGGAATGGAACGGAATGTGATGGAAGAGGAGGGTTTCATATTACATCTCATTCCATCCTAAATAGTAAAAATAAAAGACCTTCAATTTGGTAGGTTTAGGATGGAATGTAAAATGATAAATAACTTTACACTATATTACATTATAAACCTTTTCATTCGAATAATATTTCACTATATTATATTATAAACTTTTGCATTCCTCCCAAACAACAATTTTCTAATATTATATCTATTTACATTCTATCCCGTTATAAACCATTCCATTTTATTATATTCCATTCCATTCAATTAAAAACTATACGTCCAACTAAACATAGCCTAAATTTCATATTAGAATTTATTCTAGATTTATTTTGTGACTTTGGTTATTGTTGATTTTAATACATCTTGAATGTTTGTGATAACTGTTTATGCTTATACTTGACAATAAATAGAGAGAGTGAGTCGAACGTAATCAAAGTTAGATTGTGCAATAAGAGTTGGCAATTTAATAGACTCACAATTTATTTAGCAACTCATTGTTATTTGATTTATTTGCTTTTCTTTATTATTTGTTTCAATTTTTGTAAATTATTTTTATTCGTCACATTTTGATTACCTTAGACAAAGTTAGGCTCAGATTTTTAACCTTGCGTAATCCTTGTCGGAATGATAACCTTATATACTACAAGACACGATCAGTATACTTGCAATGTATTGAGGGTTTTATTAGATATAAAACTTTCTCAACACATACCATCATATAAGTATATATATATATACAATCTTCAACAACCTTATAAATGAAGCCACAATCTTCATAATGATCAAGCTACACACACGCGCGCGCACACACACACACACACACACATACACACACATATAAAACACAAAGACATAAAGATGGCTTCTCATTTGAGTCAATAATATTCAATAACCTTATAAACGAAGCCACAATCTTCACAATGATCAAGCAAGCAACCAAAAATTTATTATCTAGAATAATAGCATAAACGTCTTTTCCTTTTGCACTTTTTGATAACTTGTGACTTGAAAGTGTTTTCTTGTTAGGCCCCAAATTTTCTTTTATTGATGTTGTTAAGTATGAATTATGTTGATTGCATGATTTATTGCATAGTTGATTAATTGAAGGTATTTATGGATAATTGAGGTTTATTTGAGTTTAGTATGATTTAAATGTGCATGAAAGGGGTAAAATGTGTAAGGGCATTATTGGAAAGTCAATTAAGTTGGAGAGGTTAAGGTTTTGCAAGGAGGGGCATAATTGTCTTTGCTCATTCATTTAAGGCTTAAGTGTTAGACATTAGAAGAAGAAATGTATGTTGGCTTTTGAGAAGTGAGTGTCGTGGAAGAGAGGAAGAAGAAGAGAAAAGTAGGGTTTGGCAAGTCTTGGAGATTTTGAAGAAATTGAGGCATCAACAAGTAAGTATGAACTCTTTTATCCTTGTTTGAGATGGATTAAACCTAGATTATCTTGGCATGTTGTAGAACCGATTGTTTAGAAGTTTATGGAAGAATTGGTTAAATCTCTTAGGGTTGATGATCATGTTGTGTTTGTGTTTGATTTTAAGTTTGTAATGAGCTTAGAAATGAAGTGTAAGACATGGTTTGAAGTTTAGATGTGTTATGTTTGCAAAATGGAAGGATTGTGGTAGAATTTGCAGGAAAAATCGAGTTCGGGAGAGTTTTCTGGGCTCGCACGTCGCGACGTGCTCATGTGCACGTCGCGGCGTGCGAAATTTTGCTCGTCGCGACACGCGAAGGCGTGCACGTCGCTGCGCGCGAAGGTTGCACGTTGCGACGAGCAACGAGCAGTTCGTCGCGGCGAGCTCCCATTCGTCGCGGCGAAGCCCCCAGTTTCCAGCAAAGATGATTTTGGTATTGAGGTTATGAAATTGATTGGGATTTTGGTTACTGTTGAAGGAACTCAAGTAAGGCTAGAGGAGCAAGAGGAACAAGAGGAAAGGCATTCCTAAGCAAGAACAAGCAAGGAATTCAGGTGGGTTCATGTTTATAGTAGAGTAAATAAGTCACTCATTGTTTTGTTCAAATCAAGAAAGATTTAATGCTTTAA
>JAOSBK010000004.1:23343907-23361191 GCA_027568895.1 Erythroxylum shatona
TGAGCAAATTCATTCACTATTCATGTATAAGTGCATGGCATCTTTATACATGAACATGAAAATGCATCTCTAACTCTTATTAATCACTCACATTTACCATTCTAACCCCTCCCACAAGTAATGGGATTTTACAATATTTGAATCAATCTATTAGATAATTAATTTCACATCCAAGATCTCTTTTCAATTAATCATTAATTTGATAATTGTGGGTCTATTAAGTTTCCAATTCTCATTGTATACCTTAAAAAATTTATTAAATTCAATAATGATTAAAGTTCACAGAATAATTCCTAATCTGGATTTTAAAATCCATAGACTTGTTATACATCATAAAAATCCAATTACATATGAAAGACAATGAAGAAGTAAAAGGAAAAGAATAAAAGCTGTTTGACTCCTTAATCTCAATTACTAAAATTTTCTAAAGCTCTTCTTTGATCTACTTTAATGAATGATTGCTACCTCTTTTTGATGTTTTTCATATTCTTATATAGTGCATTAAAATTATAAGGTTATGTTTATAGGCTTCCTACTTTTTTCAGTTACAAAAATAGCTTTGAACCCTAAAAACACAAAAAATTCATGTTTGGAAAAGTTTCAATGACAATCGTGACTTGGAGTCGAGATTATGCTCCATGCTATTTCTCCTCTATGTTACAATTGTGCTCCCTTGTCTTGATCATGACAAAGATCCATGCAGCCCATGCAAGGAGCACGATTGTGACACATCCATGCTTCCAATAGTTTCTTCATTCTTTAATTTCCTAATTTCCAACACTCTCAAACACATCAAACACCTCATAATACGTAAGAAAAAAGAATAAATTTATGCTCTAAATCGCACAAACACTTATAAAATAATCAAACACTAACAATAACACAATTCTAAGCTTATACACACAATAATCGTCTAATAAACACTTGAAAACACACTGAAACATATAGAAAAACATAATATGATCTATAACTATCAACATCTCCACACTTAAAATTTTGCTTGTTCTTAAGCAAAAAAAAACCAATATAATCACACATTTATGCAACATGCAATAATGATACAATGTCATCAAATCTTACGAAATCAATTTAACCTCAAACATCAATCATTTAAAATATGTCAATATATTAACTCATTCCTTTCATGTTTAAGTAATTTGAAATAAATATACATATCAATTAAAATATTAACACCCTATTCATGCACGTATGATACTTATAAGCATACAATTATTATTAGTGATCAATCAAAAAGGCAACTAGCACTAAGTATCCTTTCATAAAAATATCTTGCTATTTTTCAAAAGATCAGTAGTTTATTTATTGTAACACTATTTTTTAGATTTTATTTAATGTTAACCTGGTCTTTTGATGTAAAGGTAATCACCTTGTCATGAATGTCCCCCTGTTACTCAATTAGGTCACATTTTTATTTAACTTGGTTGGAGTGTCATTATAGCCTTTTAATGCAAAGATAAATATTTTGTCGTAAATTCCCCCAGTTACTCAGCTATATCACACTCTCAACTTGCAACTAAATCTATTCATAACCCAAGCTTTTTCAAAAAGGGACAACGGAATAGAAATTTATTTAACACCCTTTTTCTTTTCTTTTCTTTAATTTCTTAGCTTACCTCATTTCTTTTTTATTCAATCATTCTTATGAAAAGGTACTAATAATGTTAACCAATTCAATCGACTTATAATTATGAATGTATGCAATAAATTTTGTAAAGTGAAAGAATAGCTATCATATCCTAATTAACATATATATTCATCCCAAAGACACTTAAAACGTAAAATTCATAATTCAATATGCCTTTACAAATTAAATGACCATGTTCAAAGATAAATTAATTCCATTAAATTCTTGCCATTGAAACTTTCACTCAAAACACACATTATGCAACAAAATGTTCACACAATGTCAGCATAATCAAAACTAACACAATATGATATGCAAAATTCACACACATATGACGTTCTAATGCATAAACATCCCCACACTTAGACAAAACATTGTCCTCAATGTGGGAAACCAAACAACACACTTGAAAGAAAAAATAAATAACAACAATAAAAATTTTAGATCAAGAAACACTTATGAAGATGAAGTCAGTGATGGTGTGGTTGAAGGAATTTGAACACTTTGAGTAGCAAAGTACTTCAAAGCCTTCTTTTTGTCGCATTACTGTTTGCGTTGATCTCTTGCAATGTCCTTTATTTGTGCCTCTATGGTGTTTATGCGCTCCTCCATAAGCTTGTTGTTTTTTGATACTAAATTGAAGATCTTCTCCCAACCTTACTACATGAGTCTTCAATTTAGTGTTGCACTAGTGTGAAACTAGAGTCAGTCTGTCCTGTCTTGTATTTCACACTAGTTTTTGAACCAATATCTTGAGGTTCCATGTCATGGACATTTAAGATCTCAGCTTGCCTTAAATGAGTGTTATTAAGAAACTCAAGAAAAATAGAAGTTAGTCCCTTAACAGATACACCACGATATATAGCCAGTGCAATAACAAGATAACCCATGATAAGATAACTACTTTTCTTATTACAGAAAGTAACTATTGTGTGAAAATATAGGTTGAAGTACAAACATTGACCTCATGGTCCATACACCAAAGTATAAATAAGTATTTAAGAGAACATTTGTTACTTTCATATTTGTCAAACACAATATGACACATGAATTTATGCAGTAATAGATGTTCAAGACCAAGAATAACATTATTATGGACATTTCTTATAATAAAGTCATCCAACCCTATTAATTGCTTATAATATTACTTAGCATAAAAATTCTCATATTTTTCAATAATGTTCGATCTAGGAAAACCACTAATTTCTTCCATAATATCATAATCTAAAATATAAGGGTCGCCCCTCAATTGAAACAAAAAATTATCTAAATTATATGGCTCATAAGTTAGAGGAGTATAAAATTCGAGGGTTAAATTATTGTGTACAACATAATTAAAATTAATAATTTTTTCTCATAAAATTTTCACACTCAAAGTCTCAATCTTTTCTTTAAACCTTTTTCTAAGATTTCCAAATAAATTATCTAGGTGTAGTCACAATTATAGAGCAAAGAGTTTGGAATTGAATACCTTTTTTTTCAAATAAATAAGAAAAGGTGCTCTAAAATCTGTGGCCCTATCACATGCACCTTTTCCCAATACCTGAGCTTTCCCTTTTTTTTGTGGGCGTTTAGCATCTTACTTGATTCTTGGTGCCATGAATGAGTGTATACCTTCAAAATTGTCTAAGAAACATAATAAAAATACACAAAATACCTAAAAATGTGAGAGAAAAGTTGAAAGAAATCTTAAAACACCCACTCAAAAGATGTGAGTTTTGCGTGGAAATCATTAGATTTGTGCAAGAGGGATGTTTATCTAGGTGAAAGATGAAATGAAGTGGTGAAAAACCTAAGTAAGAATGAAGATAAATTTGAGAGAGTTTGAGAGTTTGAAAGGTGACTGCTAAGTTTAGAGAGATAGGTAAGATGTAAAAGAAGAGAAAAGATGAATTTAAATAGGTAGGGATGAAAAAGAAAGGGTATAATGGGGTATAAAGGTTGGAAGACACAAGTGTGTATTCTAGTGCCTATCACGATCGTGACCTTGGAGCATGATCATGATAGAGGCCTAACACGCTATGTATGATCATGCTCCTTGAGGCACGATTGTGACAATCTAAAAATGTCACACCCTATCCCGTTTTATTCTTTTTTACTCATATAACCCCTAGAATTTCTTCGTTAACTTATAATAACTTCAAAACATTGAAATTATCACTCCAAATTGCTCCAAAAATATGAAAATAAAAACCTAAACACTAGAATTCAAGAAAGAACCTAACTACATAAAATGCTAAGTTATGGTCATTAGCTTGACCATTCATCATTAAAGACTTTTTTAACGAGTTGAAAGGAAAGAAATCACTTTCCTTTCTTACAAAATGACTCCTTTGAGATACGGTCCATTCACCTTGTCTTCTTATTTTGATTTTCAAATTCCAAAGCCCACTCTACCTTGTGTTGGCTCCTATTTTTTTAAAATAAGAATGATTAGATTAATTTTGGGGTCGTGCTAGATTAATTTATGTTGGAATTAATTAGCATGTTTATGTGGGTAAGATAATATGGCATAGGTTAAGGGCATTGAACTATTAAAGTAGTGGGAGAGTGTAAGGTCAATTTTGGCAAATCACTTTAGTTAAAAAACCATAAGGCATTAAAGGAAAGGCAAGGTGGACTTTTCTCAATCATTAAAGGTAAAATGGGAGAAAGAAGTGTTGTCTTCTTCCTAAAGTGGGGAAAAATGAAAATGGGAAAGGAAGAAGTGAAACAACAAAACCAAAGAGAGGAAGAAGAGAGGTTTCGGTGGTTGAGAGGGAAGAAGAGAGTTGAGATAGGGTTCCATCTTTTCTAAGCCTTCTAGAGATATTTAGGTGTTGTGTAAGAAGGGAAAAAGGTAGAGGAAGATAAGAGCTTTCTTTTGAATCAAGCATTTCTTCATTTGGTGAAAATTTGAGGTAAGAGAATTTTAAGGCTTTGGATTATTGGAAGGGTTTTGGTTTTAAGAGTTTAGTAAATGCATGGGTTTAAGTGTTCTAGGATCAATTTTTACATTAGTTTCTTTGGGTTCTCATTTGGAAAATCCTATTAATTTGGGAATTGTATTTATGTTAAAAAGGGAATCAAGAAGGATAAGAGGAGCAAGAGGAGAAGCATATTTGAACAAGCCATAATCAAGGACTTCAAAGGTGGGTTTCACTTTTATAGGTAAGTAATAAGCCAATAAAAGTTTTCTGTCAAGAAATGACAGTAAATAATTTTGCAACTACCTCATTTCATGTGCATTTAATGTTTTTTAATGCTGCAATATTGTGCTACATGCTTATACATGATTTGTGTGATGATTTATGAAAAGTTGTTTTTAAAATGATTCTTTGAAATGATGCATGATTATGAAACCATACTTTTGGAAATGGTTTTTAAGGTATAACAAGCATGTGAAAAGCAAAATTTCAAGAGAATGTGTCCTTTTGGGCATCAAGCTTACAAGATTTTGAAATTTTTGTGTTATGTGGGTTTGTGGTAGTCCTTTAAGAACCGTCATGTGCACGTTGACCCAAGTATAGGCTTCTTCCGCCTGCCCGCTAGTAGCATGGAATTCCCTCATGGATTCCCTCAAGAATTCACGACTACACAGGACCATTATATGGGAAATGTGTAGTGCGTCATGTTTTGGACTTACCCAAACTATTTGATCTGTTTATGTGTTCATGACAAGTGGATATGAGTGATGCATTCATAATTTGCATACACATGAATTTCTACATTGAAAATGACTTATAAATGTTTTTGCTTGTTACAAATTATAAGATTGTTACCCACGGGCTTTAAGCTCATACCCCAATCTCCTCCCACACATTCAGGTGATGAGTAGGATATCAAGTAGGTCAAGGGGCAAGGCAGCACTCCTAGTTTTGGTTATTTTGTATTTAAAGCAAGTTTTTGTAAAGCAAGACTTTAGTTGCATTTTGAGCAAATCATGATTCATGTATCTTTTTGTATTTTGGGATTTTGATGTATTAATGTATTTGTGGCTTAAAATGCCCACTAAAGTTTTGTAAAACTTTTATCTTTTGATGCAAATGGGATATGTTTACATTTTGGCCCATCACTCTCTAAAGTTTGTACGTTGCTTCTTTTTTAAAGTTTTCATAAGGGTAAAATTTATGTTCTGATTTTGGAAAAAAACTTGGATTAATCTAGGCTAATTTAGGCAAATGTGTATTCTAGAAAGTTGTAGGTGTTTCTACCTTTCCAACGGTATATAATATGAAAATTTTAGACTTCTGGGCTGAAATTTATGGTCCTTATAATGGAAGATGTATCTTCTGCGTTTTGCTTCTTCTATGTTTTGCTCCTTCTGTGATGACGTGTCATCTATGTTTTGTTTCTTTTATGATGACGAGCCTTCTGTGATGACATGTTGTCTATGTTTTGCTCCTTTTGTGATGATGTGTCGTCTGTGATGACGTGTCATCTGTCTTTTGCTATCTTCTGTTTTCTGCTTCCTCTATGTTTGACCTTCTGCCTTTTCATTTGGTTTCATCTATACCTATCTTCTAGTCCATTTTTAACTCTTTAAAAGATAGAATAAATCTTTGAGATCTTCACAAAAGTTTTAGATCTTGAAGTCTTCTTTTAAACCATATAAAGAACACCTTAATTTGATATATGTAGGAAAAGTTATAGCAATTTTTCCCATTCATCTATCTTTTTCCATTAGTCTGCTTTTTCATTTGGTTTCATCTGTACCTATCTTCTACTCCATTTTTGACCCTTTAGAAGACAGAATTTGTCTTTAAAGTCTTCATAAACATTGTAGATATTGAAATCTTCTTTCGAACCATATAAAGAACACACAAATCCGATATCTTTAGGGAAAGTTATGGCAATTTCCCCATTCATCTGCTTTTTCCCATTCATCTGTCTTTTCATTTGGTTTCATTTCCTACCTTCTGGTCCATTTTGACCCTCCACGTGATAAAATCTGACCTCAAGGTCTTCTTCAAAGTTGTATATCTCAAAGTCCTCTTTCAAATTGTCCTAATATGATCTTAATCGGATATCCCTAATGACAGTTATGCTAATTGTCCCAAGGCAGGTGCAATATGATTGAGGTCAAAACCCTGTTCAATTCTTTCATCCATAACTTTATTATAGGATCTCCAGATGAGTTAGTTCTTGTCTCTAAATAAACTGGAGACATAGAGCCACAAATTTTCTGAACAAGTCTAATTGAAATTTCTGCTTTAGGTTTCCCAAAAATTTATTCGAAAATAGTAGAAGTAAGTTGTCTTGAAGTTTGTCTTGGTGAGGGCACGTTATCCTTGTGGGATACGCATTCAGATGTCACTTAGGTCGTCGGGCTCGTGACTTACAAAGGCGGGGCATCCAACAAACATCCATAAAATAAGGCTACACTCACAAAAGTCTCCCCCTCCAATTTATTTATGAGGAAAAATCTACCGCCCTATTAATCACTTGAAAGTCATCTCGACGAGCTTGCTACAAAGCTCAAACTTACTCTAAAGAACTATCTTCGTTAACAAATTGACATCATTTTTCTCTATGTGAATCTTCTTCAACGTCATTAGTTTCTCCTCAACTATAGATCGTAACCAATGATATCTCACATTAACGTACTTAGTGCGATAATTGGTAATGTTGTCACCTACAACCAAATTAATATTAACTCTAATAATGATATATGTAGTTAGTGAAGAGTTGAGATCGTTCCCACGAGGAATCTATTGGTAAATGTTTCATCAGTTAAAAATAAAACAAATTGGGAGGGGGGGGGTTAAATAACGTGATTCTAAGGAATTAAAATTGACAAAAAATTAGAATTAAACATAAATAATCAAATATGGAAAATTAATGAACAAACCTTAGTTTCGGGTTACCTATGTTATCAAACTAGTATGGATCATCGATATAAATTTAAATTAAATCCATTAACAAATACTCATTAAATTGCGTTCTCTTTTAGGATTAAATGAATAAAAACATGTATTCTAGTCATTCTTATTAACCAACAACTTAGATACGATCTTAAGTTTGATTAATTAATAGCTTTAAAAACTAAGAGAATCAATAAGCAAGATAATACACATACGATATGTATTTAATCTAGATAAATATCTTTCTTAGAATTTCCAATCCCTAATGTAAAAGATGATAATCCTATTTGCCACTTTAGATTAGCAAAATTGAACGTCAATTCCTATTAATCTGGATGTAAATTTAATCAATCAATTCCTAGTTGCCACTCTAAAGATCAGTCAATTCAATCATGAAAAGTAATATGAAAGGCACTTAATATTAGTCAATAAAATAAACTTTATTTAGAAAATCTCATACATACTAGATTATAATGTTGTTTTCATTCAATCGAGAAGAAGGATTTATGTTGGACCCTGAAAATTTTTTATTATTTAATCATTTATTTGTTTATTCATTTTAGAATTTAGTCCATTAATTTAGCAAGCATTAATAAAAATTAGAATGTTTGAAAAGAAGTGACATAACTAAGTTAGTGTGTAATAGGCTTAATATGGTGTTTAATGGACTAAAGGAGTAAGTAGTCTTTTAATTAAACAAATGAAGGGTAAAACTGGAAGATTAAAACAAAATGTAGTCTTGAAATGAGAAAATAAAGAAGATAAGAAAATTGTGAGAAGAGAGAGAGAAGAGAGAAAAATGTGGGAAAGAAGAGAAAAAGAATAAGAAAATCGTGGAAGCTAGGAAAAGAAGAGAGAAAATCGTGGAGGAAGAAGAAGGAAGAAGATTTGGCTAAGTTTAAGGTGAGCTTCATCTTTCTTCTTGTTAAGGTAGAAAAGGAAGTAGAGAAATGTGTTTTGTGATTGAAATGAAGGGATAAAGAAGAGGATTCAAGAAACCCATTTGATTTTCATGGTTTTAAACTAGGTCTTGGTTTTTCTAGCCTAGATACACTATGGGTAGGTTAAGTCTAAGCTCAATTTTTTATTTATATTCTTGATTATTGAATATTTATGGATTTTCTACTGGAATATTGGTTTGAATGGGAATTTGGTTTGTTTAAAGGAAACCAAGACAATCTCATGCAAGAGCAAGAAAAAAAGGAAAACTTGAGTTTGGATTTCCAATCAATTTAGGTAGGTAATATGTTTATAGTTATTTTAGGGATGGGAAACATTTCTTACCTTTATGTGTATGCTTAATTGTTTGATTTTGAATTGTTATGTTTGTTGGAAAACAACAATATGATTGATTATCATGTTATGCTTTGAAAGATGTTATGAAATTTGGTATGATCAGAAGAGGAAATAGCATAAGAAGCATGAAAATACGAATATGAGATGGAATGAATTGAGCATAAAAATTTGCTTGTGTTTGGGCAAGAGAGATACCATTTCGTTCGTCACGTGCACGTTAACTTAAAACCTTCTCCCGCTGTCTGCTTGTAGCATATGAGCTCCTAAGAAATGGACTCATTTAGTTCATGGTGTAAACTTCGGTTTCTCCATTTTGATCCATAGGACTCTCAAGCCATTATGTTTGTGCATTTCGTCCTTGATTTGTTAAATATGATACACAATTGAGTATTAGGCCTTGATGGTTAAATATACATGATATGTTCTTTGTGATGACATTTTTTAACTATGAGTCTTTGAGCTAGAATTGTTGACGATTGAATTGCTAGATTAAAATGAGAAGGTTATTGATCCTTGCAAGGATTTAGCAAACTCCAAGATAGCTCTCTATTTTGTAACTAAGTTAGTTCGACTATTTTTGAGTAGCTTTATAAGCATATCAAACATGGGCATCCATTTTGTAATCATCATCATCACATCCAGTCTGAAGTCTCGCGATGAGGCGGGGTCTTCGGAGGTCTTATAGTATGCAGTCTTACCCGTACATAGTAGAGAGGTTGTTTCCCGGTAAACCCACATGCAGATGTGACAGGTAAAAAATGATGCAGTTGGGCATCCATTTTTGTATTTTGTATTAAGTTATTGATGTAGCTGTTGATATGTAATTAAATCTAGGCTAAAAATTGAGATTATGAATGGAAGAAGTTCCTTTTGCATATGTTCATATTCATCTTTTGTTGAGTTGATAATTGTGGTTGGAAATTGTCTATTTTAATTGTCTTGGTTTGTTGGGTTCTGAGTTGCGGATCTAAGACTTTTGCCGCAGCAAACCTTTCTCGAAGGGTTTTTTAGGCCCAATCTTGTAACTTCGCCATGGCAAAGCCAGACTTTCGTCACAACACATTTTTCTTGAAGGGTGCATTTGCTCGACCTTGGATCTTTTCCGCGACAAACTTTTCCCAAAAGGTCATCAATCATACTCCTTAGTTTTGCCGTGGTGAAATACTTACTTCGCCATGGCAAACCTGCCAATGCTGATGTTGAAATTCTCTTTACAATTATAATAAGTAACAAGACTCGGGCCTAACTTCTTTTAGTATCAGAGCCTATGGTTCTTAAGGACTCCTAGGCTTAGAATACGCGGTGGTATAAATTATTAGGATATATGATTAATTGTCTGCATTGTTAAACTGGTTGATTGCATTAAGTGACATGCATATCATGCATATATGTAAGAAATAAGATTAATATGAAATGTAAGCTAATCGTTAGTATTTAAATTGAAGGAGTAAGATGCCACCTCGTAGAAGAACACGAGAAGTTTTGCAAGGATCTGTTACACCTGACTCTTCACTAAGAGAGGAGAGTACTGATGAATCTAGAGCCTTAGGAAATGTTAAGGCTTCTGTAAGGCATGGTAGTGGGCGCTCTCGACCACAAACACATGAGTCACCTCTTTTGCAGGAGTAGATGCTATAGACTTCTGCTCTAGCCCCGGCTAAGAAAGGAAAGCAGTTTGATAAGCTTAGGAAGTATGGGGCAGTGGATTTTATAGAACGTCTGATCTAGAAGAAGCTAAGACTTGGTTGAGGAAGACATAAAGGATATTGGAACAAATGGACTGTGAGGATAGTGAGAAGGTTGAATATGCTGCAAGCTTGTTACAGGGAGATGCCTAAAAGTGTTCTAGGGAGTCAGGTAAAACCCCCAGTGCTAACATGGAAAGACTTCCTAACTACTTATAGGAAGAAATATTTGTTTGAGGTGTATATCCAACAGAAGCAAAAGGAATTTCTAAGTCTCACTCAAAAGGAGATGACAGTGAGCGAATATGAGCACAGATTTACGCAATTGTCCTAATATGCAGCTGAGATGATGATGAGCGAAGTGGTTAAGTGCCGAAGATTCGAAGCAGGATTACATTTAGCCATCAGGGAAAAAGTGGTGGCGCAGAATTTCTGTGACTTCCAATAATTGGTAGAAGCAACGTTAAGGATCGAGAATGTAGAGAATATAAAGAGCGTAGTAAACAAAAAGAGAAAAGGGAGAGAACAGTTCAGGAGGGAAGGTAGTGCTCCTATATCAGAGAGGAGTATCAGGATTTTCCCAGTGCAGTCTGAGGATAAGAGTAGTGATGTAGGTAGGTCCAAACAGATGAAAATTGTTTCTCACCAAGCCTCAATAGCAGAAGGTAGTAAAAAGAAAGGAGGGGATAATCCATCCATTCCCAAATACGACCATTGTGGCAAATTCCATATAGGGGAGTGTTATAGGCTGACTATAGCTTGTTTTAACTGTGGAGAAAAAGGGTCCATGGCTAGAGAGTGCCCGTAGTATGCAAGACGAGAGGGAACTCAGATGCAAGCTTAAAAAAGTGCTGAGACTGTGTGACACAAGACTGCAATTGAAGTGGAAAGTTCTGATGCAGCCAAGAAAGTGAATCTTCCAGGAAGACCGAGAGGGCACGCACCAACTAGGATGTTTGCAATGACGAGAGAGGACACAGAGACAGCTCCAGAGGTTGTGACTAGTATAGTTAAGTTATTTAATGATGATATTATTGTTTTAATTGATCCAGGGTCTACTCATTCATTTGCTTCATCAAGTAGAATTGTGCATGATAGAAGTTTGAGCCCATTAGGTAGTCCCTTGATGGTTAGTACCCTAATCGACTAGTATATCATTATTAAAGTTCATAGAGATTGCAAAATATACATTGGTGGAGAACAATTAGTGGTGGATTTAATGTCATTGAAGATGGGGGATTAGATGTGATTTTGAGCATGGATACATTAGAAAAATATAAAGCCAATTTAGATTGTAAACAAAAGACAGTACAGTTTGAGTTGGACAAAGGTAGAAAGGCGGTGTTTATGGGAGATCAGAAGGCAAACTCACTTAGAATTATTTCGGCTATTACAGCAGAGAAAATGATGAGGAAAGGTTGTGAAGCATTATTGGCATATGTGGTAGACTCAAGGTATATGGAGGAAAGTTAGAAGAAATTCTTGTGGTCATGGAATTCTCGGATGTCTTTTCAAAGGAATTATCAGGACTACCACCATCTACAGAAATTGAGTTTCACATCGAGTTTCTTCCAAGAACTGCACCAATATCAATCCCACCTTATAGAATGGCTCCGGCAGAATTGAAGGAGCTTAAAGAACAGAAGAATTGTTGGAGAAAAGTTACATTAAGCCTTGCTCTTCACCTTAGGGAGCTCCATTTTTTTTTATGAAGAAGAAAAATGGATTGTTGAGAATATGTGTGGACTACAGGAAGCTTAATCATGTCATTATCAAGAATAGATATCCGCTTCCATGCATAAATGATTAGTTTGATCAATTACAAGGGCAAAAGTCTGCTCCAAGATAGACTTAAGATTAGGTTACCACCAATTGAGAGTAAAGGAATCCGATGTGTCAAAGACTGCTTTTAGAACACAATATGGGCATTTTGAGTTCTTAGTCATGCCCTTTGGATTAACAAATGTCCTTGCAGCTTTCATGAACTTAATGAATAGAGACTTCAAGCCTTACTTTATTTAATATTTATTAATAAAGTATTAATAAAAATATTTTATTTTTAAAAATAAATAATTTAAAAATTATTATTTATAAACTAATATTTATTTTATATATTTTTAGTTATTAAATTAAAATTCATATATTTTAAAAATATATTTTAAATTTAATTATATTTATTAATAATTATTAAATTAATTTTATAAATTAATTAAATTGTGATTATCATTTATTATTATAATTTTTAGAAACAGGGTACAATATGACAATTTACTATTTTGTAATTTTTTAAAAAATTTAGACTTTTCTAAATTTTAAAAATTACCCAAAATAATATTAAGCGGTACTAATATAATACCGCATCAGAACTCAATCCTATACCAAATTCGATACTATATTTGTAACGTTGGTAGGAAGACAAATTATAAATTTGAACCGATCTTTTCCTTTTCTGCAATTGCCCCACATCATTCCCTTAAGGTGACAGACGTTTCAATATAAAACCCTCAAACAATTTTGACCCCCTCTAATTTTTCTTACAAATATATGATACATACAAACATTTATTTAAGGTATGTGTACAATAACGTCTGAATTTGTATTCTTTTTACAGTTGTGTGCGGATATGGGAAAATAAGTAACAAAAATCATGCTGACAAATCCTCCATGTCAGTTATGACAGCTTCTGATCTTTCTTTCTCCGCCACTAGCATAAGCATCTCGAGGCGCTTATCAAATATCAATGCACTTTCATCTCTCTTGTCAAGCTCAGCACCTTCAGCTTCAAGCCATTTCTCTCTCAAATCATCAAGAAGATTATCCTGGTCTGTATTTATCACAGCTCCTGGAGCTCTTGGAACCGAGGTACGAAGTGAGGAATCACCTGATGGTGGAGGCAGTGTTAAGAGCATTGCTCGGAACTCGCAAGTGTCGGCAAATGTCTCAAAATTGCAAGCTATTCTGTCGAGACAATATTCACGGATCTTGAAAACACCGTACCTGCATAACAGAACAAGAACTATTACCACAAGCCACCTCGGCCATAAGTTGAGCCAGAGAATAATTCAGTCACCAAAACCGAAATAAGATCCTGTTCAAATGGCCTCAGTGTGGTAATCCAAGGAAAGTTCAAAGCACTTCTTTTGTTTTCTCTCCCATAGACCAAAAAAAAGATAGAACAGGAGCTTTAAAATCATTACAGAAAGCAGCCAGCTGAATTAATTTGGGCCCCAACCATCGGTTCAAAAAGGAATCTTTGAGTTCAAATCTCAAGTCCGTAAATGTAACAATCCTCAGTTTCCAACTCTAAGTAGTGTCCCATGACCCAAAAAAAGAAAGAAAAAGAAAAAAAACACAAGCTTAACATCTTACATGTCTGCCATCATTAGCCAGTGGCACACTTCGGCAGGAGAGACCATTTCCAATTGAGGCAACAGTACATCAGCCACGGCACGCTTAAGAGGAAATAGTAGATATCTAGAAGCAACATCAAACATCTCTTCTGCCTGCACAAATAGATGCAATGAATTCTTCAAAATATTAGAAAAAATGAAAAACCTTTACAAAGGTCACAAGCAATTACAACAACCATGCAGTATACCTGGTCTGGATGTATGTCCTTTAAACCATCAGTGTACCTAAACCAAACAGTTGGTTGAAATAACTCCTATTATTGTAGAGATTTTACAGGAATAATATCTAATTGAAACTGCACCCAAGTTGATAATAAATTCGTACGTGATTTGCCTATACAAATTATTCAGAAAGTAGAAACTAGGCAAGACATCTCTGGTTGAAGAAGCCCAGACAAGTAACGAATCTACAAAGTTCAATTCCCATAACATAAACAATAATTTTGAAACCAGGGAACCAAATTGCAAATTATTTTAACATCAACATGATTTAAAATACAGCTTAATCATATAAAGAAAATGTTGGAATCAACTTACATATACTCTAGCATTTTCTCCAATGCCTCCATGCTCAAATCATGTTCCACTAGACATGGTAAAGCATCATGAGTGAACTCATCATTTCCTTCATGAAAATCCTTAATACGGGACAATCTTGCTCGAAAGTACTCCGACCTTGCAGCCAAAATCACTTGATGGCAACGGAGGATCTTCTTATCAACCCTAATGCACATGTCTGCAAGATCGTCCACAGAATCACTGATCTTCATTGCCCCAAAAGGAGATACTAATTCATCAACACCCTTTTCTGGGTTTTCCACAATGGATTTGGCAAGAGAAGTCTGAAGGATCCTATGCAAGGTAGAAGGAAGCCGATCCTCCTCAGGAAGTGATATGCCATGTAAGATAAATCGTTTCTGAGAATTGTTTAAATCTCTCAGTGCTTTGTAATCTGCATATTTTTGGTGAATCAACTCTTTCTCGAGAATTCTCTGTAAGGATTTACACTTGCAAACTTTACATATCCTGGCAAGATCTTCCATGTCATCTACCATAACCTCTAGTCTGTCGGAGTAAAAGAAATGGATGAGGCTGTACAGAGCAGGATAAGATAACTTTTCTTTTGCAAATCTCACTTCAGTGCGAGCTCTCCAATCAGTTTCAAACTTTCTCCGAAAGAACTGTGACCGAGCACTTAAGATAACTCTGTGAGCTTCAATAGGCCTACCTTGTACAAAAAATATCACATCTGAAGGGAAGTGCTTGGAATTGGATACACCAGTTGAATGAACACCTAGTCAATAACATCACATATAACTCGTCAAATGTGTATGAATTTGGATCAAACGAAATGCTCAATCATAATGAACATCCAGAAAATTAAAAGATCACGTAGCAACATTAGTATATTCCAAATTACAACCATGGAAAAAAGATAATTGCTTGCTGTTTCCTGACATATATCCATATGCAGTCTTCACAGCAATATTTCCACATTCCGAATTACAGCCACTGAAAAAAAAAAGGGCATGCTGTTTTCTGACACACAAGAAGTAATAATCTTTACAACAAGTAAAACTTGACAGTTAAATTTCAATCTTCACATCATCACCGGAAAAGCATCAACTCATAAGCAAATATTGTATCTCAATTTTTTTCGGGTTTCGCACTTGAACTGAAAATTCAGTCCTTGTCACAAGAATGGAAATAATTGGACTCTCCATAACCTTTTGTAGGAGGCACAAAGCAATCACGAACCTCCTATAGCCCATGAAAGCAGCTTCATCCCACCAATGAATGCTCTGAACCAGACATCTGTCAACAAGCCTTCTTTGAAGGGGTCCATTTTATCCAGATTCTACACCATTGCATAATCTCGTTTTAAGCTTATTTCTTAACCTTGAAAACAAGCACTGGAGGAGTTTTAACTTTCACATTCACCCACGCATTTCCCAAGAAATAAACAAGATTAATGAGCAATTGATGCCAAGATCAGTTCATTTTAGACTTTCCACTTATCCTTTGAAAAACACAAACCTCAACAGCGTTAGAAGAAAAGCATCAGTCATCTCAAACTACTATCACAGTAAAATACACTCAAATTCTAACTAAACCAGTTCAGTAACTATAAATTCATCCAACATTTAATAGCAAATAAATTGCAACGTTTCCACCATTCCCGATGAAAGGAAAAAAAAAATGAACGTCAGAATAGCGGAATCGGTTAACATTTCTCCAATACGACGGTCAGCTGCCAAAAATAGCAAAGCAAGAGCACGAGCGACAGTAACCAATTTGAACAAACGGGAATGAAAACAAACAGCTACTTATCCATAAAAAACCAACCTGGGTCCTTAAAGCCACAGCCAGCCTGTTTCAGAAAAGCTATATTAGTCGAAGAAGACAAGAAAGTCTCTCGAAGCGCCGCCGACAAAGGGCGCAAAGGAGGCGGGCGGGCCTCGAAAGCCTTCAAAAGCTTCCTGACTTTAATGTTCAAGGCCGCATAGTGACACCTGTCGCCGTCGAAGGTGTGCTCGGAGCAAATGGCCCCATTCTCCAGCAGCATGAGGGCCGCATCAAGGTGGCCGGCGAGGCAAGAATAGTAAAGAGCGACTGAGTCCCACTGGTCCCGCGCGTTGACGTTGACTCCGGACTCTAGGAGATATCTGAGGCGGTCGATGTCGCCAGCACGAGAAGCCTCGAAGACGTCGCCGTTAGGGACCTTCTTAAGCGGGAGAGAGGATGTGAAATCGGAGGGGTCAAGGTCGATTTCTTCCAGGTCAGGGTCGATTGTCCATCCGGATGGGCGCTTAGGAGGCATTGTCTTGTCTTGAGTTACAGAAAAAGAGAAGAAACTAAAATGAACACCCCGGGCTTGACAGTCATGTGGTCATTATAAAACGGAAATGAAAGCGTTTTCGGTTGGAAGGGTTTCAGGGTTCAAACACATACGTGGTTTTCGATTGAAGACAAAACGGTGGGAGATTTGGGTTAATAATTAATATTAATGAAATAAAATGGAATAAAATATAATGGAGCAAAATATAATAGCTTATAATAAAATAGAATGCACTGTAATAAAAAATTATTTAAGAAAGATGGAAGAATTCATAATATAATGTAATAAAATATTGTTTGGAACATTGATAGAATAAAATGTAACATATAATAAATAACTGTTATATTTCTTATATTAAAATAATTGTTGCAGAAGATTTATTATTATTTTATTAATTATATGTAATTTATTACTAATTATATAAATATATTATTATTAATTACTCAATATATTTTATTATATTTTATATGATTTATATTTAAAAATAATTTATTTATAAAAAATATATACAAACAGAATAATTTTTATGCATTTTCTATTTTCATTAATAAAAAATTTATTTTATT
>JAOSBK010000004.1:23393520-23411091 GCA_027568895.1 Erythroxylum shatona
TTTATTGAACAATATCAATTCATAAATAATGAACAACAAATTAATGAAATATGCCTTTCTTTATTTATTCATAAAGTTTGTACACAACTTTGTACAAAATGCGCTAAAAGCGATTGCCTTTAGGGCACTACTCTAACATGTACCACGTAGCATCTATTTAGCATAATGAACCCATATATCATTCTAATTAATTAATTAACTTAATTACATTTAATTAAACAAAATTTACAAATAATAAGAAGAACCCTAGTTCCTAATTTTCACAATTCTCCAACCATCTCCTATCAACTCTAATCAAATTTTCAATACATCTTAATTTCTCCAATTGTCAAAACAAACACTACGAATGGCAATATGAATCAAAGATACAGAATTATCATATTCTTGTAATACATAGTACAGACCTTATTATGTGTCCAGTATCTACATGAAAGGATTAAAAACAAAGATAATGCAGAATACCTTATTTTAGTTCCATTTCTGATTCCGATGTTGATTTCGAGCTCCAAACGATCACAAATCTCCCGGAACTTTTACGGAAAGTGTTTTTTGACGCGAAGTTTAGGACTTTCTACAGTTTTTCAATAGGTAAGCTCTCTTAACGGGTCAAAGATTCCTTATGCTTACGATTGATATGAGCAACTGCAGGAGACTTTAACTTTTATATAGCTTCCATATTGGGCTTCCCTATTACAAGGCTGATATGGGTCTGGTCCACACTAATTGGGACTCATTTTCTACTCGAACTTCAACCTATAATCTTAATCATTTATTGGGTCTCTTTATTATCTTTATTTGGATCAAATTACGTAAATTAACCGATAATTTATTTAAAAACCAAAAAATGCAATTAATAGTTGTCCAACTTTATATGAAAGGATAAAATTGTTCAACATTCCCCTCTTTGAACAAGTATTAATTGCAATTTTGACTCTAGTTTAAAAACAATTTAAAATTTTGATTAAGCCATGCTATTGAATTAGTCGACTAAGTTTTAAAAACAAAACATTTAATCTAAAGATAGTAAAAGTCCATCATTCTGTCCTGCAAGGCTTTCGATACTGGAAAGTATCAAATGCATGTGTCATATGTGACAGAAATCTAATATACTCATGTATACCTAATACCTCACTAACATGAATGAGAAAATGAAGTATAAAAAACTATAATGATATTTTATGATCTAAATTATATCATCTTTGTTTGTAGGTCTCGATTTCTCCAAGTTTATATCCATAGAGCACGAATTTGAAAAAACTCAAAGAATGAAAGCTGTAGATATAGGTCTTAACTTAACCTCTGTGAAAATGACTTACCAAAATAGTGACTAGAGCTCGAATTATACTTGTTTCCCTAATATTGCTTGTGATATACCCTTATGCAAGAACCTTGTATTATTTCCTGATTTTTTAGGACCTTAGAGTCCAAATTAGTGAAAAGTATAAAATTTGAAAAATTATTATTGATGTCTTATTAATGCTTCTATGAAACAGTTTGGTTAGGAGATGTCTTAATAATGATTTATTGAGAGTTGATTATTGGTTGCCAGTCCATTTCTTACTAGAAACAGGACAGAATTTGGATGGAGATTGTATTTTAAAAGGAGATTTGAGTAAATTTTGGATATATTAAGACTAATGAAAGCCTAGTTTCAAGGGGCACAAGAATCATGGCATTTTGATCTTTATAGATAGAGTTATAATTAAAAGAAGACAACTTGTTCATAAAGGAACATTAGGAAGAAAAGGATGTAAACATTACACATAAGGTTAGGTTAGTTTGATGGTTGAGGAGACATTGAGCTGGATTAGTAAGTGAATTATTGACCTATTGACATATGTTATAATAACATTTATGATGATTGATTAGGGATGAATTTGGCTGTGGTGTTGGTGTTGAATGTGTATTGGGAATTTAATGAATTGATTGGTTATGTTCTGTTTTGATTTTGATGCTTGAAAGACCATAATTTGTGAATTACCAAATGAATGATTTGAATTAGAATTAGAGATGAATTGATGAGGAATTGAAACATCTTTAAGGTATAATTGAGGTATAATTGATGAACTATCTTGAAGGTGTCAAAATTTGAAAAAAAAAGTGGAAGAAAAGTGAAGGTGAACTTTCAGTTCTCCCATCCCATGATCATGGGAATTGTATTGGTTCCTTCCCACAATCGTGGAAATGCTTATCAATGAGAAAGAATTGTGTTTTGTGTTCTGGTTGAATCATATAAGGATAAAGCACTATACATTGGTGTATTTCGACTTGATTGAGGCTTAAAATGAACTTAGTTTGATGATGAATCAATTTGGATAAGTGTTTGATGAGTTTATGTTATTAATTGATGTTATAATTTAAGGAATTTATTGTTTGATATCAATGCATATGAATTTGGAAAGTATGAGTTATTAATGGTATAAGAATGTTCCCTTGAATGCAAATGTGATTCAAAGTATATGAATAATGCGAATTATCTATAAATGAATGAGATTTGGAAAATTGTGTGAATATAAAGCATTAGAAAAGGATTGGTGATTGTATGATTGATGAATTGAGAGTGATCAAACTTACTTAAGGTATAGACCTAATTTCAAACAAGTTATGTATAAGTTATAATTAATAAGTGGTCAAGACTTGTGAATAAGGATACATACCTAAGATAGTCAATTGAGTATGCATTAAACATGACACATCTACATACACATGATTGAATATTCATTTGATTGAATAATTTAACAATGTGTAAATATGTGTTATTGTATGATATAGAAGTATAAATTGACCGACAAATCCAGGCATTGTCAGATCGTCAAAGCAATAGTAATATGGAGTAAACAGTGAATAACCTAGATGTGTGATCTTAATTAGATGTGTGCTTCTATTTGAATTGCTTTTGCTTAATCCTTATATCTATATATATCGAAATGATTTGGATATGATTGTAATATTGATTATTCCGAGCAATTGATTGTTTAACAAGTTCAATATTCGGGACTATATTGGGAGTGTTAACTACGTGTCTATGAATGTGGGAAATAAATGCTCAACTGAATGTTGAATGCCAGACTTGGGTCCAACGAATGTGATAAATGACTGTGTACACTAGATGAAAGTGTTTACTAGTATATTATGTGAAATGATGCATGTCATGACATTGATATTCATAATCAGATAAAGGAGTTATAACCAAAGTAACTAAAGTGAAAAAGGAGATTAAAGCTTAGAAATGTGAGCATAGAGCCACAGGCTCAACGATTAATGACCCCAATATCCACAATGGGATTTGAAATGAGCCTGGTATCTGCAACGAATATAGAACAGTTAAATAGGCGCTCGATCACAATAAAATTAAAAAGAAAGTAAAGTCAAATGTATATGCATATATATATATAATCATGTATGTGTTATGTGAACTGTTGTGAGGAATTTACTAAATTGTGTTGAAATAGTAATATAAAATGTTTGTGTTCCCAATGTGTTTGTTAAAATGTGATATACATATATTGGGATAATTGGGATTTGATTTTAACTGACGTGATGTGTTTGAGAACTTGGATTATATGTGCTTGCGATATTTTGTCCTGACTTGAGTGAACACGTCGATAATGGTTCACTCACTGAGTTCATAAACTCATCAAAATTGCAATGTTGACTTTCAGGTTCAAAAGAGACCTAGCTAGTCTAGTTAAAGTAACTTCTGCATTTGAATATGAGTCAGCGTCAGGATTAGTTGTACCTGTAAATGTCTTAGTTATGTTTCATTAAGGATTGTATCTTTCAACTGTTGTATATTGTACATGTGAATTTTGGAAATGTAATGACATTTGAGATTGTATATATTTGTGAACAAAAATGGAACAATATGAATATCGAAATGTTTTATATTATATGCGACGGATTAAAAAAGTAACAAAATGAATTGATTTAACTGTCTTAACGTGCCATTTTCGTAGAGAGTGTTCCCGAATATCCTTCGATATGTCAGGTATATGCTCTATGGAAGTGATATGTTACACTATACGTAGTGTATCTCCATATACTTCTACTAATGAGTACATCTATGCTCCTATCAATTTAAACATGAAAATCCACAATCATCTCTAAAACAAATATTTTGAATTCATTATGAAAGTGTTTTTTTTTAACATGTTATATAACCTCTCAAATATCCATCAAATATATCAATAAAAGAACTAGTTCTATTTGTATGTATAGTTATGAGATTTGAACTTATTCAAACTTCATCTTACTCTCACTGATTTTCTTGAGAACCATTCTTTTATAAATATATATTGAACCAAATACTTTATTCAATGAGGTCTAAAAGATTATATCCAACCTTTTGGATAACTCATAACTTCATATTATCCTTTTTAGTTATAAACTTATTGAATGATATATGATTTAAGTAAGCATCACTTCCTAAAATCATTAACTTTGACTATTTACAAATTCTATCATTTCATATCTAATTTGAAATCTTGCTATTTAATTTAATTGGAACTTTTAAAGGTAAGTCATTGTACTAAGTTTAGCTATATAAGAAATAAATATTGCATATTATAATATTTTATATTGCATTTTTCTCCTTACATAAATCCATACCATTATGAAATTTTGTTATGGGGTAGTCACCAGAGAATCTCATTCTCACTAGACAGATAACTAAGAAAATTTAGATTTTACCACATTGATCTCATTGAAGCACTTTTAGTATACTTAACAACATAATTTCTACTCATATTTAAATAATTTAAACTTTTCAATTTTAAACTAATATTTTATTTAATATGTAAGTATCGATCCTTTATGAATTTTTATTCTATTCAATGCATCGCATGTATAAGATTTAACAATTTTATACCATCATCATCCTTTCACCTAAGATTGATTTTGTTATTCTTCAACTCAACATATACTTGTATGCATCTTTATAATTCTTATTATGTAGATTTAACCAATATATAATAGAAAGATAATCTTGGTTATTTAACTTTGTATTATTTCCAACTTTGTTAAGTATAAGTTTTCCTTTGATCGAATACATATTCAAACTATTTCTATAAACTTAGATCAACTACTTTTTCTTAACAATCTATTTCTTATCATTCCTTGAACATTGTAATAATGTTGAATCCAAATTTAGTATCAAATACTCAAAATCATGAACTAGAAATATATATGATTTTTGTCATATAATGTATCAGCAAGAAAATCACATAATCAAATTTTTTTCTTATGACAACCATTATCATTTATAAGTTAAAGATTTCTATTATAATATATATTTATTATTTAAGTATGTGTTGAGTGTCACAATTTTATCAAGGTATTATACCTTTCTACTATACTATATATTAAGTTATGCTATCATAGTATTGACATCTATCTTATATGTTGTCCTTAAATTTTATAAGACATTAACTTAAAATATTAATGTATTTTGTCATCTATATGATATTGACTTAATTTTAAAACTTTTTTACAAAATTCCTAATAGGGATTAATAGCAATATTGCATAATGGACAGAGAATTTTTCTTTCTAACTTGGAGAACGCTTTTTAAACATAAACTACGTCTAAGATATTTATCTCAGGGAGGCTATGCCTTTATCACCAGTGTACCATCTTTGGACAGTCCGATGGGTTGGAAATAGCTTTGGTCACTCTACGCAGCTCATAAACATAAGATGTTCCCGTGGCTAGCGGCCTGGAATAGGCTCCTCACAAATGAAGAGCGTTACGAACGCAACTTATGTACATCCCCCCTCTGTGAGCGGTGTAGCGTCCATAGGGAAATTGTCCTACACCTATTACGGGATTGCCCACAAGCTAGAGGTGTATGGGCCACCACCAGGGTCCAATGGAGTGTCACCTTCTACCGCGAACAATCTATTTATACCTGGCTCAAGCAGAATTTTGTTCCATCTACCTGGGAAGTAAATACTGCTTGGAGATTTATACTTACCTGTTGGATCATCTGGTGCTCCAGGAATAAATATGTGATCAAAGGGGCACAACTCACCTGTTCTATGCAAGTCAAACAGGTCAAGTTCCTGCTTAGGGGTTATAACGCGACGTTTGTCGACCAGTATCAAAGTCAAACACACCCACCGACCCCGATCATGGTTGCTTGGATCCCCCCTCTTGAGAACTGGTTAAAGCTCAACGTAGATGGCAGTGTACTTGGGAGTTCGGGGATGGTAGGTATTGGTGGATTAATTCGGGATAGCCATGGTACTTGGATAATAGGATTTTAATGCTGTGTTGGGATCACTACCATCATGGTTGCGGAACTCCAGGCTCTTCAATTTGGTATCACCTTTACCAGGAATTTTCAGTGTGACGGATTAATTATCAAGTCGGACTCCATGGAAGCGCTTCGCTGCCTAAGTTATTCTCAGGAGGATATACAATTTCATCCTTTAGCCAATGTGATCTATGATATCCGAGCCAATGGCCCACGGTATATTACCGCTCATGTCTTGCGTGAAGGCAATCAATGCGCTGACTCCCTAGCCCGTATGGGCTTGAGCTTCGTACATGGCGAGAATGTGTGGCACAACCCTCCTCTTGCACTTTATACTCTTTTGCGTGCAAATGCGCACGGGATTGAGTTTCCTTGTCGTTAAGCTTGATTCCCCCTTCTGATGTACCAAAAAAAAACTATTAGCAACACCGACTTCGCCAATGACAAGATAGATTGCTAATTGACATCAAGAAGATGCGTTGATCGTACCCAATGCTTCTACAAAATTTTAGAACATTTTTAATTAATTATTAACATATTATAAATTAGCCATGCAAGATTGAATAAGAAAGAGAATAAAACTATAGGACATGCTTCAATATTCTCTTCATAAATGAAATAATAATATCATGAGCCAACACAATTGGTGGAATTTTTTGAAGCAAAAGTTAAACAACTGAAGTAGCCTATGATATCACTATATGAAAATTAATAGAGAACATATCATTGGCACATTAATAGTCAAAAAATAAAAGAGTAGATAAAAGCTTGATTCTGGTATCTTACTAAAAAAAAATTTAATGTAGGAGTCAATCATAAATTGTTCAAATGTTCATTCTTTAATAGCATCAACAAAATAAAGAAAGAGAACTCTATAACTAGTAGAAAATGATTGATAGCAGTGTTAGCTCTCTTACTTTCCCTTTTAAGATGAAATATTAGGATCTAATTGATATTTAAAAACTCTTTTTTCAAATCTCAATTCATTATGACCAAATAATCTTAAATCATTATTAATAAAGATTGTTAGAGCATTCTTTCAATTACTTTTTTTTTGAACGATGAATCATTCGATGTAGTTTAAAGTTTAAACTATATTCACATGCTACCAATTGAACTGCCTTAAGTAGAACAGGCTATAAGTAGCATCAATAAATGGAGAATTCATTGAAATTTAGGCATGCTCTTGACAAGTTTATCGAAGTTTTATACCTGAAACAAATGAAAAATGGAATTAGACAAGAAACATGAAGTAAGGTCTAAATTGAATTGTCATGTACATCTTACGAACATTTAATTGAATTGTCATGTATATATTACGAACAAAATGCCATTTTGCTTGATAGTAAATTACATATTTCATTAAAACTCTATTTATTATCTAATAATACATAAATAAAATGATCACTCTCTTATATTTGATATAATATAATTTTAATATATAAAAAAGTTTTGCTTAATTTTATTATTAATTTTCTCATTGTATCAAGATTGTGAATGTTGATTAACTTTTTACATGGTGAACTTAATTCTAATAAATTAATACTGATTAATTTTTTTTTGTCTTATCAACCTACTAAACTTAGTATTAATACTAATTAACTTTTTTTGTCATATCAATCTACTAGATTATGTAAGTACTAAGTATTTTTTCTTATCTCATCCATCCGTTGGATTCAATGCTAGTGTTGAATAATCGTTACTATTAATAAAATATTTATAAATGCGTATTGTTTACAAACAAATCATATAAATATTAAAAAATATTATAAATGATAAAAGAAATATTATTACATTATTAAAAATTATATTCACAACAGATATGTTGATCAATTTCACTAAAATAAGATGCTTAATAGAACAATACATAAAATAACAAATAAATAATTCACCTATATTATATATTAATCATCTTTTTTATTAACATTATTATACAACAAATAAAAATTTGAAGAAAGAATATATTATCTTTGAATTTCATTAATCTATTATTAATTATAAATAAAATATGATGAATTAATAAATTCATATTTATGAACAAAATAAAATTATATTACATGTTAAGTATTTACTTATAATTTTTGATATAAGTAGTGATATATACATATGATAAAGTGTAATACAATTCCATCTGTTGCTAGCAAAATTCCAATGTTTTAAAAACCTAACCAAAAGTTAAACTAATAAGGCAAAAAGTTTAAAAAGTTTAATCTTTAAAATATAATTAAAAAATTATTTTTATCTATAAAAAATTTTGAAGTTTAATTGAAAAAAGAAATTGTTAAATAATAATTAATTTATAAAAATTTATAAAAATTTATTAATTTACAAAAATTAATCAATTACTTAATAAACTGGTCAATTTTTAATAACAAGAGTTATCAAAGTAAATCAAACCAAAAAATTAAAAACCAAATCAAAAAATTAAATAATTTAAGATTTTTATAATTATACAATCAAACCGATTAAGTTTTTTAATCATAATAAAAATCAATCAAGTCAGTTATCATAAATGTGAATAATAATTAGAAATTGAAAATTTATCTTTTTGTGTGATAAATAGAAATCTGATTAATGACTGAACTATTATCATGTCATGTATCAATTTATAAAGAATCTTTGCATCCTACTAGCCTAAGGAAGCCTCAGTCTTACATTCTCATAACACAGATTAACTAATCCACATACTCATCTAACTCAATCTACTCTACGCATACAAATTACATTAATCTATATGGTTAATCTTTCTTTCTAAAGAGAATATCTATGAACTGATCTGAAAGATATTCAGAGGAACATCTAAGACCCTAGTACATGGAGACTTCAATACCATTGCCTATTCGATTGAATCAACGTCCAATGTCAGTCTAAAAGACATGGCTTAAAGAACTGCATGCATCAAACATATATCACTACTTTAAGATATGATGGCAATTATTTTACCTGGTCTAACAAATAAACAAGCAAAAAGATGATTACAAGGAAGCTTTACAAAGCCTCATTAACTCCTCCCATATATTGGCCTATCCTTTTGGCAAAGCTCACTTCAACAAACCACCCTTATGGTCTAATCATTCTCCAATAGAAGTCAATTTATCTACAAATTTGGTAAGTAAAAGAGGCCCTTTCATATTCAATAATTATTTAGCAGGCTCTGAAGGACTTGAGAAAGCAATCTATCGAAGTCTGAGGGCTGACATTATTACAAAACTTTCATTTGTTTAAGGAAACTTTTAAGCAACCAAGGAAGAACTAAAAGAGCTCAGAAGAAGTTTGAATGACACTCAAAAGGACGTTAAAAGCACCAGAGAACCCCTTTAACAAGCTCAGGACAGCCTCTATGCCAGCACCAAAGATACCTTTTGCAAGTAGCTAAGAAACATGCATTAACCTCTTTCATAAATGCCTTAGAGGTCTACAACTTCCATAAAGTAGAAATCCATGGTGCCTTGGCTTAAATATGGCGACAAGAACTTTAGCTATTTTTTCAAAGCTTTGCTCAACAAAAGAAACGCCAAAATCATGAACCTTACAGGTCATATAGGGCTTCAAACATCAGACCACTCTGAGATGAAGACTACAACGTTCAACTACTTCAAGGAGTCATTAGGAAATTGCTCTAACAGGGTGTTTTTTTTTTTTTTTAATCTCTTTGCAGGAAATCCAGGAATTCAACTCAAACTCCATCAACCAAGACTTCCCTTACGAGGCCATTCACTAGAGAGGATATTTGTCAGGGTCTTTACAGTATGGAACCTAGCAAAGCACTTGGACTAGATGGGCTCAATGCTTTATATTTTTAGAAGTCTTTGGAACCTAGTAAGGAACTTAGTCTTTGATGTAGTCTACATGTTTGTGGAGCAAACTCTAAATCAATTTCAAATCTAACGTCCTCCCGAACTTTGTTTACAAATATGTTGTGTCTTGCTATTAAGAAAACAAAAGTTGCTTATTTGTCTCAATAGATAGAGCTAATCAAGCAGTACATCTATCGAATTACACATGACTCAAGATGCAACAACCCTCTCTAAAATGCCTTAGAGTAACTATGGCAACCAAAATTATTTCCTATAAAGATTGTCTTAGATCTGATACACAAAAGAATAAGCAGTTGCTTAAATAATTCACTTTCATATGCTGGAAGACTTCAACTAATAAAATCTATTCTCAACAATCTTGATGTGTTCTAAAGACACAAACTTCCTACCTACCAGCTCATCCAATACTATAGAAAAGATCTTCAAGGACTTTCTATAGTCAGGGAAAGTCTCTTCCATAGTACAAGCTAAGGTTAAATGGGCTAAGGTCTGTCAATTAGAGGCAGATGGACAACTAAGCATTGTTCCCATAAAAGCCACGAACAAAATGCTTTTGGCTAAGAGAATTTGGAAGTTATTCACTAATTAAGAGTCCTTTTAGGTTTAATTTTCAGATACACATTTCTTAAGGCAACAACTTCTGCACGATTGAACCTAGGTCAGATACCTCCTGGATATTCCTCCAAATCGTCAAGCTCAGAAGCAGTACTTGCAATAAAATAAGGTGCAGAACTGGGAATGGTAATTCAAAATGATTTTGGTTATAACAATTGGCATAATGCAAGCTTGCAAGCTTCCAAGCTACTAAAACAAGTATATTTGCCTGAAAATGCTAGAATCAAAGTGATCATCCAAGGAAACAACTGGAGCTGTAACTTAAAAGGCCTCTCTACCTACATGAACAACCAGGCAATGTACAACCCTAATTCAAGATTGGAAGACTCGATTATATGGCATAGACACAAAACTAGTGCATTCATAAATAGACTATGTATGAACTATTCTCTAGTAACTACTAGAGAGTGACATAGGCTAAACTTACTTGGTTCATATGCAATCTCCCTAAAATCTCTTTTGTATTATTGCTAGCTATATACCAAAAACTAAATGCTCTGGACAAATTAAAATGTAACATCTCTTATAACTAACTATGCAGACTATGCAACCAAGAGAGAACCTGAATTACCTCCTATTCAACAGCTCTTTCTCCCAACAAGTCTGGGGAAAAAATCAACTTTTGTACAGAAAATTTTGTAACGTGTTTCATTGGTAGAGAATAGTTGAATGGGCCTCAAAAGTTTCCTATAATAACAAAGATAATGATATCATATCCAAACTTTCTTTCAGTTGCATCATACATACAAATTTTAAAAGAAAGAAACTTAAGGATACTTGGAAATGAAACAAGAGATCTACAAACATTGAACAACACAATCTCATAGATAAGACAAAAGTATCATAACCACAAGATTCTCTCATCACACTATTCCATAAGTGGAGCTTACTTTTGTCCCAACCCTCACCAAGCTGTCAGTAGCCTTGGACCTCAATTACTATAGTATTCCCTTGGTTCCACACTTTGGTTATGGTGCTTTTATAGCATTTTTTTTTACCGTCCAAAAAAATAAAATTTTAATTTTTTGATAAAAACAAATCCATATTACATTATTATATCATATTAGAACTTGAAAATTCCATTAGTACATTGCTTTGGATAAAAGAACTAAAAATCAACAAAATGTAATAAAGAAAGTTATGTGATAACTGAACATTACCATAGAGAGTTATTCATAACTTTGGCAAAAGAACTTAAATAAAGAAAAGATCAAACTACAAAGAGTTCCAATGTATTTAATCGCATATTTTAAACATAATTAATAATATATAAATATAATAAATTAATATATCAATCTACAACGCATACCATCGATGTGATTTACTAATTTCTAACCATCCCCCTAAGATGTCACCATCTATCATCCATATGAAATGCTATTTGTCTATAATTTTACACATTAGCTAGAGATGATGTTCACTTTACAAATACACTAAAACTACAATTTTTGCAAAATATAAAGGATTCCGACAAAATATTTAAAGCACAAGAGATTTGATAAAATCAATGAAACTACTTTCTCCTTTACCGAAAATAAATTGATGTAAGGAATGGAGACTATCCATTACATATATATACAAATATGGATGCATAAACTTCCATAAAAAATCCGATAATTGATGGAAGTGATTAAAAATGGCAAATGAAAGCCTAAGAAAAGGTGAAGATTCACAAGATTTAGGTTAAAAATTATAGTGAAATGGGAATTTTATGGAACATGAGTAAGTGATGAGAGCAAGGAGAAAGGAGCTTGTGGAAGTAATTTCATTAAGTTGGAGCGGTTTCATTAGCACACGTAATAATTCTCATAATTCCGCTATCTTTTGGTGCCACTCCAAACACAAGTTAGAGACTTTCGGTAGCTGAACTTCTAACCCTTTTTTTGATTTTTCTGTTGTTCCTTCGATAAAATGCCTAATATTAAACAACAAAATCTGAAAACAAAAAGGAACCTGTTCATGTCTTATGCCTCCCAACAAATTTCGCCAGCATTCAAGATGGAAAATACTCCAAACTGATTCAGAAGTACAGTAACTCAAGGACTGCAAAGGTTCTTAAGATCCTCCTCTTTTGCATACCAGCTTGGGATAATTTTTGATATGTGGGGATAAAGATCCTTATATGAGTTTCTAATTGTACCTTCAGCAACTCCAGTAGCCAGTGAGATATCTGCGGCATCCACACCACAATCATCAACCCAACAACTCATTTATGCAATGCAACTTTGCAGCTAAGTATAACATTTAAAATAATGAAGCAATTTTCATGTTCCAAATACAAAATTACAAGCGTCCTTAGATTTCATGTCAGTTCTCATATAAAAGACATTAGCCTAGCATTTATGAAAACAAAAACATAAAAAAACTCAATCCTCACCCCACAAACAAATATACAAGTCAATTCACAATGTATAAATAAGAAAATTGGCTCCATGTGTAACTGGAATATGTTGAATCAAGTGATTTTTGGTTTCTCATATGGATAGTCGTGAGAGGTGTTGTCGAGGCTTATGTTGGGCAATTATGCTATAAGAGGATTTTGCAGTCATTTGTGGGTGGTTAAAGCATACATGAAAGAGTTGGAACATCAGCCACGCACTTCTTTTTTTAAGGAACTGATACGAAAATATGTACTTGAAGTAGATGGCCGTTAAGACCGTTAGTATGTCAATTGGAGGGTGTTAAGAGTACCAATAAATAACAGTCCCCCCATGGCTATTGTACGTTTTTTGGCAATTAATGAGAATCCTATTGCATTTCTCTCTCTCTACTCTCGCAATTCTCTCCATTCCTCTCTGTTCTTCTATTCCCCTCTCTTTTCCTTTGTTACTCTCTCCTTCTCTCTTTTCTCTACTTTTTTCTTCATCTTTTCCTCTTTTCCCTTTCATCTACCACTATCGGTAACAATGGTATTAGAGCATTATGCTCCTCGGACCGATGGTAGAGACGCGTGCCCAGACTTCTGTTCGTGATCTTGATGAGCGCAGAAGGACGCTGGAGCAAGGATTCAAACAATTAGCAGCCTTGTCTGACGTGTTGCAGGGGATGTCTGTATAGTTGACAGGCTTCATACGGGCCCAAGAAGAGTTTGTCAATGATGGCAAGGGGGGCCCAACCAAGATAGAGGACAAAGTCGCATCAAAAGGGAACAAGATCGAGGTTGGAACCAGGGTGCAACGTAATGCCTAGCAATAGCATCTAGAAACCCGCAACTACCAGCACCCCATCCGTTTCACAAAGATGGAGTTCCCAAGATTCCAAAAAAGTGATGTTTTTGGGTGGATTTTGAAACGTGAGAGGTACTTTTGTGGCCAAAGATATGTATATCTTATAATATTATGATCAGATCATAATCAGATCATTTAGATTATATAGCAGTATCTTATAGAGATATAGTATTCTAGGATTATATTTCCATATCTGTATAGATTTTCTACCCTATTCTGTAAACCCTATTCGTGTATATATATATTGCAGTCTCTAATAAAGATATAAAGAGCAAATAAGCTCTGATTCACATAATATCAGAGCCACGTGATAGAGAGAGTGAAACCGAGGAGACAACCCCAGAAAGTCAAAAAATAACTTCCGATCTTGAGGGATCCTCCACGGCAATCCCAATCTCAAACCAAACTAAAGGTCAGTCATCAATGACCTCTGGTATTAAGGGAGTTTCAGTTATCATTGTTTCCTATAAAATGAATGGAACAAACTATCGAGAATGGGCTCAAGCTATGAAACTCGCCATTGGAGGAAGAGGGAAGCTAAGCTTTATCATCGAAGATGGGAATGTTCCAAACTCAACAAATGTACAAGCTACACAACAATGGGAGATAGATAATTCCATGGTCTCGTCATGGCTTATCAACGCCATGATATCACCAGTCAAACAGACATTTATTTTTCTGCCAATAGCTAGAGAAATATGGGATGGAGTGCAATAGTCCTACTTTGATGAAGAGGATGCATTACGGATTTATGAGATAAAAACAAGGTTGTGGAAAATGAAGCAAAGTGACAGAGAAGTTACAGAATATGGGGTTGAAATGATAGCATTGTGGTAGGAACTTGGCCTGCTGTCAGATGAAGAGTGGAGGTGCAACGAAGATGCAGTGATGTACAACCAGAAAATTAAAGAGGAGAGAGGCTTTGAATTTTTGGCTAGTCTAAATAAAAACTTGGATGATGTTCGTGGAAGAATCTTAAGTAGAATGCCTTTGCCTACAGCTAAGAAGTATTTTCTAAAGTTAGGAGGGAAGCAGCAAAGAGGAAAATCATGCTAAAAGAGGAATCGAAAGAGGAACTAAATGTAACTCCACTATCTACGAATGAAGCTTCTGCACTATTATCAAGTGGTGAATCCAGTAAGAAAAATCATAAGAAGTGTGAGAATTGTAAACAAAGTGGCCACACCAAAGATACATGCTGGGACATTCATGGAAAACCTCTGGATTGGAAACCAAAAAGGGGAAAAAATCGAGGCTATCAAGTATCTAGTGAGGGAGGAACTGAAAAATCTAAAGGTAGTCAAAAACAACAAGGAGGTGAGCTGAATATTTCACTAGGGAAACTATTGGAAGTACTACAGAGCCTTCAAAGTGACAGTAACCAATAAAAGGCAAGCGCAATTGCTAATGCTACTATGAGAGGTAATATCATAAAAGCTTTTTTTATCATCATGCGGTAGGAAGAAGTGGATAGTTGATTATGGAGCTTCGGATCATATGACAGATGATTTTAATATGTTTCATTCATATGTTCCGTGTGCTGGACATGAAAAAGTTAAGGTAGCAAATGGTGATCCCTCCTCAATTGCAGGAAAAGGAGGAAACTAAATTCTATTCTACATGTCCCTAATTTAAAATGCAATCTTCTGTCAGTCAATAAATTGACAAAAGAAGCTAAATGTAGTGCTCATTTTTTCCCTACTCATTGTTTTATATAGGACCTATCATCGGGGAAGATGTTTGGCAATGCTAAAGAGGTAGATGGAGTGTACTACTTTGAAGATGAAGAAAGGCAGTCTACTCCTTATAGCTTGGGTAATAGTGTGATTGTTCCTAAGATTGATGAACTATTGTTATGGCATAAGAGGTTAGGGCACCCAAACTTTCAATATATGTCACGGTTATTTCCAAATATCTCAATAAATAAAGATCCTTGTGTTCATTGTGATGCTTGTGAATTTGCTAAACATCAAAGAAGTTCTTTTACAAGGTCCAAACACAAACCCACAAAACCGTTCTCACTTATCCATAGTGATCTTTGGGGTCCATCTTGTGTTCCTAATAGAACCAATTCCAAATGGTTCATTACATTCATTGATGACCATACTCGTTTGTGTTAGGTGTTTCTTTTGAAAGATAAAGCTGAAACCTCTACCGTATTCATCAATTTTTATCAAATGATGAAGAATCAATTCCAAACTAGTATTCAAATCCTTCATACTGACAAAGGTACTGAATACTTTAATTAACATCTCCATACATTCTTTCAAAAACATGGAATTGTCCACCAAAGTACTTGTGTCAATAGTCCTCAATAAAATGGGATTGCGGAAAAAAAATAAACATCTTCTTGAGGTAGCTAGGGCCTTGATGTTCGTTCACTAGTAATGTTCCAAAATATTTTTGCGGGGACACTCTTCTTACTGCTACCTATCTTATTAATAGAATGCCTAGTCGTATTCTTTCCTTCAAAACACCAATTCAGAAATTTCAAGAAACCTATACTACCATTCATCTTGAAACTAACCTTCCTTTAAGAGTTTCGGGTGCACAACCTTCCTTAACAGTTTTTCACACAATAAACTTGATCCAAGGGCCAAAAAATGTCTGTTTCTAGGATATTTTGCTACACAAAAGGGGTATAAATGCTATGATCCTATCTCAAAAAGGTCGATTGTTAGCTGTGATGTCTCTTTTTCCGAGACAAATTTCTTCTATCCTAAGTCCTCGATTCAGGGGGAGTACTGGAGTGCGTTTGGGGGTGATGAATCTCAGCCTCAACCTAAACCTATATCTGTTCCTGAACCCATCCCAGTGCCTATGACATCTCCTATAGAGACAAATCCTAATACAGAAACAGCTATACCTGATCATACACTCAAGGTGTATTCTCGGAGGAAGAAAGCAAGCAGTACACTTCCTATCCCTAGAGCTATGCCAATTTCTGAACCAGTGCAGGTCCCTACCAAAGAAATTCAGAGCAATGAGGGTCAAGGGACAACATAGATTTAGAATGGCCAATTGCCTTGAGGAAAAAATCTAGATCATGTACTATGCATCCGATTGAGAGGCTTGTCTCTTACGAAGCTCTATCTTCTCAATATAAAGCTTTTATTGCTAATCTGGATAGAATTGACATTCCAAAAAATGTTCAAGAAGCTCTTAAAGTTCCAAAATGAAGAGAAGCTATTTTCGAAGAAATAAGAGCACTTGCAAAGAATGAAACATGAGAAGAAGTCGATCTGCCAAAAGGAAAGAAACCCGGGGGGTGTAGGTGGATATTTACAGTCAAATATAAGGCTGACGGGACCACTGAGAGGCAAAAGTCGAGATTGGTAGCAAAAGGCTATACTTAGACCTATGGGATGGACTACAAGGAAGCATTTGCACCTGTGGCCAAGCTAAATACTATAAGATTATTGTTATCAGTAGCTGTAAACCTTAACTGGCCACTTCAACAACTTGATATCAAAAAATGCCTTCTTGAATGGGCAACTAAAGGAAGCAGTGTATATGAAACTTCCTCCAAGGTTTGATAAGGAAGGAGGAAACAAAGGGATGAAATTGTTTATTTGTATTCTCTATATTTCTGTACATAGGAACAAGAAATAGCTAGGTTTATATACAAACTTCCTAGGACTATTTAGGAAGTAATCTT
>JAOSBK010000004.1:23414056-23444887 GCA_027568895.1 Erythroxylum shatona
ATATTTAAGATATATATAAACTAAAATGGATAAGATATAAACAAAAAAACTAAATTAAATAATCTACAACTTTACAATATGACAATGGACTATTTGTAATTTTAAAAAAAATTTAAGGATTATTTTATAAATTAAAAAAATTACTCGAAACGGTACTCGGTATTAACCGGTACCGATATAGTACCGTACCAGTACCAAGTCCAGTACGGTATTCATAACATTGGCAAGAATTGCATGAACCTACATCAGTGAAGCATTGAGAGCTTTTCTTGGCTTAGCAAGGTATTATAGAAGGTTTATTCATAACTATGGTGAGATTGCCAAGCCTTTGACAATGTTGTTGAGGAAGAATGGGTTTGTATAGGATGATGCTACGGCTAAAGCCTTTCTGAAGTTAAAAGAGGTTGTTGACAGCCTCGATTCTTGCATTGCCAGATTTTAGCAAGGTTTTTGTCTTAGAAACAGATGCGTATGGGTCTGGAATTGGGACTGTGCATATGCAATAGGGTCAAGCCTTAGCTTTTTGTAGCAAGCCTAGGCTCCTATGCATTTGAGTCTTTCCATTTATGAGAAGGAACTGATGGCAGTAGTGCAAGTTGTAGAACATTGGCATCAACATTTAGAAGGGAGGAAATTTATAATCCGCATCAGCAGAGTCTTAAAATTTTGTTAGATCAAAAAATTAAAGACTTCGTTTCAGATGTATTGGGTAGCAGGACTCATGGGTTATGACTATGAGATACACTATAAGAAGGGTAACAACAACATTGTTGCAGATGATCTCTCACGAGTGCAAGGGGCTGAGTTATTGCAGATAACTTTTGACACAACTTCTTCTGACTTGTTAAAGTTTATTGAAGAGAGGTGGGTGAAGGATGTTGATTTGAGGGCACTTACTTCCCATTTACAATAGCAAGGTGGAGTTGTGGGGAAATACTAATGGGATGGTAGATTTTTAAGAAGAAATGGTAAGTTGGTGGTGGTAACAGTGTTGAGTTGAAACAAAAGTTACTAGATTGGATGCATACTAGCCCTCAAGGAGGACATTCTAGGGTGCAACCCACATATCAGTGCATGAGGAAGCTCTTTTGGTGGAAAAAGAAGATACATGATATTAAAGATTACATGAAAGGTTATGATACATGTGCCCAGTATAAGTATGAAACCATTGCTACACCTGGATTATTACAGCCATTACCAATACCTAGTAGAGTTTGGGAAAGTATTATAATGGGATTCATTGAAGGGCTTCCCAAATCTGGACGAAAAGACACTATATGGGTTGTTATTGACAGAATGAGTAAATATGCTCATTTCTTATCTCTTTCTCGCCCCTATACAGCCTTTATGCTTGCACAAAACTTCCTAGATCACATCTACAGGTTACATGGTGCTCCCGCAAAAGTAATAAGTGACAGAGACTTTTGGAAGGAGTTTCTGCATATTTTGGGTATTGAACAAAAGCTATTTTTTGCTTGTCATCCCCAAACAGATGGTCAATCTGATGTTCTAAATCATTGCCCAAAGACCTACTTGACATGCAAGTGTTGGGAAAACCCCAAGGAGTGGAGTTAGTGGCTGCCTACAGTTGAGTGGTGGTATAATACCTCATTTCATACAGCTACTACATATGAGCTACTGTATGGACAAAAACCTCAGCTGCATATTCCCTGTCTCCCTAGAGATTATGTTCTAGAAGCTGTAGACAGAAGTTTTACTGCTAGAGAACACATGCTTGCTGTAAAACACCATGTGCATATGTCAGATTGTGTAGAATCAAGCAGATTATGCAGAATCATGAAGTATTATCCATGCAGATTATGCAGTATCATGCAGATTATGCAGTATTATACATGCAGATTATGCAGTATCATGCAGATTATGCAATATTATCTATGCAGATCATGTAGAATCATGCAGTATTATCTAGTAGATTGTATAGCTATAGAAATCATGTAAATCCCTTATTTTTAGGGATTACGATAAGATACAAATTTCCATGTATCTTAGGAAATCTGATACTTTATTTAGTATAGGCAATTGTACATATATTAACCATTGCTGTAACCTACAACTAATGAGAATGAGATTATTTCTTCTCTGCTAATATTTCACAGCATAGAGCAATGAACAAAATGAAGCAAAAAGTTAACGTGAAGAGGACTGATTGCGATTTTGACGTGGGTTAGTGGGTCTTTTTAAAATTGCAGCCCTCTATAGATAGATTTCGGCAACTAGTAGGAGCTCACAAAAGCTGGCTCCATGGTATTTTGGATCCTACCGGGTATTGAAAAGTGTCGGGGCAGTTGCTTACAGGTTGGAACTACCTCCAAATTCAAGGATACATCCTACATTCCATGTCTCTTTACTGAAGATATGTCCTGATCCTTCAGCCTAGACATCCTCCTGTGGATTGGCCTACAGCTCCTGAGAGTCACATTCCCCAGAAGATTTTGAAATAAAAGGATGGGCAGGGGGAAAGGGCGAATAATCACAGAACTATTGGTGCAATGGAGAGGGTTGCCAGATGAAGAGGCCTCATAGATTCCACTATTTCATTTCCAGTAGCAATTTCCTCAGTTTTCTGTCTCAAACCCTTGAGGGCAAAGGTTCTTAGGGGAGGTGTAGGGGGTATTGATAAGAAAATATGTACTTGTAGTAGATGGCCATTAAGATCGTTAATATGTCAGTCGGAGGGTGTTATGAATACCTATAAATAACAACATCCCACCCCCACAGAACTAGCATGTACACAAAAACTATAACCAAAATGCTTGGAATTAGTATTCTCAAGAATAATAGACAAATCTTTATAACACTCAGGGTTAACACCGTGGGTTAATAACATTATAGTACTGAGGCAACTTCAAGTGCCCCTTGCAAAATTGCAACCTGAGGGTGGCCACAAAAAAATTGCCAGGATTTTTCAGTAAAATTTTCCTGTTCTCTTATTAGGATACAATCAGAAAAATCTTTGGCTAAAATCTGCAATTTGGTAGTGCATCTAAATAAAACCATTATGATATTATTTTCAAAAGTTATTTTCATTCCCAAAGAGAATGAACTAACTTCTTCAATCAACATAATATAAGATCAACAAACCTCGTAGGAGTTTCTTGTCATCTGAAAGTTGAGTTGTAATATAGATCACCGCTGCGGCAATTGAGATAGGGCTCCTCCTACAAATTTATAACCAACTAAAAAAATTTTAAAATATCCAAAGAACAATACAAACACCATACAAGTTACTCATCTTTGTACATGCATCAACAGTGTCAGAAACAAGGATTGGAATCATATACAATAATTTTAAAGGGTAGCAGAAATTACTGCAGTACTCATTAAACCCCCAAGGAAAACGAGCATAACAAGAAGTTGAACAAATGGCAAAACAATAAAATTTGTTTAGAATTTTATGTTCTTCATTCTTCTAAATTATCTCCAGTCAAAACCCTATATAGTTCTTTGCATGCCAATCTAGACAACCATCAATGAATGCCTTTTCTAGGTTTTACACTAAGCTCCAGGTCATCTCAAGCACAAAAAAATGTGAAAACCATTAACCTCCAGCAGGAAGTTCATACAATCGACTTCTCACCTTCAACGTCCACATCATTTCTGCACATCTAGCAAAGTTCATTCTAGACAATATAATTACTCTCAACCAGACTTTATAGGAAAGGGAAAACGAGCCTGTCCTCAACAATATGTTAAAAAAGCTGCAATAAACAAGTATTGTGGTAAAGTGTATAAGGAAAAGTCGTATATACCTTATATCAAACTCTTCTGACTTCTGGACAGCTTCTTGGGCAGCTTTAACCGCCTGATTATTCATACCAAGATTGGAACAGAATCGCCTCTACATATAAGTTTGGTCAAACATCAATAATAACAAGGTGCACTAGTTCATACACATTTCCCTCAATAAACATTCACTTGAAATGGATAAGAACACTATGAGTAACTCAAGTATAAAGATACATGGAAACAAAAAGAAAAGGCACACCCACCATAAAATCCCCAGCATGTATTGTTCCCATCTCAACAGACTGACCAGTTTCCAATCCAATTTGTTTAACTATGTATTCTCTTGCTCGGCCAATTTCCTTCTTGGTGGCTCCATTGGCGACAGAGCAAATTTCTAGTTGAAACCATAGGTTCACGTAGCTCAAACACAAAGGCAAACATACATCATGAAGCATCCAGATGTTAAAAAATCTTAGGTTGTACCCTTAACAGTGCGTGGTTTATCCTCTTGTCGACAAGCAATATAGAGGCATGCAGCCAATAAAGCATCCTGATTTCTTCCTCTACTAGACTTCTGATCTTCCACCTTCTTATATATCTCATTAGCCCGGTCCTTCAATTATGTAAAATAAATTATTAAGGAAAAACATCATTACAAGAAGTAATATGGCATGAAAATGCGGCTACCCAAGAGAATGAATAAACAAAGAAAGTTTCAAAAGTTATAATTTCAAACAAAATGATTTTTTCAGCTTAATTTTGTTTTACATTTCTATCCAACCTCAAGAGGGAGAATAAACACCATTTTGAATTTTTTTAATTAAATAAATAACCAACTTATAAGACCATACCGAAGCAAAATGTTTCCCTATCTCCAAACAAACCCAAACTCCATTTGCTTGCCATGAAAAAAATACAAAAAAGGAATGGACTTCGTCCACAAGCAGCATAAATGATTATCACGATCACTCAAATTATTCCGTAACCACCTCAAATTGAGCGTTGAAAGTTTTCCAATTTTAAAGTGCATTCTTACTTGAACAATTTGACCAACACTGCATCTGTATCTGATACATTCCAGCAAATTCACTCAATTTTGTAAACTCATTGGCAAACAATTTTCGATATATCCTTCCTATGCAATCTACAAATAATTACTACTTGGAAGGTGATCGCAAATAAAGATTAAACAGCCATCAAGGATCAGAAAGAACCGTTATTTTTCAATACAGAATTAAGCTGGTAGCATAATAACATTAATTGCAACTATGAAATAACAGTATATTCATACCAGAAGCAGTCTAAAAATAGAAGCAGATAGATTATTTATTAGTGTATGATCTTTTCCAGTTAAAACTAATAAAGACTTCAGAAATCATCAAATAAACATTGAACAGAAAGAGGCATACCTTGATAGTTGCGACAAGGCCTAGTCTGCAACAAAAAATTCACAAAATTAGTGATGTATATTAAAAAGGTGTGTTATTACTTTAATTTTCTACCAACTGATCAATTAGAAATTTCGATCACAAATACAGAAGGTGCTTAGGTACTTGATGAAATGAAGAGTTCGACAATGGCAGATGATCAAAGCATTAAAGATGAAGAAAACCATAAGAAGATTCAATGGCAAATCCTAAAGCTGAAACAGCTGAACTACAAGTTAAAACAATTAGACAGTAGACTGAAACACCTGAACAATAAATCAAAACACAAAAACAAGAAGCTAAAACAACAGGACAGTCAGTCAAAATAATAGAACAGGGAGATGAAAATATTGACTAGCAACTAATAAGGGTTCAAGAGCTTGTTGGCTTAGAACTATATCTAACTAGGTTGGTGCAGATCCTATCAGAGTAGGTGAAGAAGGAAAGAAGAATTGAATGAAGATGAAAAATTAAAATACCATATCAATAAATGAAGAGTTGTGACAGCCTTCTCAAAATCAAAATTCAGCAATGATGACCAAGTTAATGCCTTTGACTACAAAGAAACAACAATACTTATGTCCTTGATGCCTATGTGGTAAAGAAGCCAATCAGCTCATTATCTAGCAAACTTTACCTCAAATGGCTAGTATGTTGAGTTAAGTTCAAAAGATGGTAAACTGCATGTTTGGAGTAGCAACATAAGGAATGATGTGGCATATTGGAACAACTACATATAAATTATATACTCTTTGAAGCGAGGGCAGCAGGTAGGTTCAATTAGTTAAAAGAATGAAATTGGCTGATATTATGACAATACTAGGTAGCATAGATATCATTATGGGAGAAGTTGATAATTGAAATAATACTTGATACAACAGAAGCAATTGATATAAGACAATATTTTCCGTTTCATACAAGCAGGATCTGAAGTATCTGCCTTATTGGGTAGATTATTCTCAAAGGAGAAGATTCTTCTTTTTAACAAACATATGCGGATCCAATCATGATCTTATAACTTATAATAAGAACAAGAAATCTTTCTCGATCAATCCTTTTACCCCTCATTCTTCGAGAATCAGAAAGATTTTTATTTTCAAGTTTGAATTTGTTCATTTGGAATCTGGGCTCTTCTATTTCATTTTTATTTGAATTTGTTCATTTGGAATCTGGGCTCTTCTACTTCATTTTTAGTTTTCAAGCATTTAGTCATTGATGTCGACCCTCTTCAAGCCATGCTAAATAATGGAGAATAAAAACAAAATTATTAGTTTTAGTTTTCCTTCTTAAAAAAAAATCTAATATATATGTAATCAACCTCTCAATGAAAAGAAAAGTCTAAATTTTTCCTACAAACTTCAAGTTTTCAACTAGAAAGTGAAATGCTTTCTTTTAAGAGTGATTCTTAGATCCTAGAAGTGATTCCTAATTTTCAACCTAAAAGCGATTCCTAGAACTACCCCTTTGTTTGCTTCCTTCACTAAAATTCCAGCAATTCCAACCCTTTCAACAACTCAAGCCTTAAATTCCAGAAATTCCAAACCCGTCAGCAACCTAAACTGAAATTCTAGACTTGAACTCAAATTCCAGTAGCCAAATTTTATAAGTTCTGTGAATTTTGGCCACTAGTTTGGCATATCTTCCATTCCTGCTACATCAGTTAGCAGGAAAATTTTCCAACAGAATAATTCGCATTCATTGTGCATCAGAAACCATAGTATTGAACAACATGACCATCATGCATTATCAAATTCCAAGAGTTTACGGATTATGGTAATCTTAACTTATGCACTTACTATCATATGGCACATTAGATGTATGAAAGAAACAAATTGTAATAACCATGCATAAAAAATTTTCATCAGAGGTACTAATTGAACTAATAGTTGCCCTAAAGACAAGAAAATCAACTTATTCTAAGTGCACCACAATTGGCAGATGCAAGAGGATCTGACAGGAACTTACCAACTCTGTTTCAATTTAATTCAATGGGGAAAACAGATTTAGCCAAAGCCATTGTGTTGACAAAATTAGAAAGCAAAGAAAATTTAAAAAGAATTCTCAACATCTCCTAGCACAAAAGGATGGAGTTTCCAAAATTGAGACTTCTTCATTCATTGACCATATAAAAAACAACATAAGAAAGAAAAAAAACCAACCAAATCCGTCGAACAGAGAGAATAATTTCAATTGAGTAAATTCATCCAAATGTGTTCCCTCGAATCTCCTCAATCCTATATGTCAAATATTTTCAAATTTACAAAATCACCAAATCCAGAATTGTCCTTTCCAGCTTAATCAGTAACCAAATAACAGCCAATCTCTCTATGCCCAAAAGAAAAAAAATCAACAAAGCATCAGAAAGGGCGATCAAGCAAATCAATAAAAGCCCATACGACGAAAAGCATAAACTACTACCTATCAGACATTGTAGCGATAGTTTTAAAAGCCAAAATCAACCCTCGATCAGGATTCGAGCCACGATTCTGCCAGCGACTCAAAGAAGAGGAAAGGAACTCCCCAGATGCACCGTTGGGCTTGGCGATAACGGTGGCTAGGCCACCGTCAGCAAGGAGAGGGTTGGTAGGACCACCTACACGAACAGGATCGTTATCGCCACTCTCGTTAGCGAAAATTCTCCACTCAGACCTCTCATCGATTGAGTGTGATTCCAACACCAACCCACACTCCGAACACACCGTGTCGCCAGCCGAGTGGTCGAAAACCACCTCTGTTTGCCGCTTGCAGTCTGAGCAATACGCGTCCGACATCGCCAAAACCAGAAATTACGATAAAGCTCGATGAATTTTACTATGTGGATATGAACAAAAATTGTTACTTTCTTTTCCAATTTTCGTCGTACAAATTTTCTGTAAATTTTATTTGATAATCGATTTTGTTCTCCTCTCCTCTCCTCTCCTCTCCTCTCCACTTCTGTGCTGTGAATTTAAACACCTTCTCTATTGTACATATGTGGGGCGTTTTCTGTTTCTTTTTATGGTTTCTTGCAAGAGAATTCATACAACAAAGTAACAAAGAAGATAATGAAATCAGGACTACCAACTATTTTAATCCTACCACCTTTTGGGTTTAATGTTTACCTTTGTTTCTCAGATCAATTCATTTTATTAAGTACAGTAAAAATTTAAATTTTGAAATAATGTCTTATGCTCAAATAGTATATCAAAAATCCACTTAATTTAAGATTTATTTTTCAAATAGTTTGATGAAATAGTTCATTTTCCCAATCCTAACTAGAAAGTGGAAAACAAAGGAAATATCCTTCTTATTAATATTATCCCATAATCACAACTTTTTTAGGTAAAATTGTATTTTAAATTTTATTAAAATATCAATTAAATATTCAATTTTTAATTTATACAAAGTATTTTTTTAAAAAATATTCAATTTTTAATTTATACGAAGTATTTTTTTTAAACGGAAAAACTCGCAAATCTCTAAATTGACGCAATAGCTTACAAATCATGTTAACTAGGTACTCCACACTAGGCAAGCCCTATACGACAGGCTCAATTAAGAGAGTGTAGGCAAAAGGACTTGAACATAGGACCTTTCGGCTTCATGCTCCCTCACTTTACCAACTCAACTACCCCCTAAGAGTCTATATGAAGAAGATGCACAAACTGCACTTATAAAATATGTAGTAGATCCAGTTGATACCTTAGAGACCCAAGATTAGCGTTTAGACAGGGACTCGTAATCTGCAAGTAAGTGAAAGAATCAGAAGAGAATGAAGAAATAGAAGTAACAACTACCGAGGATGATGATCAACGCTAGGATCCTCCAGACATCTGGGTAGAAAAGGAGTCGGGTGTTCAACCGTCTCCATTTGCAAACAAAAGATTGGATAGGAAAAGGAGAAAACCAAAAGGAGTGGATGCTTAATCTCTTACCTCTTGCTATGTTTTTTGAACATAAGGACATCAATGAATCTCATAAAAAACCTAATTGTTAAGGATCTAGTTTTGGAAAGAAAAAAAACCTATTTCGAGGGCACTACTTGAGATTAGAATAAAAGCTCACAACTTTTAGGAAGCTATGAAGTTCTTTGGAAGGGAATGGGTTTTTGGCTCAAACCATGAACATCATTATAATGGTCACATAGTTTTTGCATTTAGAAAGAAAAAAAAAATGTAGATTGTTGTCCATATAAGCTCAGACTAATTTGTTCATCTCTTCTGAAAATTGGAGAATTCAAACCTAACCTTTGACATTACCATTATTTATGCCTCCAACTTTAATTCCAAAAAGTGAAATTGTGGGAGGATCTTCTTAGCATCAATTATTTAAATTGCTTGCCTCAGGTTCTAGCTGGAGACTTCAACTACGTACTACATTCTTCAAAGGAACAAGGGGAAAGAAGTGAACTTCTTTAGTCTTGGCAAAAAGCTTGATAATGTTGTAGCCAAGTTAGAAGTTACATATCTAAAATACTTAGATAATTTATTTACTTAGAGTAACAAGCAAATGGACAAATCCTTCATAAGGAAAAAGCTTGATAGAATTCTAGTGAACCAAAGATGGTTAAGTGAGCTACCTAACTCCTATGTTATGTTTAGACCCCTATGTGTAATGATCATTCTTAAATAGAAGTCTAATTCCACATAATGCCTTTTTCATATTTGTCAAATTTTATTCACTAAAGAAGGTTTTTTTGAGCTTCTAAGTGAACTATGGGACAACTAGACTCCTGAATGCAAATCTAATCAATTTATGAGAAAACTTCAAATCTTAATAAATAGATTAAAGTCTTTTATGAAGTTTGGTAGACATGATAATTTACTCTAGTTACAATCAGCCAAGATTGAGCTTAGAAATGCTTAAGAAGCTTGATATCTCTGCCTCAACAACCCTGAATTGAAAGTTGTAGAAATCAAATGTCTAGAAAAGTATAATTGATCTCTCCTTGAGCACAATTCTCTCTTTTTTGCAAAAGGCAAGAGTCACTTGGCTTAAAGAAGGTGACTCCACACTAAGTTCTTTCACAACTATGCCTTGGCAAGAAGAAACAACAAAAGAATTCCTCTGACTTCTCTCTCTTATCAGAAAATTCCTTTGACTCCCCTCTTCTAAATGGACCTCGCTACCCTTCTTCTTTATCCATTTTTGGCAAATTCTAACTAAAGTGTTCGTTGAGTTCTTATTTCTGGTTGCTCCAACATTGTTAGCTGAGGTTTCCAGCTCCATGGAGGGCTTTTATGAAGGCCAAATGTGATTTGCTAGAGGGAGGAGTCTTCATTGTCTCTCAAGGATTTCCCTCTACTATCACGACAAATTCTCACCAAAGGCGATTATGGAAATAGGGAAAAACAACCAAAAGAAGGACCTAACAAGTCACTAATGTCAACTCATTATGTTTGTGCTTGGCGAAACAAACTCAGCCTTCAGCAACAAAAGCTTTAACTAAGCATTACTTACAGGTTATGAAGGATGGCATGGTTAACCAACCCATCGAGCTCCTTGAAGTAGGTGAGAAAGTTAGTCCTCAGCTTTGGTTGGTTTATTTTGGAGCAACAACTAGCATTCCCAATCATTAATGCTTAGGCTAGTGCTAGATGGGGAAAAAAGGGGTTGGAGAAAACGTTGCTAAGGAAGATGGAACTATATTGTTTAAGTTTTCAGTAGATAGTAATGTTAGTGAGATCACTGAATTGAGACCATGGTACATTAGGGGTCAACCGATGTTTCTACAAAGATGGAAATTGGGGATTGATTTTAACAGAGGTAGTATTAAAGCATTGCCCATGTGGGTTCAATTCCATAACTTACCTCTTGAGTTAAGGACAGTGGAAGGTTTAAGTTTTTTAGCTAGCTTCTTAGGTCGATTATTATGTATGGATACACAAACATCCAATATGGAAAGAATTAGTTATGCTAAAATTTGTATAGAAATAAAAAGAAATGCAGTACTGCTTGAAAGTCTATCTTTGATGAAATTAGGTGAAGTAGGAGAGATGGTCCATGATATGTGCTTAAATGTTGATACATTTAATCTATTACATTTAATGATTAATGCCTTAAAATGCTTAGGATACCCATTTTAGTTCATATTTGATTTTAGGTACATTTCGGAAACGAAGGAGCTAAAGTAACCTGAAAGTATACTCATTGAGCCATCTTTTTAATGTTCATACTTTATTGTCTTCATGGAGAAAGAAGAAGAAGAAGAAGATTAAAAGAAAAAAAAGAGACAAGATAGAGCATAAAAGTGGAGAATGATGTATGGTGGCTCACGACTAAACTAATAAAATGTCACAGTGGTAAGCAGTCTCACAGTTGTGACATGAATTACATAGGCGTGAGACACTCTCACGCCCATGCAAGATGTCTCACAGGTGTGAGGCATCAATCACCAACGTGAATTTCACGCGAACTGTCCCATTTAACCTAGTTGTCCCATTTAACCTATAAGAAAACATGTTATATGACAGCATGAAGGGGGAAGAACCGAGACAACAGTAGATAGATGCAATTCTTCATCACTTTCTCTTCAGTTTTCAAGATGAAAAGAGGTAATAGTAGTTGTTCTTCCTAGAGATTCATGGAGAAGATGTAAGGATAACATCTCGACACGGTTTTGAAGGTGAAATCGATGCTCGAGTCACTGTTAAGCTTATCTCATCTTGTTAATGTTGAATCTTTCTTTTCTGATTGTTATTGTTGTTTTAATTTTATTGAATCGGGTTTGTAAAGATGATCTTGATACGTTTATTAGATTACTCTATTATGAACCTATTTCTAGAATGTTGAATATAATCTGTAATTGTTATATTTGATGTTTGTTAATAGCCACTAATGATCTTGAATCATTAGAAACAACGTAACTTAGGTTAGATAACCTGGATGTGAGGTTACTGTCTATATTGATCTGTTTTTCACTTCGTAATACAAGGTTATTTGCTGGCTAGGTTTAATTAACAAGCATCTCTTAGTTAAACACAACTTAAGGGAAAACCGAGATTAGCAAAGTGTACTGTTCATCCACGATCAATAGTTCAAGGAGAGGTATGAAAACATTAAAATGATGGGATATGTTTAATCATGCTTAGGCCAAGATTGATCCTAGAATTAAACCTTATACAAATTCATCACTTTTATCATTTTTTATTGTTTTCTATAATTTGGTTTTGCAAGTTTAATTTTACTTTGTTTTCTCAATTACATTAAACCCAAAACCCCCTTATATTTTCTTTGCATCAATTATTTTCATTACAAGAATTAACTAAACATTCCTTGTGGATACGATCTCGACTCACCACATCTACAAGTTTTTAGTGTATAGAGATAGGTAAATTTTATAGCACATTTGACATGTGTTATCAAATTTTTACGTTGTTGCCAGGGAGTTTGGTGATTTAATTTTCATTTTTGATTTTAGTCGGTATTTTATGTATATATTTGTTTATAATTGTTTCTTTTGGTTATTTGTTAATTTTTAAACATTTGTTAGTGTTGGTGTATAGTAGTTACCAGATCTCCTCGTAGAGAACCTGAGCAACTTGATTCAGATATCGAGAGAACATTGCAAAAATTACGAAGAGAAGCAAGAACAACTTTTGAAGTAAAACTAGAACTTGAATATGAAGAAACGATGGAAAATCCAAAAACTCTAAGAGAGTTGGCTACACCAGAGCTAACTCAAAGATCTTTATGCATTATTTTTCCAAATTTTGCTGATCATATTACTTTTGAGCTTAAATCTGGGTTAATACATTTGTTACCTAATTTTCGTGGTCTTGCAGGTGAGGATGCACATAAACATCTTTAGGAGCTCGATGTGGTTTGTTTGAGCATGAAACCTCCAAGAGTGAGAGACAGGCAAATCATGTTAAAGACTTCCCCTTTCTCACTAAAAGATGCAACAAAGGATTGGTTGTTCGATTTACCTACTAGGAGTGTGAATACTTAGCTAAAGACGAAGAAACTATTTTTGAAAAAATACTTTCCATCATCAAAGATAGCGAGTATTCGAAAGGAAATATACGACATCAAGCAGCATAATGGACAGTCCCTTTACGAGTATTGGAAGCGCTTTAAGAAGTTGTGTGTCATCTATCCTCATCAAAACATTCCAAAGAAACTTATCATCTAGTATTCTACAAAGGATTACTACCAATGGAGAGGAGTTTGGTTGATGCAATAAGTGGTGGGGCACTGTGTGAGAGGACTTCCATCAAGTTTTCTCTTTTCTATTGCTTCTAGGACTATATAGTTATGATTAGAGAATGAATTAACTATAGAATTTCATAACAACTTTAGCATATACTTTTGTTCTTGTGATTGGTCAATATACATTATCTTTAAAAGAGTAGTGACTAGTGATAGACAAAGCCAGTAAGATTTTGAGCCTTTATAGACTAACTCATCTATATTAGTCTCATTGTCTTTTGATAATATTTGACTTTTATGACATGTACATCCTGATTTTGCTTTGATTCATGCTTTAACGTAGAGATGATTAGGCATTATTTGTTTCATAAGCTACATTAGCCAAATAGCCTACCCTGTTGACATGATTTTTCTCTTTATAAGCCCTTTTGGGCTTTATACCTTTCTTTTTCTATAAACCACATTATATGCTTTAAACTAGCCAAATGTCCTTTCCAAACCTTAAAGCTAATAAAGTATTTGTTGATTGTTGAGGTTGTGAAGCTAATGAAGGATTTGTTGATTGTTGAGTTTGTGGATGTACAAAATTCTAAGTGTGGGGGTATGCATATGTGTGGGTTAGTTATAATGTTGGGATGCTATTTTATGTCTTATCATTGAAATTCCCATGTTGATGTAGTTTCTTTTAATTTTTATAAGAGAAAACAAAGAAAAAGAAAAATAATAAAAAATGTTTACATAAAAAGAAAAAGGAAAATAATAATAATGTTTACATAAATGTATCAAGGAGGAAATGCATATGTGGTTTGCAAAGTTATTCATAATTAATACATCCTCCTAAAGTTGTAATGAATGGGTGATTTGAATATGTTAAATATAAGGTAGATCTTATCTTTGAAGGCTCACTCATTATGGTTTCAATGTATTGTCATCAATTGTATGAGTGATCCATTTGGATTGATATATGCTTAATGTGGTTTATGGTGTGAGAGCTTGAGTTTAAGTTATGAAACATCATTTTTGTATTCATTATAGTTGATGTACACAATTGTGAGGGAATGTTGGTTTTTGCTCTTGATGTCACATTTAGTGTTATTTTTGTTTCACTAGCTTTGATAGCTTTCATGCTGCTTGACCAAAGTACATCTCACTTTACCTTTGCCCACATTACAACCTTGAAAAATCCTTTGATCCATGATTTTGCATGTGAACCTTAGTGGTGAAGAAATAAAATGATATGCAAAGTTATGGAATGATTGATCATGAATAGTGTTGAGTGTACCCATGAATATATCTTGTTTAAACACATTTTCCAAGTCAATCATTAGATTGCTCTTTTTTAAAGTTATTGAATGTTGATTGATCATAAGTAAAAGCTTAAAATTATGATTTCTTGCTATGATTTTTGAAAGTCAATCATCTTTGCTCATGATTATGTATTCTTGAAAAATATGGGAATTGAGTGAATGTTTTGGGTCTATAAGTTTAATTTTGATGTTTTGTCCGTGGAAGACCAAAAGCTAAGGATAGGGAAAATTGATATGTGCTTAATTGTAGATATATTTAACCATTTACACTTAGTGATTAATGATATGAAAATGTTTAAGATACTCATTATAGTTTTTATATGGTTTTAGGTACAATTCGGATGCGAAAGAGCTAAAGTGAGTCAAAAGCACTATATTTAACTCATCTTCTTGAGAATCACACTTATCATCTTTATAGAGCAAGAACAAGAAGGATTAGAGAAAAAGAAGACAAGAAAATACATAAAATGAAGAGCATGAAGAGAGTTGAACTAGCTCACAGCGCATGACTCATTTTGCACTCACGGTCATGAGCCTTAACTAAGGTGGCTCATGGGCGTGATTTTATCATTCACACCCATGAGACACTTACAACTCACCCGAAACCTACTTTTTAATATAAAAGCATCGTTTATGTGATGATATAAAGGGGATGAAATGTTTGAGTGTTTTCAGTTGGGAGAGTTTCAGAAGCCTCAAGAGAGCATAAAGAGGGCAACAAGCTCTCAACCGTGAGAGACCTATGGAGGGGTAAATGTCCTGACACCGGTTTAGAGGAGCAATCGTCTCCAACGACCCGGTTAAGCATTTCTTTTATTGTTTGTTGTTCCTTCTCTTATGGATTGATTACGTTATCCCATGTTTAATGTGTAAGAATGATTGAATGCTCTATTTGATTATTTTTATATAATAACCCATTTCTAGAATCAAATACAATACATGATCATTATTTTTTTGATTCATTTGTAACGACTAATAGTTCGTAATCATTAGGGATAACATAACCTAGGTTAAATAATCCAAGCTTGTGTGATTATTGCTTAGATTGGTCTATTTTCTCACTCATAAGGCAGTTGTCCGATTAAACTTAACAAGCATCTCTTAGGTTAATCCAAGCTTGTGTGATTATTGCTTAGATTGGTTTGTTTTCTCACTCATAAGGCAATTGTCCGATTAAACTTAACAAGCATCTCTTAGTTTATCCGATAGCTATGGTTAATTAATGAGCTCTTTTTAATTAACTATGACTTAAAGAAAAATCGAGATTAACAGAGCTTGTTGTTAATCTATTACCAATAATTTAAGGAGAGTTAAAAGAACAACAAATTAATGAAATATGTTTAATTGGAGTTTAGGCTGAGATTAAATCAAAGAACCACATCCCTAATGAATTCGTCACTTTTCATCATTTTTACATGTTTTTTTTAATTTGTTTATGTTAGTCTAGTTTTGTTTTATTTTCTTATTAAACCAAAAACTCCCAAAACCTAAATATCAATTATTTTTATTTTATAAACTTTACACACTCTCTCTGTAAGATCAACTTAGACTCACCACTGTTACAGTAGTAGGTCTATTTTTTTTAATTAGCATTACGATGCACTACTAGTGACCATGTATAATAACGTAATCTTAATTTTGTAGTATAAAAGGGCAATTAAATGTCTAACTAGAGTATGTACAGATTTGAGACACGAATGGAGGTAGATTCTTTTCTCTTTTGAGAGCTATGAGCAACTAATATTCTTCTTTCTCGTTTAAAAGGGATATCAAGTCTAGTTAACATGCATAGACATTGATTAATCTTAGTAATTTTATTCTTAACTCTCTTTCGGAATTACTATAATATTCTATGTTTAACGTCTAGGATTTATGTATGAATGATTTACATAAGTCTGTTAGGTTATTCATGTACGGATTCATTGTCAAAATCATGATTGCAATCTGTAATTACTTTAAATCTAATTCATGTGTGGTAAAATAATGGTTGTGCATCATTAAGGATAACATATCATAAGTTAAATGCATCAAGTAGTAGAGCATTAGGTGAAAAGACTCCCGAGGATGCAAGGGCTATAATTGAGCATATTGCAGCAAACACTCAACAATTTGACATTTGCAATGATTTTTGTAGAGTAAGGTAACCAATTCATCCATAAAACATTGCTTAGATGAATTAATATCCCTTTTTAGATAGATTGTTATAGGGTAGGCATAAGAGATTTATGCCAATCTGAACCATTCAGCAGATGGGTGCCCAACTCTACAAGAGGAAAACATGGAGTATGTTAATACTGTAGGAGGTAACTGATCGTGTCATTCAAGCTTTAAATTTTATAAGCCCTCAGATACTTCAAACGCATAGGTCGAAATTGTAATATAAGAGGCTTCGATCCCACGAGGAAGGGGATTAATCTAATCCTGAAAATCTAAGGCTGAAAAGAGATGAAACTAAAAATAAACAATGCAGCGAGAAGTAAATATGAGAACTGAATTCAACCAATTAAATCAGAAGTTAAACACGAAGGAATTAACAATTGAGCAATAAGCACGTACAATGGAAATCAACCAAAGAATTTACCAAGTTATGAGAAAGGAGATTTTACCTATCATTAATGATAACCTAGTTGATTATGTGTTAATGGGGTTTCAGTTCTAGACAATCTTAGGGCTGATTACTCTCTCTCTCTCTCTCTTGAGTTATAACCATTAAATCCTAATTTGTAAAACCTAATTGGATTATAAAATTTGTTATCTCTCAATTCACAAATTATCCAAAACCCTAATTAGATCTGAAGCACTCTAATAAACTATCAGAATATCACAAGTGATCTCTCTCTGCACAATTACCAATATGATTTGTCACGGTTTCTAATAAATCACCTAACTCTCATTAATCTGATTTAATCAATTTTTCATTCAGTTCACCCTCTTAGTTTATTACCACATTATTCAAGAACGTAATCAAATCACAACATTCATTCAATAAACACAATCAACTAAATTATCATTAAATCAAAATAAAATCTCGAATAAGAGTTATAACATCATCAACATTCTACCATTTATCATCATACAATCCATCCCAAGTTTATATATGAATAAACTTGAAACAAAAAGGAAATAGAAACTTAGAATGGACGATCTGAGAAGGTAGCAGCGTCGGGAAACCTCTTAATCTGGGAAGCACGTCAAGATCGCTTTTTCTTCCTCTTTCTTCCTCTTCCTCCTCTTTTTCTCTTCCTCTTTCTCTCTTAGGGTTTCTAAAAGTGACTGCACGAAAAAGCTCTCATTTTTCTTCTCTTGTTGTTCTTTAAATAGTCTCTTATGTTTTGGGTAAGCCTAGTGCTTTTATAGGGTCCGAAAGGTCTAAAAAGTCCCTCCAATTGTGAAATTTGTAAGTGTCTGTGCGTCTACCCAATGCAGGCCACGATCATGGCATACAGGCCACGATCATGGAATATAGGCCACAATTATGGGGCCATTCCTGGAGTTCCTGTCACGATCATTATTTCGGCCTGAATGTCTTCCAAAACTCCTCCATTCTTCAATGTTGACCCTAAAACACTAGCAAACACATCAAGGTACCTTAAAAACATAATATTTAAGCTCAAAAGCTTGTACTAACCCTTAAAACACTTAAAATACAAATAATTAACAAACTAACACAATTATAACCTAAACACATACTAAATGATTAAATTAACGGTTAAATACATATCAAACTATACCCTAAAACACGTTGCAATTTACAATTATCAACATCCCCATACCTAAACGTTTGATTGTCCTCAAGCAAACAAAACAAAGTCACAAAACACATAATGCAATAACGAGATAATGGCTTCAACTTCATGAAACAAGTTTAACTTTAAACACAATCATTCAAGTTGTTCCAAATTATTAACATGCAAAATCCATGTCTAGAAACTTTGGACTCAATATACATATTAATCAAAACTTAAAAGTCAAGTTTCTTCACCCCTTTCAATTATGCACACATTAATAATTATTTGGTCAATCAAACTTGGTAACTAATCCTAAGTACATTTTCATAAAAGGTTAAGCCATTTACAAGTTTGGTAGTTTTTATTAAAAAATATATTTTAACAATTTTTTGGATATGGACCTAGTCTTGTTACACGGAGGTAAACATTGATAATGAATGTCGATTCGGTTACTTCACTAAGTCATGTTTTTAGAAAATTGCTTGGTTGGAATGTTATTATAGCCTTTTGACGTGAAGGCACACATTTACGTTGCATATCAACCCTATTACTCTTCTACATCATATTCTCAACTAGCCACTAGCTCTATTCATAACCCAAAGGCCAACGAAATAGTTATTTATTTAAAATTTACAAACACATTTTTTAATTAATTAATGTCTACCTTGTTGTTTTAGCTATTCATTTTCATGAAAAATACTAACAAAGTTACTTACTCGAAAGACATAAAATTATGAATGAATGTGACAACTTATAAGGCAATAAACTAACACTAAATCCTAATTAACTTGCATATTTTAGCTAAAGAACCTATATCACTAATTTAATGAGTTAATGACTCTTCACAACCTAATAGATTATGTTCATAATTAAATCAATTTCATTCCTTCTAAGCCATTGCTACATTCATACAATTCACAATATGCAAACTAAACACACTAACGTAACAATATGCAAAATTCACATTCAAGCAAAACACACAATGACCGCGCATCGTAACGCTAGTCAAAATAAAATATCTAGACCTACTACTATAGCAGTGGTGAGTTTAGGTCGATCCCACAAAGAATATGTGTAAAGTTTATGGAATGAAATTAATCGATATCTAGGTTTAATGGGGGGTTTGATTTTTGAAAGAAGAAAATAAAATGAAACTAACTAATAAAAATAAACTAAAGAAAACATGCAAAAAAATAAAAGCGAGGAATTCAATAAGGACTTAGTTCTTTGGTTTAATCTCAACCTATACCTTAATTAAGCATATTTCATTAATTTGTTATTCTTTAACCTCTCCTAGCAATTATTAATCGTGGGTTAATAATTAACTCGAGTTTTCCATTAGGTTTTGTTTAATCAAGATACGATAGTTAATTAAACCTAACCACCAAACAACCTAGGATATGATCTCCAAATTTAATTAGGCAGTAGCATTATGAATTAGGAAAATCGATTAATCAAGGCAATAACCACATACGATGTGTCATTTAACCTAGGCCATGTTATCTCTAATGATTACAAACCATTAGTCATGACACATGAATTTCAACATAACAATTGCGGATTATATTGAAATTTTAGCAATGGTTTTGCAATTAACGATTCAATGAATGCATTAAAATCATCAACTAACAATACTCAATCGGTTCATACACAAAAAATCGAATAATAACAAAAATATGATGATCCATACACAATACCCAAATTAATTAATATAGGATAACACAATCAATTCCTAATAAGAAAAAGAAACAACAAAATAATAAAAAATACTTAACTCGGGTCGTCAGCGTCGATGTCACCTCCCAACCGACGTTGGAATGCCTAGCCCTTCATGAGTCTTTCTAAAAAAAATGCTTCAGCCCTTATTCTAATCCCTAGTTGAAAATCCGTTAAATTTCTGTTCACTGCCGCAAGCTTCTCACGCCTCTCACTGTGCCTCTCTTCACACCTCCAATGCCTTCACTGTTCTGCTCACTATTCCCTTGATGGGACAAATAAAATTGGAGGGTTTCTTATTGACTCAGGGGTTTCTTATTAACTCAACTATTCACGCTTCTCATATCTGCGTCTCCCCATTTGCAGCTCTTCTCTCACGCCCGCAGCGAGCCAAGACGCCACAGCTCCAAGCCAATGCAGCTCCAAGCCGTAGCAACTCCAAGCCACAGCCCTTCTCCTCACGGCTTCGCCTGCGTCCACCCTGTTGATAATTTGACAAATAAACTTTGCAACCCTTTAAATCCTTCGTAGCCCTCCACTTCGCTGCTTGTGGGACGTAGCGTATGCATGCGTTTAACGCCAACGCATGCGATTCACGCCTGTTGCATGCGTTTAACGCATGCCTTCTGCTCCTCAGTGCTACGTTTTAATGCCCAACTCTCCTCTTATGCGCTATCGTTTTTGCTTCATTCTAGCTGCTATGTTATTTTATTTGGCAGCTTCTTGGTTGTCTTTTTTGTGTTTTCTTTCTTTTCTTTTATTTTTTTCTTCTTGCTCCATAAAGACAAGTAAAATTTGATTTTCAGCAAATAACCCAAATGCAATACTTTCGACTCCAAAATTGTACCTAAAATCATATATGAATTAAAGTGAGTATCTTAAGCATTTTCATGTCAATAATCACTAAGTGTAAGTGATTAAATATATTAACAATTAAACATATATCAATTTTTCCCACACTTAGCTTTTGGTCGTCCTTGAACAAAACATCCAAATTAAGCTCACTGACCCAAAACATTGACTCAATTTTCATATTTTTCTAAGATTATATAATCATAACCAAAAATGAGTGACTTTAAAAAATCATAGCAAGATGTCAAAATTCCAAGCTTTTACTCATGATCAATCAACATTCATAATCTTTAAAAACTGAGTAATCTAATGGTAGACTCGGAAAATGTGTTTAACTAGAATATATCCATGGGTACACTCAATACCATTCATGATCATGACAATCCATAACTTTGCATATCATTTCATTTCTCCACCACTAATGTTCACATGCAAAATCATGAATCAAAGGACTTTTCAAGGTTGTAATGTAGGCAAGGGTAAGGTGAGATATATTTGGGTCAAGTAGCATGAAAGTCATCAAAGCTAGTGAAACAAAGTAACACTCAATCAAAAACTGGGTACCGTCAGTTATGACGAATGCAAAAATTACATCTCACAACCTCATTCAGCTCTCACACACAAACCACATGAAGCATATATCAATCTAAAGGAATCACTCTTAAAATTTATCTCAATGAAATCAGAAGAGTGACCCTTTCAAGCAAATCTCTACCTCATATTCAACATTCTCAAATAACTCAACCATTACAACTTTAAGAAGATGCATGAATCATAAACAACTTTTAAACACATATGCAATTCTTCCTTGATAAATTTTTTTTAATAATTATTTCACTTTTTCTTTTTTTCTCTCTCTCTTTTTTTCATTTTTTTTCATTTTCTTTTTTTCTTTATTTTCTTTATAAAATTGCAATAAACTACATCAACATGAGAATTTCAATGATAAGATATAAAATAACATCCCAAGATTATAACCAACCCTCACATATGTACACCCCCACACTTAGAATTTTGTAAATCCACAAACTCAACCATAAAAAATGTTCCACTAACTTTATGACTTGGGTAGGACATTTGGTTAAGTTTAAAAGCATAAGATGTGGTTTATATAAAAAGAAAGGCTAAAGCTCAAAGGGGATTAACAAGGAAAAAATCATGACAATAGGGTAGGTTATTTGGCTAATGTAGCTTATGAAAAAACAAAGAATGCCTAATCATATACATGTTAATGCATGTGATAAAGATGTGGTCCCGAGTACAAATTCAACTCAAAATTGAGATGCACATGTCATGAAGGTCACACATTATCACAAGGCAACAAGACTGATATAGATATGTCAATCAAATAAGGCTCAAAATCTCACCGGCTTTGTCTACTATTAGTCAATACTCTTCCAAAGATAATGCATATCGACCAATCATAAGAGCAAAAGTACATGCTAAAGTCGCTATGAAATTCTCTAGTCAAAGCACACTATAATCATGATTATATAATCCAGAAGTAATAGAAAATGAGAAAATGTTTGTTTCATTTGTTTTATTCTCTCTCTCATTTTGATTGAAAACATAAAAACAAGTAAGACAAACAAATTCAAAAACACACATGCATATAAAAAGTAATGCAGGAATGTAAAGGAAAAGAAATTTACTTCCTTTGGGTTGCCTCCCAAGAAGCACCTTTGTTTAGGGTCGTTGGCTCCACTCCTTGTTTCCTCACGTGACAAAATTGTGATCTTCATGTATCACATGCGGCTCCTCTATGTGACGTAATTTCGGATAGGGCCTTAGTTGATCATCATCCTCCTTCAGCGTCTTCCCTATCCTTAGCTTTTTATTCTTGACTGAGTCCATACATTTCGAAAATATTTCAAATGTCTCTTCACCTTTTTCTTCATCATTTAATTCCTCCAGTCTGTTATGCAAAGGTAAAGAGTTAGTTTCAAAAATAATAATTGACTCAGTACTTACCTTTGAGCTAAAAAATGTGTCCTTTTCGGCTTCGAGCTCCTTCTCCACTTCTTTGACATAAATAATTCATTGAGGGTTGACATCAAAATTCTCAAGCTCCTCATCACTTTGCAAATTTTCTGCACAAATGTCATTTGGGTACACCTCGGGTTGATACGGCTGCTCCTTTTCGCTTTGTGATTCTAGGCGATCAATACTTATTGCCATCTGACCCATTAGGTGTTCCATCCTCTGTTACCTTGCTTTTGTATCCTGTTGAAATTGCAAATTGTTAGCAACAAGTTTGTTAACAATTTCTTCTAAAGATGTACCTGAACCATGTTGGCTCTCCGAATCTTGGGCATTAGAGCCCTCTATCCTTCTGGAATTGCAAAGTATTCTCCTGCAATTGCAACATCAACTCTTCCAGAGATGGACCGGAGTTGTGATAAGAAGCTTCTAGTTTAATGAGAATTATGGTGCATCCTGCAAACTATCATGGAAGTAATTCTGATGATTATTCCATCCATAACAAAAGTTAAGTTGATCAGTCCAAACATTGTTATAGGATTGAAAATATGAGTTGTAAAAGAAATTAATTATGTCCATAAATTTTTTTTAAACAAGAAACAAAAAAAAAAGAATAGATCACAAAATAATAGGAAAGAAATCAATTACGAAAAAATATATACAAAACACAAATTAACTCACAAACTAAAACTAAAGCACTGCACTTCCTGGCAACGGCGCCAAAATTTGACAGTGCGTCGTTGCGCTAGTCAAACTAAAATAACTAGACCTACTACTATAGCAGTGGTAAGTCTAGGTTGATCCCACAAAGAGTGTGTATGAAGTTTATGAAATAAAATTAACCGGTGTTTAGGAAAAAGGGCGTTTTGAATTTTTAAAGAAGGAAATAAAATAAGACTAACTAATAAAAACAAATTAAAGAAAATATACAAAAATTGATAAAAGTGGAGAATTCAGTAGGGACTCGGTTCTTTGGTTCAATCTCAGCCTACACCCTAATTAAGCATAATTTATTAATTTGTTGTTCTTTAACCTCTCCTAGCAATTATTAATTGTGGGTTAACAATTAACCTGAGCTTTCCCTTAGGTTTTGTTTAATCAAGATACGATCGTTAATTAAACCTAACCACCGAATAACCTAGGATACAATCTCTATATTTAATTAGGCAGTAGCATTACGAATTAGGAAAACCGATTAATCAAGGCAATAACTACATATGATGCGTCATTTAACCTAGGTCATGTTATCCCTATTGATTGTGAATCATTAGTCGCTACACGAGAATTTCAACATAACAATTACGGATTATATTGAAATTCTAGAAATGGGTTTAAAATTAACGATTCAATGAATGCATTAAAATTTCCAATTCACAATACCCAACGGGTTCATGCACAAATAACCAAACAATAACGAAAATTTGATTATCCATACGCAGAACCCAAATTAATTAACATAGGATAACACAGTCAATTCCTAATGGAGAAAGAAACAACAAAATAATAAGAAAAATACTTAACTCGGGTCGTCGGCGTTGATGTCACCTCCGAATCGATGTTGGGGCTTTTAGCCTTTCATGGATCTTTCCCAGAAAAATGCTTCGGCCCCATTTATTGTCCTAACCGAAAATCCCTTAGTTTCTTCTTCACTGCCGCAGCTCTTCACGCATGTCACTGTGCCTCTGTTCACTATTCCCTGATGTGACAAATAAGGTTTTGGATTTAATGGCCACTGCTACTATTCACTGCTTCTCCTTATATGTTGTAGCATCTGTGCCTGCATCCACGCCAGCCCTTCAACTGCAAGCCGCAGTAGCTCCAAGCTGCACCAACCCTACGCTTGTGCTCTCCCTTGTAGCTCCTCTACTTTTCTTCTAGGTCACGCCTCCTATAGCTTGCGCCTCCTCTAGCGTCTCCATTGTGCTGGTTGATTAGACAAATAAGATGCAACTCTACTTAAATCCTTCTTGTGCCTCGCTCCTGCCCTTCTGCTCCTAGGATGCAATGTTTCACGCTGTGCTGCTGCATGAAATGCTATGTTGCTGCGTTTTGCATTTTTCTCTTTTTTTCAGTAAGTACTTTTAATTCTCCTATTTTGATTTTTCTTGGCTTTCTTTTTTTTCTTCTTGCTCCATGAAGACAAGAAAAAATAAATCTTCGAAAAATGACCCAAATGTAATGCTTCTAACTCACTTTAATTTCTTTACTCCCAAATTGTACCTAAAATCATATATGAATTAAAATGAGTATCTTAAGTATTTTCATGTCAAGAATCGTTAAGTGTAAATGATTAAATATATCAACAATTAAACACATATCATTCTTGGATAACCAAATATTTATATATTGAAGTATAGTTATTTTAATTCCAATTAGCAATATTTTCATCCATTTATAGCACTAAGAAAATGAATAAACTCCCACTAACCTTCTTATAGACACATGATTCGTCCACATTTTTTATAAATTCAAACTCTTTGATTGTCTCATCAAAATAGATGTTCGAACACTGTGCCATTTACCTAAGTCCATAAATAAACTTTTGTAACTTACATGATTAATTAGGAAATCTCTTCGATTTAAAACCCTCAGGTTGTGTCATATATGCATCTTGTTACAAATTCCCATTAAGAAATGTTATTTTGACTTCCATCTACCATATTTTATAATCATGATATACGGCTATAGTTAATAATATCATTATAAATTTTAGCATAGCTTTTTAGCATAGCTACTAGTGAAAAGGTTTCAACAAAATCAACTCCTTATTGTATAACCTTTAGCCATTAACTTTGCTTTGTAAGTCTATATATTCCCATCCATGTCAGTTTTTCTCTTGAAATTCCATTTGCATATAATAGGTACAATACCATCATGTGAACGCACTATAGTCCATACTTGGTTAATGTACATGGATTCCATTTTAGATCTTATGGCTTTATGCCATTTTAAAGAATCAATGTCAGACATTGCTTATTTAAAAGTAATAGGCTCATCATGAATGAGTGATACATTATCCTTGCTTTTTTTAATATATAGATCCAATCTAGTCGGGGATGGTGTATCCTAGTAGTGCATCACAGTCTATGTGTCTCTTGAACCTTAGCTGTACGCATCATATGTAACTACTTGAGGTTCTTATTCTATATGAATGTTAATTTTTTTGGATTGAAAATAAAGCCATGCAAGATTTAGCTAAAACAGTAGATTTCAAAACTTTTTTCGAAATCAAACATAGTGGAAACATTGCAAACAAATCAACCAGTGTCAATCATACGGTATAAGGAAAATAATTAACATAAGTATAAGAAGGTAGAAAAATATCAACTCCTTGCTACAACTTTGACTCCTTACTTTTATATCTTCTCCTTGTCAATATATCATCTCCTCGTTATTGTATCCTCGACCAATTTGGTCTACCACTTGTTCTCCTTGGACAACTTAGTTACTAAGATCCTTTGGTGGGAAAGGAGAAGAAATCTTGAAGAGATTTTCCTTAGTTGAAAAAAACCAAAAATGAGATCCTTTTCATTCAAGTTTCGACTAGGCTATGCAAGAGAGGAGAGAGTGAGTCAAAAAATGCAAGAACCCTTCTTCACACCCTCACAATTTCAATTAACATGAAAGGAAGAAGTGTTGTGCATCAAATGCATCACTTCAATTCTTTAATCAATCATAAAGAACCAATAAATGAGACTCTTCTCATTTGTTTAAGATGGCTATATGAAAAGACCAATAACCTAAATGAATCCTCTTATTTTTGGTTATGGATGGAAGAAGAAAGAGAGAGTACATCAAATGCACCTCTTCCTTTCTTTAATCAAATAAATGCTAAAAGGTTACATGTCATCAATAAAAGATAACCATTAAATCATTTAATGATAAGATCATTACTCTATTTAATGATGATAAAGCATGATAAAAACCATCTTTAATTTAACAATTCAATGCTAATTGTGTACCTGCATACTTAGCTATAAAAAATCAAAATTTGTCCTCCCATTTTTAATAAATTTGTTTCAATTTAATTAATATAATTAATCAAATTAAACCAAAGTCTAGCCTAATATTAAATGTTCATTTGGGCTTGTAATTAACAATTAATTAGTGCAAGCACAAAATTCAATCATAGTCTTTAAAACCTCTATTTATATTTCTTACTTTGCTTGATAACTTTCCTAAAAGCCAAGTAGGGAATTTAATTGGACTTATATAATTCAAGCTCTAATAAGCCCGGAATTAATTTAATCTCATTAGAATTAATTCCACCTTATTAAGCAAATGTCATTCCACTAAAAGTAATTAGTTGAACTCTTGAATTACTAAATGTTAAGAGAACACATGTTTCAAATAAGATGTCCAATTGCAAACTTTATTATTAACCATATTATAGCCATTCGCACAATAAAGGGTAAAATTACCACTTTGCCCTTATGTTGATTTTTCCTTTTAGATCTCCCGTTTTACTCTCTATAGTAATTAACACACAAGATCTCATCTTGGTGTTAAGACTTGATGAATAGCTAGTGCATCAAACTACTGGCACCATTTTAATCACCAATATCTGTAAAACATCTAAAAATAATGATATCACTATAAACTCTTTATTTAAGTGAATGGTCCCTGATACATATTTCAATTAATAATTCCAACATGCAAACACTGAATTGATACTCTATAAAAATCCATTCCGATTATATCAAAATTTATAATGAAGCATATATGAGTTCACCACTCATAAAGATTTGGTTCGTAATAAAAGAATGTTGAGGTGTATGTTTTAAGATTAAAGTAACGACATACTTTATTCTTTAAAAACATACTTGATTACCGATTTATTTAATAGTTCCATTATCGATAGTCAACTACTATCATGATATGAAACTCATCATTCCCTTGAAGAAAACTCTTTTACTTAACTTATATAGAGATAATTTGTAACACTACAGTCTAAACCATAATCAAGCGACCAACTTCATTATTCAACTGTGAATCAACTATTTTAGATTCTAATAATATACATGTTTCCCATACATCTCCATGTATATGTATATTACTTACAAAAGAATCTTGGTACCTTATGACCAGATATATGATGCTCATACAAATAAAACCAAACTTTTTTGTTTTATTAATAATAATTATTTTCATTACAAAAGTAACTGGAAGAAAATTAAGTTATATATAAATACACTTGCTTTCCAAGTTACTATATTTACATAAATCCAACAATCATAGCCTAGGAAATCACTAATAGTCCACATTAAAGTTGTTCTCAACCCAAAATTTTGTCTAAGAGACACATCGTATGTCTACACACCATATTCCCAAAGATGATGCAATTTAGATACCGATGGTTGTAAGAATACATTAGTGTTATGCTTTAGACTTGTAGGCCCTGACAAAATCATTATTAAGATCATATATGCCTCATTCATACACATCCATAGAGGCAAATTATAAGGAGTAATCATGATTGGCCATGATTAATATTATTGATCGGATTGGCCAAAAGGCTAGAATCTATATGTCGAAAATCCTAATCTAACATTTCGGCTTTCAACTGCAAACTCATAATTGGTGTTAATGAAATGTTTCCATGCCAGTGCATGCGATGGATGGCTCTTTATATAATCTTACTATTCATGTTCATTATGTAATCTCATGTGAGATGTAGTAACATCAGAGGCATATAGTCTTTGAAATCTTGAAGTTAGTAGGAAATAATACATTCGCTACTAAGGTACTACTTTTTGTTTCATAGTATGCTTCCTAGGTTTGAACCTAGATTGTGTTATCCTATGTTAATTGATTTCGGTATTATGTATAGATAATTTGATTTTCATTATTATTCGGTTATTTGTGTATGAACTCATTGGGCATTGTGAAATGATGATTGTAATGCATTCATTGAATTGTTTAATTGTAAACCCATTGCCAGAATTTCGATATAATCCGTAATTGTTATGTTGAAATTCATATGTAGCGATTAATGATTTGTAATCATTAGAAATAACATGACCTAGGTTAAATGACGCATCGTATGTGGTTGCTGCCTTGATTAACTGATTTTCCTAATTCGTAATGCTACTGTCTAATTAAATCTAGAGATCATATCCTGGGTTGTTCGGTGGTTAGGTTTAATTAACGATCGTATCTTGATTAAACAAAACCTAAAGAAAAACTCGAGTTAATTATTAACTTATGATTAGTAGTTACTAAGAGAGATTTGAGAACAACAAATTAATGAAATATGCTTAATTAGGGTGTAGGTCAAGATTGAACTAAAGAATCGGGTCCATACCGAATTTTCCACCTTTATCAATTTTTTGCATGTTTTCTTTTATTTGTTTTTTTTAGTTAGTTTCAATGTATTTTATTCTTTAAAAAACAACCCCCTCCCCCCATTAAACCTAAACACTAGTTAATTTCATTTCATAAACTTTACATACACTCTCTGTGTGATCGACCTAAACTCACCACTGTTATAGTAGTAGGTCTAGTTTTTTTATTTTGACTAGCGTAATGACGCACGGTCACATTTTGGCGTCTTTGCCAGGGAGTTTAGTGTTTTAGTTTTTGTTTGTGATTTAATTGGTATTTTGTATATAATTGTTATTAATTGATTTTTTTCAGTTATTTCGCGATCTTTTCATTTTTCGTTTCATGTTTGAAAAAAAATTCGATATGGACAGAAGTGATTTCTTTTATGACTCGTATTCTCAATCTTATAACAATGTTTGGACTAATCAACCTAACTTTTATTATGGATGGGATAATCACCAGAATTAATTCCATGATAGCTTGCAGGAAACATAACAATTCTTATACATATCGGAAGCTTCCTATCACAACTCTGGTCCATCTTTGGAAGAGTTGATTAATATTATGAAAGCTAATACTTTGCAATTATAGGAGAATACTCTAGAATTCCAGAAGAATGGAGGGCAATTTCTAGAAAACACATGGTCTAGTGCCCAAGATTCAGAGAGCTAACACGATTCAGGTGCATCTTTAGAAGAACTTGTAAAGAATCTAGCAGCTAACAATTTGCAATTTCAATAAGATATGTAGCAGCAGTTGCAAGAATTCTGACAAGAGATAAAATCAAGCCAACAGAGGATGGAACACCTAATGGATCAGATGGCAATAAGGCTTAATCACCTATAATCGCAAAGTGAAGAGGAGCAGTCGCATCAACCCGAGGGGTACCCAATGGACGTTTGTGCAGAAACATTGCAAAGTGATGAGAAGCTTAAGAATTTTGAGGTCAACCCTCAACGAATTGTTTATGTTGAAGAAGTGGAGAAGGAGCTCGAAGTCGAAAAGGACACATCTTTTAACTCGAAGGTAAGTATTGAGTCCATAATTATTTTTGAAACTAACTCTTTACCTTTACATAATAGATTGGAGGAATTAAATGATGAAGGAAAAGGTGAAGAGATGTTCGAAATATTTCCGGACTATATGGACACAATTGAGATTGAGAACCTGAGGATAGGGACGATGCTGAATAAGGATGATGATCAACTAAGGCCCTATCTAGAACTACCTCATGTGGAGGAGCCGCATATGACACCTGAAGATCACAATTTTGTCACGTGAGGAGAAGAAGGAGTCAAGCCAGCGACCCTAAACAAAGTCACTTTTTGGGGGATAACCTAAGAGAAGTAAATTTCTTTTCCTTTACATTTCTGAATTACTTTTTATATGCATATGTGTTTTTGAATTTATTTGTTTTACTTGTTTTTAAGTTTTCAATCAAATGAGAGAAAGAATAAAACAAAGGAAACTAACATTTTCTCGTTTTCTATTGCTTCTAGGATTATATAATCATGATTAGAGTGTGGATTGACTAGAGAATTTTATAGCAACTTTAGCATGTACTTTTGCTCTTGTGATTGGTCGATATGCATTATCTTTGGAAGAGTAGTGACTAATGGT
>JAOSBK010000004.1:23453257-23465819 GCA_027568895.1 Erythroxylum shatona
GTTGTTGTTGTTGTTGTTGTTGTTATTGTTATTGTTATTGTTATTGTTATTATTATTATTATTATTATTATTATTATGTTTTTATTAAAGTTATAAACTTAATTTTTGTAAAATTAAATATATAAAATCTAAATTTTTATAAGAATATCTAACGAAATACTTAGAAATATAATATTTATGCCCTTATAATTTTTTTAAAATTATACCCATATAAGTCATTTTACACATCAATAGCTAATACTAAATAATTAATTTTACCCAACATCTTTAATAAACAACTGATGTTATCCGTTGATGAAAAGTCAAATGTTTTGATACTTTCTCCCGGGGGGAAATGAATCAAGAGAATCTTGGTCAAATCAATTAATATAATCACCTATCAGTTAATAACTAATATAATCTGTTGTTTATCAACCAGGACCTGTATAATAAACAACGAATAAGATGTTTAGAATCACATAAGGTAATTAAAAAACAGGACTCTTCCTGTAATTTTCGTGAAGAAGCTCACGCCACAACGACATTTATATTGAAAAATGTTTCCTGCAGGTGAGTAGCTTCGTGGAGTTGAACGTTTACTTGTTATTTATAAATTTAAATCGAGATTGTAATCCCACACGGTTTGGGGTTGCTGGCCTGAAGTTGGGAATCTCAATAGCGTTAATTGGGCACCACGCAAACGCAAACCAGCAAAGCCGGCGGACGACGCGTATGGGTTGGGTTGGGTTCTTCCACAGAAATCGCAATAAATGGGACCCACCCACAGGAAGTCGTGCCTACCCAGCGCCATCGATTTTGGCTTAATTAATAAGATTCAGGTTGATCAGAATTGTTTTTATAAATGCTAAATCCTCTTTGTTACTAAACAAAGATGCGCAGGTTTTCTTCCACATATAATATTAAAGATTAATTTGATTATAACTTAATTGTTTAAAATAAATTTGAATTTTGATGGAAAAGGCTACAATTCTAATTGGTTGATGTTGGAGGATGCTTGAAGCTATGATCAACTACTCAGAGCCTCTGTTACATATGTTATGAAAAGGATTCAGAGAAAATCGAAAAGAAAAAGAAAAACCAATTAAGAGAATGTACACGAAGGGTCCATGTGAATGAGCCCAGTATTTTGACTCTAATACTAAAGCAATTCTTATTAAAGAGTTAGAAAAGAGACAGCTCATTTGTCATTGCAGGAGATATAAAATAAAACCTCTTCAAGTTTTGATGCGCTTACACAATACACACCATCTTTTGCCCCCTCTCTCTCTCTCTCTGTTTCTTCTTTCCGTTCTGATGGTATCCAACAGAACAGAGTGAATATCACGGCAAGGGCAAAACTATATCCCATCAAAAGACCAAGCTTTTGAAACCAACCTCTTTCCCCTTCTTTTTCTTTCTTTGAGCTTGGGTTCTTGTGCAAAGCATCTGTCACTGTATCCCAAACAAAGGACCTCAGACTCAGAGACATGAGAAAAGGCAGCTGGTGTCTTGCAAATATAGAAGAACAATAAAAACACGGAAATATGGTGCGTTGCCATCAGCTCCGAAAAGGTGACATGCAGCATATAGAAGAAGCTGAACCGCTCTCTTCGCTCTATTACTACAAGAGAGCAAGGCCTAAGCTTCTTTCTGTACTTCTCCTCTGCCTTCTATCTTGCACCCTCATTTTGGCCACTCACTCGCTTTGTTCTTCCCGTGCTTCCTCTCTCTTCTGTAAGCTTTTCTTTGTCTCTGGTTTTCATGTCCCCTTCCATTTCTTTCATTGTATATGTGCATATGCACATCATATCCAGATGTATGTCTCATTTTTTGTTCTATATAGATTCATATGGTCCAGAAAGGGAGGGGCTTGTTGCTGATATCGAGTTAAATGATTCTCTGTGTTCCTCCGCCTCCAATGGTTAGTAGTTATCTGTTTATATCTCGCGTGTTTCCTGAAACATGTTTTGTTGGGTGGAGATGGGAAACTCTGTATAATAGCTATTTCCCTATTGTTTTAGATATCCAGGAATTCCTTATGCTTCATGCTTTCCTGCAAATCTAAATTTTTTAGTAATCTTATGGAATTCTGTCTGTCATTTTCATGGGTAATTTCAACGAGTAGAAAGGAAAGCTTCTATCACATTTATATAGACCATGAAAGTGGGGGGAAAACAGAAGTTGCAAGTAATTTCATTGAGTAGAAAGTAAAGTTTCTGTCACATTTTTAAGGACCATGAAAGCGGAGGTCAAAAGAGTTGTAAAATAATTTTTAAAAAACTTGTATGTTCTTCCTAATACTTTTACTGTGTTCAAGACAAAGTAGAATAATCCAACAAATAGGTTTAGCATATAATTGTTGATAAATGAAGCATTTCACACATTTTGTTTTTTTGGGATAAAATTCAGGAACCATATGTTGTGATAGGAAGAGTATTCGAACTGACGTTTGTGTCATGAAAGGGGATGTAAGAACGCAATCTTCCTCTTCTTCAATCTTTGTTTATGCCTCGAGAAACACCAGTACTTTCACCGACCTTGCAGCAAAAATAATTAGTCAACATGGGGAACTCCAGCATGAAATGATCAAACCTTACACCCGGAAATGGGAGACAAGTGTAATGGACACCATAGATGAATTGCACCTTGTAGCTCAGAAAGAGTATTCTAGGAGTAAGCATGGCTGTGATGTCAAGCATGATGTGCCTGCTGTGGTTTTCTCAACTGGAGGATATACTGGAAATGTTTATCATGAATTCAATGATGGTATTTTGCCCTTGTTCATCACATCCCAGCATTTGAACCGGAAAGTTCAGTTTGTGATCTTGGAGTATCATGATTGGTGGATTACAAAATACGGAGACATTCTTTCTCATCTTTCTGATTATCCAGCTATTGATTTTAGTGGAGACAACAGAACCCACTGCTTCCCTGAAGCCATTGTTGGTCTTAGAATCCATGATGAGCTTACCATCAATCCTTCACTCATGCAAGGGAATAAAAGCATTATTGATTTCCGTAATCTTCTGGACCGAGTATATTGGCCTCGAATTAAAGGTTTAATTGAAGAGGAGGAACGAGAAGCTCAAGAACAGCCCAAACTGGACGTGCTACCTTTACCCGTGACTTCAGGAGCTCCTTTAGACCTGGAAAAGGAAGTGCTTAAAATAAAACTGAAGAGACCTAAATTGGTCATATTATCTCGAGTTGTTTCTAGAGCGATATCCAATGAGGATTTACTCGTGAAAATGGCAGGAGAAATTGGATTTGAAGTTGAAGTTTTGAGGCCTGACCAAAGAACAGAACTTGCTAAAATTTACAGGGCACTCAATTCAAGTGATGTTATGGTTGGTGTGCATGGTGCTGCCATGACTCACTTTCTCTTTATGAGGCCTGGTTCAGTGTTTATCCAAGTGATTCCTCTGGGAACAGAATGGTCAGCTGAGACTTACTATGGGGAGCCTGCAAAGAAGCTGGGGTTGAAGTATGTTGGGTATCAGATTCTTCCAAGAGAGAGCTCATTGTATGATAAATATGATATGAATGATCCCGTTCTTCAAGACCCCAGCAGTGTGACCAAAAAGGGTTGGCAGTACACGAAGGCAACATATCTTGATAGCCAAAATGTGACATTAGACCTCAGAAGATTTGGGAAACGGTTAGTTTTTGCATATGGTTACTCCATTAGAAAAGTGGATCATAAACTTCATCAACAACTACATTAAAATTCAACATCACTTTATTTTTCTTTCATTACCATTCTTTTATTCGATGTTGTACATGGAAAGTAATGATTATTTGTTTGTAGAGGCCAGAGTTCAACCATGTTATGTACATTTAGCAACAATAAGAAGGCAGATGTAAATGCTAGGATGTTGGAAGCTGTTGTTGCCCACTTCCCTGTATTTGATTGTTCAAACTTGTCAAAAATATTTCTCTAACTATATTCATAAATTCAGTTCTGAAATTCTAAATTGGTGTGGGGCAAGTGAATTTTGCAAGTTAAAGAAGTTTGATTTTGCAGACGTAATGAAATAAGAAGTTTGCTTCTATCCTATGTTTTTAGTTGTGAACCTTATCAACCGTGTTATCGGGCTCTTCCAAGCCTGAATGCCGATTGACATAGCTCCGCTGTTTCAAAGTCTGGTTTCTTTCGACTTCGTTGTGGTTATATAATCAGTTTGTGATAAATAGATCCTAAATATACCAAAATAATTAATTTGGACACGAGAAAAGTAAAATTTTACGTCTTCTTGCTCTAAAATAAGTTGATTCATACAAGTTATCCGTGTCTCAAGTTGAAAGAAAAGGCTGCTCTTATAAGTGTTAGAAGTCTTAATTCATCCCTCAAACAGAAATTTATAATTTAAAAGACCGAAGGAGATACAAACTCAACTTACCCGTTTTCTTGGCCTATAAGAGTAAAGCTTTTATCATTACAGTTTTTTTTTTTGTGGATCTTTTTTAAGAAGAACTTTTCTAAAAAATCAGACGATTATTTGACTGTTATTTAAAAAAGAAATTTTTTGCAAGAGCTTTATACAGTAGACTTTTTGACAATATAAAAATAAAGAATACTTTTAATTTTAACTAGATTTTATTTTGTAATAAAAATTATTTATACATATAAATAATATTTAAAGTATACTAAACAATATGCAAAGCACTATATATTAATTATTATATAATTTTAAACCATGTGAAGCATAAATGAAACTATATCTAACCAAATCTTTTCTATGGATTATAATATAAATAAAATTAATATCAAAAATTAATATTAAAACATATAGAAAAGCCAAATAATATTATATAACTCTCAAAATAAACGTGAAGATGAGCTTGTGGGTATTGTGGGAATTATATATAAAACATAAGGACAAAATAAACTAAAAAATAGGCTCATTAATTTATCTGCAAAAATTTACCTGAAAAAAGTACTTTTTTTAGAAGCTCCAAATCTGAGCTTCTTAAAAAGTTATATTTTGGCTGCCAAAAAAGTCATATCTATTAAAGAATTTTTTTTATTTTACAACCAAACATTTACTTTTCTTAAAAAGGATTTTTGTAGCGGAGAAAAGTATTTATTAACCTTTCAAAAATCCATCCAAACAAGCACTTACTTTTCCAATGCTATTCAATCTAGAATTAACATCAACAAAGTAAGTTTTTAACAAATCATGAAGTGTTTCCTACCTGAAACAGGAGGATTTGGAGACTTTGGCTTTTACGTACTTTAAGGATATCTTAAGTATTAAAGCTAACTTAATTTCTTCTGTGCAGGCCATTAAATCATTAATTTATCCAGCTCTCATACAAGAACAGATAGAAGCACTCAAATATGCATGTGGCAAGTGTGGAGATTGAAAAGGCATTATTTACTATTCAACCTAGCAAAATTCTATCGTCTACTAAATTCAAGACTTCGTTTTTTTTAGAAATCTTGACAATCGGTAAGCAGTCAAGTCATCAAGGCTATGCAAGAAATTTTCACAATAAGAAAAGCACTAAAGGAAATGAAACAAGACATTTCTCTGCCTTGTTCTCAAGACCCCCAATCCATTATCCCTTTAGGAATTTAGGCCTATTGTATGTTGTAGTACTCTTTATAAAATCATCTCCAAGATCCTAGCCACTAGATTGCAAGTTATCCTGAGGCACATCATCAATCCCATTCAAAGAAGAAATGTTGGGATAATATACTAATGGCACATAAGTTATTTAAGTTTTGCCATAGGAAAAGTCCATTAGAAACTACTCTATAAAGATAGAATTTCACAAAGTGTTCAACTCCATTAACTAAAAATTCATGATGGATACTCTTGGCGCATTTGGTTTCCTTGGCAAATTCACCGATTATGGTTGATTAGTCAATTGTGAACCAACTTACACTTTCGTGATATGCGTAGAGGTTTTGACTAGACTTATTGCATACAACATCTATCTGGGAAAGCCTTTCAGGTACCATTACTAGCTAGTATAAGGCACTGAAATTGTTCAATTTATCTTTTGACGTCAACCTGCTGCTTTGTTGTGTTGAAATCTAATTGATTAAAACTATTATGGAGTCCATCTAATAATTTACCATTTTGTCAGGACTTACAGTTAACTACTTTAAAAGTCAATTGTATGTCTTTGCTAGTCCAATTGAGTTAGTTTAACAACTTTCCATCTTTTTAAGTGCCCCATTTTAAATACTCAGGGACATCCATCACAACCACAAGATTTACATACAAATGTTTCATTACTTTTTTCGACTATATATAAAGGAGAATTAGGAATTAAAAAATAAAACTTTATCTTTTGCAGGAAAACTCCAATTAATAATCTTAGTCCTAATCAGCCTCCACATCCATTGGAGTTCACAATTATTCCTTCCTATGAACTTGGTGAAAGCAATAGAGAAGATCCTTAGCGACTTTCTCTAGAATAGGGAGACAAACAAGTTTCGAGAAGTCAAAGTTAGCTAGAGAGGTGGGTATATTAAAGGAAAAGGGCGGTTTTGGTAAAAATTCTAGACACACTAACAAAGTCTTACTTGGTAAAAGAATATGGAAACTATTCATAGATCAAGAAAATCAAACCTGATAATTCATGGACATTAATTAGATTCTGAAAAATGAGGAATTCTATTTGTCACGAGATTAGAAGACAGATTGGGAATGAATAATCGTCAAGCTTTTGGTTCGATAATTGGAACAATTTGGGACATCTCCATTTTCTCCCTGAATTTAAACTACTTAAAATTTATATTCCTAATTAAGCCAGGGCTAAAGAAGTTATAGAAGAAAGAAGGTGGCATTGTGACCATAGAGACTATTTAACCATCATATAATCAGTTCCTAACTATAATATGAATCTTAATTGAGAGGATTTTGATATTTAGGTGAGGCATAATTCTAGAATCTTCATAAACAACTCTTGCCTAACTCTATTCTAGGAGCCTAAGAAGATAGTACCTTAGAGAAAGTTGGTTTGGTTCAATAAAAACTTACCCAAAGCTTCATTCATAATTTGGTTAACCATTAAAAAGAGGCTCAAAACCATAGAAACTTAGATGGGAGAAACCAGGTAACATATATTGCAAGCTCCATAAACAAATGCCTAAGAATTTGAATCATATTCTATCTAAATGTAGCTACTTTAACATCGTTTAGAATTAGATCCTAATTATGTAAACTACATTATCAAATTGAGAGTTGGTCTCAAATTATGAGTTAGTCTTTAAGAGTTAAACTTTAGAATAAGAGCAACTCTAAAATTTTCATATTGGACCTCAATTGCTACATTTACAGAATTTAAAGGGAAATGATCATAAGAATTTTTCAAAATATTGAAAAGGATATCCAAACATTGATCTAGAGCATCATCAACTAAATTAGAAAGGTCATTATTATGAATGTGATTCACTAAGACTGTAATGACAATATGAAAATCAGTTGGAACTTGCCATAAGCTCCTTAATGCTCCATGCCTCATCGCTTGTAGCTATTTTTCTATCATCTAAAAGAAACATCTGGGAAGATTTGACCCTCAATATGTTATTTTAACTAGTTATTAACATACATAAATGCATGTTAGTAAACAAAAATGTTAAGCATTATATTAACTAACTAATATTAATGAGAAACTATTTCATGAGTATATTATAACAAAACTTCGCCTTTCAATTTGCTTTATTGAAGTTGTCCAAAAAAAAAAAGAAGTTACTCATATCTAATTCCCTCTCCCTTCCGTTCTCTAACCATGTCAAAATTTTAGTATAATATATCATATTTCACAGTTATGCTTATTGCATTTTTTTAACTTTGTATGGAGTCCATATTTGCCCTGAAAAATAAAAGGAGATAATCTTTAAAACAAACGTTAGTCAATCCAACTTTCTTGCATTTTGCATGATGCCTGGATTTTGAGTTATTGAGCACTTTATGTTTAATGAGAGAGTTAAGAGTCTCCATGCAAAGAATAAAGAGATAAGGGGATAGGGGATCCTCCTATTTGAGGCCTCTTGCTTCCTTAAAGAATTTGGTAGGAGTGTCATTGATCAATATTAACAAGGAAGCAGATGTTATGCATTCTCTTAACTAGTGAGTGAATAAATCTGGAAATCCATATACCTTCAACATTGTCCATAAGAAGTCCCAGCTCACACTGTCAAAAGCTTTGTAAAAGTGTATCTTGATTGTATAGTTTGGAGAGTAGTTGGATCTAGATTAACCCTTCTGGAGCTCTTGTACTATGAGGATATTACCACTTATATGTCTGTCATTTAAGAAGGCATCATGATTGTCACTAATCAGTGGGTTTAGTGCTTTCTTCAATCTAGTGGCTAGAATTTTGGAGATAACTTTGTAAACGAAATTCATACAAGTGATAGCTCTGAACTCACCAAAGTTTATAGGGTTAGAGCATTTAGGAATCAAGCAGACAAAGGTTATATCGATCTCCTTTAGAAGAGTCCCCTTCGAGAAGAACACCTGGACTACCTGTGTAGCAAAGTGTATAGTAATGCTCCAGGATTTTTGGAAGAAAAAGCCATTATGACCATCAGGGCCTATGGCTTTAGAGCCATCCATTCCAAAAACTATAGTTTCCATTTCAGTTGTGTCCACAGGTTTGATAATGGAATCCAAATTTAGAGGTAAGATTTGTGTTAATAACAGTTGCTTGAGATCTTTAAAAGTAAAAGGACTAAGGGTACCAAGTAGATCTTCGAAGGATCTGACTGCTTCCTCTTATTTCTTGATGTGTCTGAAGTATTGAGCCATCCTTAGAAGTGATGGAATATATTTCGTTGCAATTTTTCCTTGTAAGAATTAAGTTGAAAAAGAAGCTAGTACAGTTATCCATATCCTTTGACTAGCTCATTCTAGCTCATTTTTATAAGAGAGAATTATGATTGTGTGTAGCCTATATAAACGAGATAACAACAGTTATTCTTTGTCCAATATCATTTGATCAGTAAGATTTGAAGTAAGTATAGATTGTATTTCATAAAGTTCAAGTCTATAAAAGTTAATAACAGAAATTGTAGGTCTTTGCAAAGAATTTAACACTTTTAGTTCTTGCTTAATGATCTTCAGTTTTTGAACACAATTGAATTATTTGGTACCATGAAAAAAATATGTTGCCCCTTTTATACAAACTTCATAAAATTTCGGTACATTCGCTAGGAAATTTTTAAATCGGAAAGGATGATGTTTGATTACTTTCTGGAACAAGTTGGCAACAATAATTGGTGTGTAATCCAAGAAGAGAAAATCTTTAAAAGTAGCAATACTATTAGGAAAATGTCTAAGCTAGATGTCATTAACTAGGACCCGATCCAATTTCTTTTTGATATGCTAATCATATTTATGTTTATCGGACTAGGTGAATGTGTGTCCAACATACTTAAGATTAGTCATTTTTAGGTCCTCCATACATTCTTTCAAATTAGTTGTGTAGTTCTTTAGATTGCAATTTCCTTGTTTCTCTAATGAATATAAGACTGAATAGAAGTCTCCACAGATAAGCCATGGATTGGAGATGCTATTGTTGATAGATTTAAGATTGTTCCATAAGGATCTTTGAAATTTGAAATTGCTTGAATATATAATTGATAAGTTCAAATTGATGTGCTCCTATATGAAAATAGGCTAAGATGCATAACTTGGTCAATCGAGTCTAATAAGTCTACTTTGAGTTCATCCTTCCTATAGCAGATGATAATTCTACTAAGAGCACGATGGTTATGATTTGTAAGTATGTTCCAATGGGAACCAAAAATCTCCAACTTGGTTAGATTTTCTTATCTGATTATGGTTTCAAGTAATCCAATCATAAGAGGTTTCTCCTGCAAAACAAAGTCCTTTAAAGCTGAAAGTTTAGTGGGACAATTTATTCCTCTAACATTTTATGTGACGATATCTGACAACGCATTGTAACACTAGTCAAAATGAAAACTAGACCTACTACTATAGTAGCGGCAAGTCTAGGTTGATCCAACAGAGAATGTGTGTAAAGTATTTGAAATGAAATTAATTACTACTTAGGTTTTTTTAGGAGGGGGGTTTGGTTGTTTTGAAATAAGAAAATAAAATGAAACTAAACTAAGAAAAACAAATTAAAGAAAACATGTAAAGTGATGAAAGTGGTGAATTCGTTAGGAATCCGATTCTTTGGTTCTATCTCGGCCTACACCCTAATTAAACATATTCGATGATTTGTTGTTCTCAAACCTCTCCTAGAAACTATTAATTGTAGGTTAATCTATAAACCTGATTTTTCCTAAGGAAGTGTTTAATTAAGATACGATAGTTAATTAAACCTAGCTAATGAGTAACCTAAGATACAATCTCTAGATTCAATTAGGTAACTGCATTACAAATTAGAAAAATCGATTAATCAAGGCAACATCTACATACGATGTGTCATTAACCTAGGTTACGTTATCCTTAATGATTACAGATTACTAGTTGCTACATATGAATTTCAAATATAACAATTACGGATTATATCAAAATTCTAGTAATGGGTTTGTAAATAAGCGATCCAATGAATGCATTAAATTTATCTTTTCACAATACCCAATTCCATACACATCAGATAACATAAATAATTTCTAAAGAGAGAAAGAAAAAACAAATACAAGGAAAGAACGCTTAGCCTGGTTATCGACATCGATATCGCCTTTAAACCAGTGTCGGGAAGCTACACCTTTATGGGTCTTCTCATGGTGGAGAGCTGACCTCCCTCTTCGTGCTTTTCCAAAGCTCCCTCATGATTCAACCTAGCCAAAACACCTCTCTTTTTTTTTCTCTCAGCTGAAACTTACTTATTCTTTCATATCCTCGACTGTCATACCTCGTTTTGCTTTATACTAAAAACCTAGGTGATGTGGCAACTTCTCACACCTATTAGTTATCTCTCATGGGGCGTGAGAAGTTGCCACATCACCTTGTGAGAGAGCCTCACAGGTGTGACATATTTGTCATGGTGAGGCTTCTCACGACTGTGAGAAGCATTGCCAAGTTATGCCCAAGTTCTAGCCCTCTTCATGTCACACATAACACGTATTTTATACCTTAAATGCTAGGTTAAAATGTATGGGACAACTGGTTTCTTTGGTAGCATGGTTGCTATATTCATTCATCCATTATATAATAATTAAATGAAAGTGGGGTATATGGTAAGAAGAGTTGCTCCACTCTCAGTTTTTCTTCAGCCTTCCATTTTTGCTTCAACCCTCCACTCATGTCACAAAGAACTTTAAATGCTAAATGGAATGGTAGTTGGTTTGCATGGGTGTGAAAGTGTCTCACGCCCTTGCAAATTCATGCATAGCCATGAGTGATGTTCATGGCTATGCAGTAATTCCAACAAGTCGTGATCGCTCACAGCTGTGCAGTAATTCCAACAAGTCGTGAGCTTCTCTTCAGTGGTTTCTTCATTTTTTGTCTTTATTTGCTCTAATCTTCCTCATTCTTGTTCCTTGAACATAAGTGGATATGAACCTTCGAAAAATTGCCCAAATGTAGTGCTTTTGACTCACTTTAGCTCCATTAGTTCCGAATTGTGCCTAAAACTACATGTGAGTCAAAATGAGTATCTTAAGAAATTTGTTGTCAATAATCACTAAACGTTATGGAATAATTATATAATAAATTAGGAATGTATCAGATATACATATTAAGGGGTTTGGTTTGTGGAGCCTTGATATGTGCTTAATTGATTATTTAATTATTTCATAACACTTAGTGATTAAGGACAAGAAATTGGTTAAGATACTCACTTTGACTCGCATGTGATTTTAGGCTTAATTTGGAAGCAAAGAAGTTAAAGTGAGTCAAAAGCTTAATATTTTGGCTGCATTCCGAAGATTCATATTCACTTGTCTTCATCGAATAAAAATGATAAATATTAGAGCAAGTAAAGACAAGAAAATTAAGATGATGAGGCTACATGAAAAGTGTATGTGCAACCCCATGTAAGAATGAATTTGATGGAAAGCATTTTGGAATTATGGTAAAGCAAGTATGGAGAAAACTCATGCTACAGGTGGATTAAAGCAAGGACCAAAACATAGCACACAACTAAGGAAGGAGCGAAAAATGTAGCATAGCACTGTCAAAGAAAAGAAGAACAAAATGCAGCAGAGGCAGAGAAAAGTGGTAGGAGAAATGACATAGCAACTGGGAAGTAAGGGCAACACATGTAAACACAGACAACATTTGTCCCTGATTAATGCAGCCTCAGATGCTTCAATTGTCGGTTCTAACATTGAGCGAAAGGTGTTAGGAGTCCTATCTAGGAACGTTGAATTAAGATAGCCATACATTAGGTTGCACAAAAAAGGGTTTTTGCATCAATTCAAAGTCCAAAAAGGTCCGTTGAGCTCCCCATAGCTATGTCATGATATGTGGCGATCAATACCTAATTAGGTTGCCAAATCATAACGATTAATATAATAAAATATTTCTATAAATCCCTTGTAGTACTGAAATTAGAATTTAGAGAATTTTTTTATCATAATCCTTTTTCATAAATTATTATATTAGACTAGACAACAACCCGTTGAATTCACATTTTACCTGGTTGATAG
>JAOSBK010000004.1:23465919-23481581 GCA_027568895.1 Erythroxylum shatona
GGAATGATTTGGAAGATCCAAAACAAAAAAGAGTGGTATTTGTTAGCAACAACATAATGGAGGCAGTCAATCAATATAGATTGATCCGAAATCTGATTCAAATCCAATATAGCACCAGTTACAATACCTATTATCCAAAGAGGAATTCTTCCAGTAGTATCGGCCATTTATCTCACTTCCCTCCACATTTAATCAAAGGGCCATGCTAGAGATATAAACATTCATAGATAATTATGAGATAATATCTTTCTGATGGGGATGGGATAAGAAAATTTCTATGAATTTTGCAGTTTTTCCTTTTGCAGTACCTCGACGAGACATAAGCATGCAAGGGGTTTGCAAGTGTTGTGCATAAATGCAGACGTTTTCAAGAGGTGCGTAGGTTTTAAAGGCAGTGAACAATGTAGTGGACTAGAAGTTAAATAGGAAAAAGAGAGAGTAGCGGTAGCGTGAGAAAGACAAAAGAGAGGAATAGAATAGTAGCAAGAGTGAAGGGTTTCAGCTGGGTTATTCAATGGGGGTTGAAACATTTTTTGGGAGAGACTTATGAAGAGCTAGACTTTCCGACACCAGTTAGGAGCTGATATCAATACCGATGATCCAGGTTAAGTGTATTTCACTATTTTTGTTGTTTCTTTCTCTCATTAAAAATTGATCGTGTTATCATATGTTAATTGATTTGAGTTTTGTGTATGGATAATCATATTCACGTTATTGTATGAACCCATTGAGTATTGTGAAAGAATGATTTTAAAGTATTCATTGAATCGGTTATTTCCAAACCTATTGCTAGAATTTCGGTATAATATGTAATTGTTATGTTGAGGTGTAGCGACTAATGATTCATAATCATTAGGGATAACACAACTTAGGTTAAATGATGCATTGTATGTAGTTACTGCCTTGATTAATCGATTTTTCTAATTCATAATGCTACTACTCAATTGAATCTAGAGATCATATCCTAGATTATTCGATAGTTAGGTTTAATTAATGATCATATCTTGATTAAACACTAGCTAAGAAAAAACTCGGGTTAATTATTAACTCATGATTAATAGTTGCTATGAGAGGTTTAAGAATGACAAATCATTGAAATATGTTTAATTAAGGTGTAGGTCGAGATTGAGTCAAAGAATCGGGTCTCTACCGAATTCTCCCCTTTTATCATTTTTTTACATGTTTTCTTTAAATTGCTTTTGTTAGTTAGCTTAGCTTAGCTTTATTTTATTTTATTATTTCTAAAACCAAACCCCCAAACCTAAACGCCGATTAATTTTATTTCAACAACTTTATACACACTCTTTGTGAGATCGACCTAGACTCACCATTACTATAGTAGTAGTCTAGTTTTTATTTTGACGAGTGTTACGACATGATGTCAAGCCTTTCCCTTTGCCCCTTTTGGATCTTCTTCTCTCCACAGTGTGGAATTTGACATTTTCTTTAGCTTCCTTGATTCCTGTAGTACCAATGGGGGTTAGAGTGATATCTGAGGTATTAGGGATACTAGTGCTCACAGTTGACAAATCTTCTATAGAATGGTTCAGATTTCCTAAAGTAACTATCATGGCTACGAGTTTAGTAGTGTCTTGTAGCAAATTTACAACTATTGCATTTGATTTTTCTAAAATTTCATTTTCTGCATTGTGTAATGTATTGAGATGTTTGAATACATAACTGTATGCTTCATTATAATCTTTTTACAATTCATTGCTTTGAACATCAATGTTGGCAAATATTGTGGGAGGCTCAAGAATTAGCAATGCATCAGTACTTCCTTTGTGGCTATCATGACTGTGTTTGGGATTAAAGGATTGGGATTCTCCATAGGTTCTAGAGGTTGAGACTCATATGTGGTCCCCATAAGTTATTGGTAGCTACATGTTTTGAAGGTTTTCCCTGTGGGTTTCCAAGTTTTGCCTTAGCTTTTAGGTGGAGACTTCTAATTGTAACAGATGACTATAATGTCTACTTATATTTTGTCATCTTTTCCTAGTCTCATGATCGGGATTTCAACAGGAAGTTCCTTAGAAAAATCGATACTAAAGCAAATCCTTGCATAGCATATGCGCTTCTTCTTGGCAATGTGGTCAGAAAAGGTAGCTTGCTAAGGAACCTAATCATGGGTTGTCCAATATTTATGGGGGGCATTGTGGAAGTTAATCCAAAGTGGGACACTTTGGATCTTGATAGTTTTAAACTCGACTACCAAGTTTATAGGAAGATAGGGTGATTATCAGGATGTCATAGGCCTTCTTCCAAGATTTTTTGAGCTTTTGAAATGGAAGAGAAGGTGCAAAGGATCAAGTTATCTTTGGAGAGTAGTATATCACTCAGTCCTCGGGTTTTCCAGAGTTTGTTGGCCCATTGAGACATAAAAGTTGACCATTTGTCAAAAAAGAAACCAACAATGGTGGATTCCTAGCTTCATGCTCCTTGCTTTAAGACTTCAAGATCAGGGCAAACAATTAATTTTCCATTCATTTCCATGGGTGGTGAATAGGCCAAGGTCAGGGGTTTTTTTCCCTAATAACTTGCTTTCAAGATTTTTGGATAGGAGTAGTTGAAGAAAATAGTATATCTGGAGCTTTGAGGATGGGGGGTGGAGGTATGGGTGGGAAGGTGGATAAGAATAGCTAAAGAAGATGGTGTGTCTGGAGTATTAAGAATGGGAGTAGCAGTGGAGGTATGGGATGGAAGGTGGGAGGGTAAAGGTAGAAAATCAAATGGGGAGCGTGAAGTTGTATGATTCATCGTGAGGGTCGAAGCATGAAAGAGGAAAGTGTCAGGTTTGGGGTTGGAATGTCAAAAGTTTGTTGTGAAAAAAAAATAGTAAGGAGTAGAGCCAGGAATCTGGTGAGTTATGAAAAAGTCTAAGATGACCTTGGTGGAGAAGTTCTAAGGATGGAGAAGAACGCAGAGTGAGCTTTGAAAATGTGGAATGAAGGTTGTAATGAAAAAGGAAGGTCAACAGGGAGTAAAGGAGTCGAAGCCTTTAAAGAAGTAGGGGAAACCATACATACCTGATGTTGTTTCTAGTGAGAAGTTGGAGTCTTTCTCTTATGTTTTTGTTACTATTTTATAATTCTTATGTGTCATTTTCAATCTCATTTGCGTTATCATACTTACTGGTATCATGTTTGGAACATCTAAGTCCTTGCAATGAAAAGGCTAAAGAAAGTGGAGAGTTAAAATCATTTAAATTATTACGAAATCACCTTGATTTATCCCATTTATTTTTCACTTAGTATCTTCTACATTATAAAAACATAAGAGAAAAAGGCACATGTAGTTAATTTTGCATGCTATCGGGGCAAAAAGTAAATATGTTAATGTCATGATTCCATGTTTCCAAAAATACTCTTTAACTAAAAAATAAAGGTTACTAGATATGTATTTGGTTTTAAATGCACAAAATATTCATGAAAATATGAGTATTTGGTGAAAAAATTCAATCAAACATAAACTACCTTAGTAGAAAAAAATTTAGAGATGATAATCATTTTGGCTAAGTATAACTGAAAACCTTTTTGACAAACTTAAGAGCAAATTTAAACATGTTTATCGAGTCAAATTTAATTTTTTAACTTTAATTTAGTTGAACAAATTCAAATTAATTTATAAAAATACTAAATTTGATTTTTTAATTTTAATCAGAATTATAGAAAGTTGGAAACACAGTTTTCAATAATAACATTTTGAGCAATAACCAACCTTAACATTAAATAGTACAACCCAAAGACAAAGGGTGTTTTAGTTCCAAAAAAAGGGGGATCATAAAAAGTTTTGTCCCATATAGAGTAGCTTATGAAAACCTGACCCACATAGACAGTAATAATACTTCTACTAGTCACCCTCCATAAGTTTAATTTGAACAATTACTTTATTGAACAAACTATAACAAAATATATTGTATATCAATTAAACACCAGTAACGGATTGAACACACACTCTGTCCTAATATAGAAATAGAGGATAATTAACTATTGATACATCAATTTTTGAATAATTGTAGAGATTGATCAAGATTTTAATCAGAATCGTTTTCAAGCTTCTATTTATGGATTTCAGTATTTAGTAATTATCAAGCAGCCAAAATAATCCTCAAGTCAACAAAAATAAACTATCATCAAAATCTACCCCAAGCCATATATAACATAATCATAAACTCAAAAATTTTTCTCTCACACATACACACATAGAGATATGTAAGTATATATAACTTTGAATATGTAAGTCAAATTTATTGACATAATTTTCACTGTTGAGACCAATAACCTAGATTTTCTTTCCTTTTTTTGAAAGTGTCTCAAATAACAGGAAGTAAAAATTGGTCATACAATCTAAAAATGTTTAATAAAAGGAAAAAAATGAGTGAATGAGCATGACAATGGTGAAAATATTATAGCTATGGTTGAAGATATAGAAATGGAGATGATTCCACTTTCCAACAAGTTGATAGCCACCGAGAAAGAGAGTAAGAAATGATCCTATTTGAGGAAAAGATGGTTCATTGATTTAATTAGGGATTGTGACTTATAAACAACGAATAAAGTTAACAAAATGACGAAAATATATATAAATAAAAGGAGATGAAATAATTAGAAGTGATTATATATATATATATATATCTCAAATTAAATTACATGTATAATCTATTTTTTAAGTTGAACCATATTTAATTAATTAATTGATTTTAAATTAAATTAAACTAACCTCATTCTAATTTTGAATACTTTTTCTATTCTTAGACTAATCATTGTTGGTGAGGTGGGGTAGTTTAATGTAATATGTTATTGGAGTTTCTCCACAAACAACCTAATTACCTGCTAGCATCTATGACAAATTAGATGTCATAGGTCCAACTATCATCTTTAAATTTTTAAAAAGAAGTCATTGGAAAACAATTTGTGAACTAAAATCAAATATGCCTTAGGAATTAGGAACAAGAGGGGTATCAGTACTTTTGCTAATGAAAATAGGTTATCCCTTTTACAAACAAAAATGCTTTATAGGTTAAGAGTTCTGAACAGCAAGTGGGAAATTGTTGAAGATAACGTTCTGTTTTACTGTTACTGTTTTTACTGCACTCGTTTCTTTTGTAACGTTGTTGATTTGTCTTATCCTTTAGGAATCTTATCTAGTATAGATTATAACTCTTTAAGAAGTAGGATATAGGTAGGATATATTTCAATAGCTATTTTAGTGGAATAGTTGTTATTTATTTGACTATAAAGTCTATAAAGGTTTTTGGCAATAAATGCAGGAGAAAGCATTCTCTTAAAAATGTCTCTCTCTGCTATCGATAATATCAGAGCCTGAAGGTGAAAACACGTGAGGCAATAAGCAAATTCTCCTTCTCATTTTCATGGCCACCGATTCAAATTTTGTCTAAGTAACCATCCTATGGTTTGATGGTCACTATAACCATTAGAGCATGTTAATGGAGAACTTTTTACGATCAAAGGAGTTTTGGTCAATTTTTGAATCTAACATCGAAGAGCCACCAGCAGGAATGGATTTAACAGAATCCCATACAAAAGAATTGAAAGTTAGAAAGTTAAAAGATCTAAAGGTCAAAAACTATATGTTTCAAGCTATAGATTGTTCAGTTTTGGAGACTATTCTTTGCAAAGAAACCTTTAAAGACATTTGAGATTCTATGAAGAAGAAATATCAAGGATCAGCTAGGGTGAAGCATGCACAACTTCAAGCCTTGAGAAGGGGCCTTAAAAAGGGACTTTGAGACACTAACAATGAAGGAAGGAGAATTTGTCACTAGCTATTGGGCTAGAACAATGGAGATCAACAATAAGATGAGATTTCATGATGAAAGGATGGATGATGTCATTATTTTAGAGAAGATTTTACGCTTGTTGACACCAAAATTTAATTATGTTGTCTGCTCAATTAAAGAATCAAAAAATAGATGCACTCTCTCTTGATTAATTGCAAAGTTCTTTATTAGTTCATGAACAGAAAATGAACAAAAGTTCACCTGTCAAAGAGCAAACCTTGAAAGCTTCTACCAACACCAATACTCATTCCAACAATTCTAGAGGTAGAGGTAGAGATAGAGGAAATAAAGATGGCAATATGAATTTCAAGGTTAATAATTACGGCAAAGACAGGATGTTATTTTGACAAATCAAAGGTAAAGTGTTTTTGATGTCATAACTTTGGTCGCTATGCATCTGAATGATATACTAGGATGCCTAATGACAAAGAAAAGAGAAAGATTTCCAATTATGCTGAGAATAATGAAATAGAAACATTGTTGATCGTTGTTCAAGAGGGACACGCACTTGAATTAGGTATCAGGTTTATGGATACACGTTGCAGTAATCACATGAGTGGAAGTAAGTCTTCTTTCCCTTATCTAAATGAAGACTTTTATTCTACTATTACTTTTGGTGATTGCTCTACTGTGAAAGTAATGGGAAAAGTTGATATTAAAGTAAAAACCAAGAATGGTTTTGTTGAAACAATCTCAAATGTTTTTTTATGTTCCTGACCTTAAAATCAATTTGTTAAATGTTGGTCAATTAATAGAGAAGGGTTATACTATAACTATTTAGAAGGTGTTTGTGAAATATATTATCCATCTAGAGGAGCTATTGCTCTTGTCTTAATGAGTTCCAATAGATTGTTCCTATTGAAAATTGAGAGTGTACAAACTAGTTTGATTAATGAAGTAAAAGATTCTTCATGGCTTTGGCATTTTCATTATATGGCCACTTGAATCTCAATGGATTGAAGATTCTCCAATAAAAAAACATGGTGACGGGTCTTCCACAAATTGTCAAACCTCCCCAAGTGTGTGAAGAATGTGTTATTGGCAAACAACATCGTTATTAATTTTCTCAAAGAAAGTCATAGCGATCAAAACATATGCTAGAGCTAGTTAACTCCAACATTTGTGGCCTAATAAATCCAACTTCAAATGGAGGTAAAAGATACTTAATCACCTTTATTTATGGTTTTACATAAAGAACATAGGTTTATTTTTTGCAAGAAAAATTAGAAGCTTTTAGTGCATTTAAAAGCTTTAAGGAACATGTTAAAAATGAAACGAGAAAAACCATTAAGTCTCTTCAAACAAATCATAGTGGAGGATATTGCTCCAATGAATTTGATAAATTTTGTAATGGTCATGGCATTCAAAAGGAGCTTATAGCTGTATATACACCGCAACAAAACGGTGTATCTAAGAGGAAGAATAAGATCATCCTCATCATGGTGCGAAACTTGTTAGCAAAAGGGAGAATTACAAAACTTTTATTGGTTGGAAATTATAAAATGGAGTATCCATATTCTAAACAGAAGCCCAACCTTTACAGTTCCATACATAACACTAAAAGAAGCTTGGAGTGGGAGAAAACCAGTTGTTGATCATTTTAGAAATTTTGGTTGCATTGCTTATGCTCGTGTTCCTGATGCAGAAAGAAAGAAACTTGATGATAAGGGGGGAAAGTGTGTCTTTCTCGGTGTAAGTGAAGCATCCAAAGCATATAAACTTTTCAATCCATTAACAAAGCATATTGTAGTAAGTAGAGATGTCATTTTTGATGAAGAAAGTAATTGGGATTGGGATAGGCAGTAACAAGTTGTTCCCTTTTTTTCGATGCTGAAATTGAAAAAGAAGAGCAATAACCTTTACCACAACAAAATTCAACAACTCCTAGGTCTGAAAACTCACTAAATGCATATTTAATAGCAATAAAAAATTCAAAGGTAGCAGCTAAATCTTATCTTCGTTGTACTCTGAAAAGGCCTACATGGATGACAGATTATGAAGTAACTGAAATAGACTAAACTGAAGATCCAATCACTCATTTTGTTTCATTTTCTGATAGTGATTCTACAATTTTTGAAAGCACTTTCAAAAACCCAAATTGGCAAAAGGAAATTGATGAAGAAATTGAAGATATAGAAAGAAATGATACTTGGGAGTTATCTGAACTTCCAAAAGGGCACAAAACTATTGGTGTAAAGTGAATTTTTAAAACAAAACTGAAGGCAAATGGTGAAGTGGAAAAAAATAAGGCACGATTGCTGGCTAAGGGATATAAACAAGAATATGGGGATGATTACAAAGAAGTGTTTGCTCCAGTTGCAAGACATGACACAATCAGATTAGTGATTCCATTGGCAGCTCAAAATTCTTAACCCATCTTCCAATTGGATGTCAAGTCAGCATTCTTACATAGAAATTTGGAAGAACAGGTATTTATAGGCCAACCTCCTGGTTATATTAAAATTGGACATGAGTATAAAGTTTACTAATTAAAAAAGGCACTCTATAGCTTGAAACAAGCCCCGCGAGCTTGGTATAGTGGTATTGAAAGTTTTTTTAAAGGAAATTTTTCTAAAATATCCATATAAGCACACTCTTTTTATTAAAATTGGAGATGGTGGGAAAATACTTAATGATTACTTGTATGTTGATGATCGTATATTTACTGGTAATGATAGTGTCATGTTTGAAAAGTTCAAAAATTCTATGATGATTGAATTTGAAATGTTTGATCTTTGTATGATGCCTTACTTCCTTGGCGTAGAAGTAGTGCAATCAACTAATGACAATTTTATTTCACAAAAGAAATATGTGCAAACAATTCTAGAAAAATTTCAAATGCAAGATTGCCATCCTGTCAACACTCCAACTAATTTTGGAATGAAGTTGCACAAAGATCATGAAGGAAAGAAGGTGGACTGCACACTTTATAAACAGATTGTGGGCAGTTTGATGTATTTAACTGCAACCAGACCAGACATAATGTATTCTGTGAGTCTAATTAGTAGATATATGGAGAGTCCTACAAAGATGCACTTATTGGCTGCTAAGAGAATTTTTCGCTACTGGCAAGGAACAAAGATTTTGGTATATTTGACAAGAAAGGGACATAATCAAATTTGATTGGGCTTACTAATAGTGATTATTCAGGAGATCAAGATCATAGAAGAAGCACTTTGGGTATGTATTTATCATGGGCACAGGAGCTATTTCATGGTCATCCAAAAAACAACCAATTGTCACTTTATCAAGAACAGAGGTTGAATTTGTTGCTGCAACAGCTTGTGCTTGTCAAGCTATCTGGTTGAGGAGAATTCTTGAAGATATCCAATTCAAGCAAATAGAAGCTAAAACAATTTTTTTGTGACAACAGTTTAACAATTAAACTCTCCAAAAATCTTGTGCTATATGGAAGAAGCAAACACATCGATGTGAAATATTATTTCTTAAGAGATCTCAGCAATAACGAAACAATTGATTTGGAATATTGCAGAAGTGAGGAACAACTTGCTGATATACTAACTAAGCCACTCAAATAACTTACTTTGCAAAAGCTAAGAAAATTAATGGGAGTTTGCACTTCTAAAGATCTCACTTAAAGATGCTAGTTGTTGCAGTAAACTGAAGTTTGAAAGCTTTCAGTTTAAGGGAGGAATTGTCAAAGATAACGTTTTGATGTACTGTTACTATTTTTACTACACACGCTTCTTTTTTAATGTTATTGATTTGTCTTATCCTTTAGGATCTTATCTACTAAAGATTATAGCTATCTTTAAGAAGTAAGATATAGGTAGGATATCTTTCAGTAGTTAATTTAGTGGAATAGTTGTTATTTATTTGACTATAATGTCTATAAAGTTAGAACGTTGGAGAGAAACGTTAGAGTCGAAAGGTTTTAAATGAGCAGGTCCAAGACAGAGTATTTAGAATGTCATTTCTCAGGTAGCCAGATGGTACAACAGGCGGAGGTAGTGATTGGCACTGATGTCATACTATAGAAATCAAATTTCAAATACCTCAGATCCATCATTCAGAGAGATGAAAATATCGATGGCGATATATTACATCGTATTAGATCTGGGTTGATCAAATGGCAAAGTACATCAGGTTTTTTATGTGATAAAAAGGTCCCTATAAAACTCAAAAGGAGGTTTTATAAAATGGCAATTTGGCCCACCTTGCTATATGGGACAGAATGTTGACTGCCTAAACATAGACACACGGGACAGTTGGTGGCAGCAGAAATGTGTATGCTTAGATGGACGTGTGGCATTACCATAAGAGTTGGGTAGTGAGAGAGAGACTACAGGTGGCAAGTATTGCTGACAAGTTGAGAGAGACAAGGCTTAGGTGGTTTGGCCATATGCACAGGATGCCCTATGATGCTCCGATACGGCGCAGTGAGTTAATAGACTTGAGTGGCTACAAGAGAAGGAAAGGAAGGCCTTACAAGACATGGAAGGAAGTGATCAAAAAAAGATATGTCAGAGTTGGCCCTCACTGAGGCAGTTGCTAGAAGTAGGAAAGTCTGGCGTGATAGGATAAGGGTAAACGACACACATATCACATAGGAAGTTCAACTGAATATCGGGGAAAGATTCCCTCAATGGTCACCTAAACCGTAGGATAGTCATTATCCTCAGGGTCATTCCGTGAAGACCCCTACTGCACTTAGCTACAAAAAGAGCCGGTCTCTACAAGGTGTAAGGTCCTGACAAATCGAGTTTTACATCAGTTTTTTGTGTTTTTCTGTTTTGGTTTTGTACTTTTTCCCTTATTTCTTCTGTGTCCTGCATCATTATTTTGCATGTCACTTCTGCATGTGGATCTATCAAAAACAGTCTCTCTACTATGTAGGGGTAAGGCTGCGTACTATATGACCTCCTCAGACCCCGTTTTACTGCGAAATTTTAGACTGGGTGTGATTATGATGATCTTTCAGTAGCTAATTTAGTGGAATAGTTGTTATTTATTTGACTATAATGTTTGTAAAGATCTTTGGTAATAAATGCAGGAGAAAGCATTCTCTCTTAAAAACATCCCTCTCTTCTTATAGCCGTTGCTTCATTTCTTTATTTTAAGCTATCAGCAACATGTCAAATTAGCAATCCATAGGAGTTATTAGCCAAAGCAAAATCTTCTAATCTATGGAAAGCATTATGAAGTGTCGGAGAACCATAGCAACTTGAACTTTTTATGGATTGACCGTGATGGTGCAAGTGTCAAATTTTGAAACGACTCTAATATTTCTTAATTAACAGTCCAAAAGCGATGGTTTTAGATGAAGATGTCTAAAGCAAGAAGTGGTTGGGAGTCGATCAAACTATATGCGAATGGAGAATTGAGATTAGGATCGGACTACGCAATTGTCTTAAGTAGAAAATTGATTCCGCAAAAGCCTTAGTGGTTGCTCAGACATTTAAGTGGAGTAATTCTATTTGGAAGCCTTGTAGTTGCTCAGTCATTTCAGTTAAAGTAATTCTAATGGGCTTACATGTTAACGTTGTAATAGTTAGGTAGGCGGTGGATCTTATCTTGTTGATTTGTATTTCACCAAAGACTAAAGAGCGTGGCGCATAACACGTTAACGTTGTAACAGTTAGGTAGGTGGTGGATCTTATCTTGTTGATTTGTATTTCACCAAAGACTAAAAAACGTGGCGCATAACAAATTATGCGTATAGCATAGTTTCTCTAAGTTCTTTTTTGGTATTATTGTGCCAAGTTTTTAATTATTACACCCTCTTTCATGCTTAAATTTATTTTTAAATGATTTATCATACTAGTCGCACATTCCCATTAATACTTTTCTTTCTATATAAATCAAAGAATTTTGTAATTAATTCTTAAACTGTATTTTAAATATTTTTTATTTTCCCTTTCAGATAATATCATGTGTCATATTTTGAGTGAAATGAGATGATAATTTTTCACATTAATCCATATGAAATCATATTTAATAGATTGTATCTAATCACCAAAGATTATTATGAGGACTTGCCATATATGAGAGCAACGATTGTTTTAAAAAAATAGTAAGAATGAGAAATTTGGCCCGGTCTAGCCCCACTTGGCCCAATTTCGGCCTTAATTGACTGGGCCACGGGTTGACCGTTACTTCAAAAACGACGTTTTGTCAAAACGACATCGTTTTTAACATTTTTCTTTTAAAAAATATAATAGGTCGAGTTGACCTATCCCGACCCATCGGGCCACGGGTCATTCTAGCCCACAGTAGGGCTGAGCCAAGAGCGGTCCAGGCCCGAGGTGGCCCATTGACATTCTTAGTTGAGTATTACTAGACCTCTCTAAATCTCACGTCTCAGTAGACGTGAGATTTCTACTGAGTGTAATTGTTGTGGTTGAGAGTAACAACTATTGCACTCATTGACAAAATTTATTGAGAATAAATATAACAACAATAGACATGTAATTAATGTGGATAAACATTTCTGATAATAAATTTATATAAAACTTCACAAATTAAAATTTTTAATTATTTTATAATTATAAATATATGATATTATCAAATTAATTCATCAAACCTAGAAAATTAACATGAATTTGAAATAATATATTATAACATAATAAGATTTGCTTTATTATATTTATTAATTAAAAAATAATTGTAGTAATAAAATATATTACAAATTGAAAATTATCATGGTAGAAAATACACAGTGTATTGTTCATTGTTTTAAAAATCAAACAAAAATTAAATCAATTTTAATATTTAAAAGGTTGGTACAAAATAGGTTAAATTTTAAAAATATAATAAATTTGAAAATTTTGAAAAGAGGACTATTTTATACTTATCAATTCTTAATAAAAATTTATTAAAATAAATTAAATTGAAAATTGAAAATTGAAATTATTTTTTTTACAAGGAAATAGAACCAAAAGAAACTATCACTCGACGCAGACCACCCTACTAACATAAAGTTCTACGGTAACAAGCTCCATTCATGTCTTGGGGTAGTACATCCTTAACGCTTGTCAGAGGCTCTTGAAAGATATGCAGTCCCGGTCCTGCTAAAGAGGCTAGTGTAGCCAATCTATCGGCACATTAGTTCCCTTATCGATATATATGCTTAATTTGCACCTCCCATGCTTAATGCATCAACCCTCGGATACCTGTCACCAAAAGATTAATGTCAGTCCTAGCGCTAATGGAAGAGAAAAGAATGTTAATAACTTCTAGCGAGTTCACTTCGACTATCATGCTTCGATATCCCCAATCCCATGCCAACGTGAGTCCTGAATGAACTCCCCAGAGTTCGGTAGCTAAAGGTTCGCTTACTCCTATATTCTGTAGGAAGTCTACACACCATTGACCTTGGTAAGTCCTAATTACTCCATTGGCTGAAGCAATCTTGGATCCCGTTTTCATCGCTCCATCCGTATTAATCTTGACCTACCCCTCCATGGGTTTGGTTCAACCTACTAGTGTACCCAACGGCAAACCCTGCACTTGAAAGACACGATTTTCCATCTCTCTGGCCCGGATGATCCAATCAACATAATCTATGACGATTTTAGTTCCATCTACTGGCCATACAAAACTTGTCTAAAAAATGTTGTTGCTTCTCCATTTCCATAAAAACTAGCAAGCGACACCAAAGATGGTAGCCCATGCTACCTAATTCAAATGAACGTGATGTCTAAGGTTAGAAAGAAGCCAGGTCCCCTTATCATGTTGGAAAAATTCCATATCTACCCTTGCAGACGAAAACTTACACCAGAAGGATTTTACTCTGGGACAATCTCGGATAATGTGTAGAGTCAACTTTTCCTGTCCACAAGATGGACAACCACTCACCTTTGTTAGATGGTGGGTCACACGCTGCTGATTGTTCAGTAATTTCTGCTTTGCCAAGAGCCAAAGAAAGGACCTGATCTACTGTGGTCCAGCTTGTTTCCATATTTCCTCCCATGGCCTGCTGGATACGTCCGTGGTGATATTCTCAATGAGATCATAAGCAAACGCCACTGTGAACCTCCGGTGATTGTTTGCCCCCATACTAATTGATCTTCCTCTCGATCATTGATGTGCGGAAGGATTGATATGATAATCATACAAACTATGGAAGGGAGATAGTGTTAGAATAAATTCCAATGCCAGTTGCCAAATTCGTTAGTAAAGTCAGAGATTGTAGCATTGAGATTGCTTTAAGGAATGGTGGAGTGAGCCACTAAATAGAGAGGACCCCAGTCATCAACCCAATTGTCGAGCCAAAAAATGATGCGTCGTCCATTTCCCAGATTCCATTTAGCTCCTTGACGCACAAAATTCCATGTTGCTGATATCCCCCTCCAAATCACTGAAGCTTCGTTTCGAGTTAAGGTCTATGGAAGATGATGAGTATTCAAATGGTATTTTGCCCTCAGAGTTTGGACCCATAGGGTTGTAGGTCTTGTAATTAACTCCCATCTAAGCTTAGTAAGAAATACATCGTTAGAAGATCTAATGCTCTTAGTTCTTAGGCCCTTTGCTTTTTTGGGCTGGCAATCTGCTATTCAATTGACAAGATGCATTTTCTGTTGTCCATCCTGCGACCCCCAGATAAAATCCCACGTTAATTTTTCCAAATCATGACAAAGATGTTAGAGAAGACGTACCGTTTGCATCGTGAATATTGGAAGGGACAAGATTATTGATTGGGCTAGAGTAACTTGACCCGCTAAAGATAGCATCCTAGATCTCCAACCTGTCAGCTTCTGTTGGGCTTTATCTAGTATGTACTGGTAAGTATTTCTTGTGGTACGCTCATGAATCAAAGGCACTCTAAGATATTTTCCAAGATTATTCATACTGTTAACCTGCATCGCATGATTAAGGCGATGCGCTATAGTGCGAGAAACATTCTTGGAGAAAAATATCCAAGTTTTAGCAAAGTTAATGTGCTAGCCTGACACTTGACAAAAAGTTTCCAGTGTCCTTGTGATTACTCCCGTCTGCGTTTCCGTAGTTTCACCAAAAAGGACTAGGTTATTGACAAAAAATAAATGAGATAAAGGGGGCCCAGTGGGACTCAATTTAATTGGTTTCTAATGACCTTAACCCACTTCTTGTGAAATAAGGTGCCCTAGCCTTTTCATGCATAACACAAAAAGATAGGCGAGAGCGGATCCCTTTGTCTAATGCCTCATAATGGTTTAAACAGTTCAGATAGAGTACTTCGTCAGGCGACTTGCATTGACACCGTTTTCACACACTATATAATGACACAAATAAGGTTATGCGGGATTCCAATATCAGTTAAAGTATTTTGAATGAAATCTCAGCGAAGTGGGTTGTAAGCTTTTTCTATATCCACTTTCAGAGAAAGATACCCTTGCTTCCCTTGCTTTGTTCGCTTCGAATGTATGACTTCCTGCGCAATAATAATATTATCAGTAATTTGTCTGCCAGGAATAAAACTGCATTGATTTTCCTCAACAAGGTAGTCCAGATGGGCTTTTAACCGATTCACAATAACTTTAGCGATAACTTTATAGAGAACCGTACAAAGGCTAATGGGCCTAAACTAGGATAGATTGATAAGAGCGGGGATTTTAGGTGTTGGGACCCCATCGTCGTGAGTCACGTGCCGATGTCCTATGTGGCATCGAGGCGTGCATCCCACAAGGTTGGTGTGCCAACACCAAGTCAAACCTAAAAAACGAACTCATCTTACTTACTTCCATAACCAAGACTGAATATCACCCCCTAATTCACTGCTAAAATTGAAAATATTAGGGCCTAAATTAAAAATTGATCCCTTCAGATAAGTTGTAATTCCATGTCTCTAGATTATTCAGAACCAAAAAGCACCTCATTCGGATCTCTATAGATCAAGAAATCACCAAAATACGGAAGCATG
>JAOSBK010000004.1:23498823-23514926 GCA_027568895.1 Erythroxylum shatona
GGGTCTATAAGATCAAATATCATTCAGATGGGACTGTTGAACGATATAAGGCTCGCTTGGTTATTTTTGGCAATCATTAAGTAGAAGGTATTGATTACACCGATACTTTTGCTCCAGTTGCTAAAATGGTTACTTTTATAACTTTCTTGGCAGTTGCAGCCGTAAAGAAGTGGGAAGTACACCAGATGGATGTGCACAATGCATTACTGCATGGAGACCTTGATGAAGAAGTTTATATGAAATTTCCTCCAGGTTTTCAAGTGACACAACGAGGAAAAGTTTGTCGTTTGAAGAGGTCATTTTATGGTTTGAAGCAGGCTCCCCGTTGTTGATTTGCCAAATTATCAGCTGTCCTGAAAGCCTATGGTTTTGTTCAATCCTGTGCGGATTACTCACTTTTTTCATTCCATAAAGGTGAGATTCAGCTCAATGTTTTGATCTATGTTGACGATTGGATTGTTTCGGGCAATGATAAGCAGGCGATTCACACCTTTAAACGCTATCTAAGCACATGTTTTCACATGAAGGATTTGGGGACTCTAAAATATTTTTTGGGTGTTGAAGTTGCCCGACATTCCATTGGTATTTTCCTGTGTCAACGGAAGTATGTCCTAGATATTATCTCTGAAGTTGGTCTGTTGGGAGGAAAACCTGCAACGATTCCTATGGAGCAGAATCAGCAACTTGCTCTTGCCACTAGCCCATGTTTAAATGATCCTGAGCGCTATCGACGATTGGTTGGTCGATTGATATATTTATGTTTTACTCGCCCGGAGCTATCTTATAGTGTTCATCTTTTATCTCAATTCATGCATCAACCCAGGCAGGAGCATTGGGAAGCTGCTTTGAGAGTAATAGGATACTTGAAAGGAAATCCAGGACAGGGCATCTTATTACAGTCTTCGTCTGACTTATGACTTCTTGGTTGGTGTGAATCAGATTGGGCAAGATGCCCTTTGACATGTAGGTCTCTTACAGGTTGGTTTGTTCAGCTTGGGGACTCTCCTGTGTCTTGGAAGACTAAGAAGCAACAAATTGTCTCCCGATCCTCGGCGGAGGCAGAGTATAGATCGATGGCTATGACTACATGCGAGCTGAAGTGGCTAAAGGAGATTCTTCGGAGCTTGGGTGTGTCTCATTCTCTACCTATGATGTTGCATTGTGATAGCCAAGCGACTCTACACATAGCTAAAAACCCTGTTTTTCATGAACGGACAAAACACATTGAAGTCGACTGTTATTTTATTCATGATTTGATCTTATTTGGTAATATTCAAACAACCTTTGTTCGTTCCAACACACAGCTTGCTGACCTTTTCACGAAAGCCTCGGATAAATCTCAGTACGATCATTTCCTTTGCAAGTTGGGCATTACGGATCTTCATGCACCAACTTGAGGGGGGGCTGTTAGCGTTTGATAGATGTAAAAATATCTTTTGTGTATATTCCTTAGTTGGCATGTATATCTTTATATAGGCAAGTAGATATTGTGTATACCGGTAGCTTGATCTTAGGAGCAAGTTTAGGGAAAATCTGTGTATATATTTTGCTGGGTTTTCTGATAAAAGAGGACGGAAATTCTATCATGCTCTGTCTTGTCAGAAACAAAGCTTGGAAAAAGCAAAATCTTTGTGCTTATTTTTTACAGAGTCTTTGCCTTTAGGAGGCAAATAATACAAGCTTAACTGAAACCATAATTAAAAGTAAATACACGGGAAAAAATTGGTGTTTGAAAACGATGTTCCCACTCTTGCGTATATATATGTATGTATGTAAAAAGTTCTTATAGTATTTATTTAAGCCATGAGACGAAGCTCCCACGTGTGACCTTTGTCCAACTTGGGGCACATAAAAACCTAAACCTCCCTAAGCATTTCATGTTTCTCATAGGTGATAGGACAGAAATTTTATATGATCACAACTTTAATGTCTGTCAAGTCAGAGTCTAATCAGTTTCTTTTAACCAAATCATATAATTTAATTCAGCCACATGGCGTCAAGAAATTGTGCAGGTTACGGTTGGCTGTGTTATGCTTGTTGTTAGATACAGAAAATGGTTGCTCGCTTTCATTTTATTATCAATTTCTACCTAAGCATGTCCACGAGAATCTTGCTAAGGTTTCGTTTATAATAAGATGAACGGGGGAAATTAAAAGCAGGGACACATTTATGACTCGTATGCAAAAATTCAAACCTATTGGCATTCGTTAATGACAAAGATAAAATATTTTATCCCTTTCAATAAAATAATTAATGCTTTCTTGTTGCGATCGCTATCACTCGAGGGAATTTAAAGAAGCATTCCGCAAAGATGGCTTAAAATTTGGAACAAGTTATGAAGCAGCGTGTCCTTTAACTTTTCATAAACAGTAAATGTTTGATGTGGAAGATCTAAAGGCAGAGGTTCACTAACTCAATAGTTCGTGTACATAGTCCATACTTCCACTGTACAAATATAATTGATTAAGAGTCAAATTCCTAATTATGATGTGTGTGTTTTTCCAAGTTGTGGGAGGAGGAGGAGGAGTCTGCCAGTGGCAGCTAAGTAATTGATACCATTACTTCTTCTGTATTATTTATCCATTTATGTTCTTTATGTCAATGCTGCCAAGATATTACTAGATAGTTGTTGTAGGTGGAAAATATAGAATTGCAGCATCAGTTTACCAACTTTGGTTTATTATGGAGTGGAAAAATGAGGCTGGCCAATATGCATGTATTAACTTTAGTGCACCCTCTAAGCAGAACACACGTGTTAATTAATATAAAAGAAATACTTGCAAGTTCCAAGAGCTCCAACGAGGCAAGTGCTACCATTTATGTGATGACAAATTAACGCTTGTCTGTTTTCATCGCCTTCCTTGTTCCTTGGCCAGAAGTTTGAAAATCTTACATAAATTTCATTTTTTGCAAGACACTTTTATCAGTAAAAACCCAAATAAGCACAATTCAATCTTTCTTTTTGTTAATTCTAAATTTACATCGATACAGGCTCCCCTGATGGTTACTTAGTGTTCTAGCTTCATCGCTTACTTTGAAATATGGCCATGTTGGTTGGAAGGACCCTAATAGGCAATGTTTGCGAGGGACGTTTAACTCGGATCTCCCTTCTTATTTGGCCTTAGAAAACAAGGAATTAGCAACGTTTTCTAGTGTCATAAATCAAAGAGTTAAACCTTACCCTGCGTTTGGTTGTTGTCCTTGTGGGTGAGGACAACGCACAGAGACACAAAAGTTATGTCCTTCATGCTATTTGCTTGTTGTCCTCAGTTATTTTTGTTCCGTCCTCAAAAGATAAGAACAGAACTTTTTGTTCCTTCTAAAACTGAGGTACAAGAATTCTTTTCTATGAACAAGAATTGAAAATGTCAAAAATAACCTTCTGAATTACATACGAAACCTAACACATCCCTTGCAATAATAATAATAATAATAATAATAATAATAATAATCGTCATCATCATCATAATAATCATAATAATAATAATAAGTTAATAATAATAATAATAATAAGATAATAATAATAATTAAAAAATTAATAATAATAATAATAATAATAATAATAATAATAATAAATTAATCATAATAAAAACAACCTTCTGAATTACATATGAAACCTAACACGTCCCTAATAATAATAATAATAATAATAATAATAATAATAATAATAATAATAAATTAATAATAATGATGATGATGATGATGATCATAATAATAATAATAATAATAAGATAATTAGTTTTGTATAATAAAATTAATAATAATAGTAGTAGTAATAATAATAAGTACAAAATTTATAATAATAATAATTAATAACAATAATTTATTATTGTCGTTGTTGTTACAAAATTTATAATAATAATTATTAATAATAATAAGATAATTAAATACGAATATTAAAATTAATAATAATAATAATAGGTACAAAATTTATAATAATAATAATAATAATAATAATAATAATAATAATAATAATAAGATAATTAATTTTATTTCAGTTACAAGTTAATAATAAGATAATTAACTTGTAAGATAGTTAATCTTTAGGTTTCATATTTCAATAAATATGCATTTCAAATAAATATTGATACAATTATAAAATAATCAATGAATTACATCTTTATAATATATTATACTGTATGGCCATTTTTGCCATTAACATTGTTTTTGTTATGTCCACTGCAACTAAACACATTTTAGTCCTGAGGACGGGGACAATTTCCTCTGTTCTGTCCACCGCAATTAAACACCTCACTGTCTCCAATTTTTGTTCTGTTCCGTCTTCAGATTTCTGTCTCGTCCCGTCTCTGCATGTTGAAGGCGCTAATCAAACAGACAGTAAAAGATTCAAACATCCTAATCAAATCACATTTTTATATAATAAAACATCAGCATTGAAGGAGATAAATAGGATCAACATCTGTTTAGTTCCTAAGACTTTGAAAGAATTTAGTTATTATCATAAGATTTGTTAAAAAACCCAAACATCCTAATCAAATCACTTTTTATATAATAAAATATCATCAGTTTTCTGTTTAATCATCCAATTCCATATGCACTATCTATCTAATTAAAATTCATAATGCTTATTACAAACATTTTATTCACTCCCAAAGTTAGTAAGTGCATTATGGGGTGAAATTCACGCAATAACTAGATAAAACTATAGATAATAAAAAAGAAACACAACATTCTATAATTTTACTACATATAGATATCTTAACATGTTTACAATTGGATCACATTTAGGATTGAATAGATTCCATATCGTGACTACTTGATACATAGGGCAATTACCTAATATTCCTTTATTTGAAAGCCTTTCTGTCGGAAATCCCAACTCAAGAGCTTTATTCTCTACCTTACAGGAAGACCAAGTTTCAGGTTCCTTACTGTTGCTTGTGCCCACGATCGATCATATAAGTGATAGACACGCAATTGTGTTTTCTACATACATTAATTAAACTTTTTTAATCTTTTGTGATGCCAGATTTGCTTACATGCCTATTTATTAATTCAACAACAATGTGAAGTTGCTCATAAATGTTGGTTGTATCTTCATAAATAAAGTTATAAAGCAACATTAATTTTCACCTATTTTTAGAGCATGGGATTTAACCGAATCCTATTCTAGACTGTAAGACTTTAGGCTTGGCCTAGACTTTTAAATGGTTATGATTTTTTATTTTTTAAAAACAAGAAATGAAAGCATTTCTAATCAATCACATTTTGGTAAATTCTTACCATTTATTTAAAATAAAAAACCCTAACCATAATAAAAGCAAACAATCCCTCGATAAAAACTCCTTTTTATATCGTTTCCAATAGATAAAGGTATGTTTAAATTATTTTGAATAATAAGAATATTTTCCATCTAAAATTAATCTATTTTATGTGTTTGTAACATAATATCAAAATACAATATTTATTTAATTTAAAATTTATTTGTACAATACATTAGTAAATATATATCCACTAAAAATTAGTATCTTTCCTCTCCTTGCTCAGTTTCCCTCTCTCTGGCCACAGAAAATGGCTACCGTCTACCAAGCGCCCTCTCTTGCCAGCGTCAAAGCAACCAGACCCACAATCCAGTGCAAGAAGACCAAGAACGATTCGGTCTTCGAAGAGAAGAAGTTGGTTTTCGTAGACTACGAAAAAGGCGATCACCATGTTAGCACCCATGTTAATGGTCTCAGAAAAGCCGACCTTACGAAACAATATCGTCTTCGAGTTGAAGGAGACCGCTTCCAAAAGGACTGGACAGTCTCCGAGGTTGTCCGCAACATTCTTGAGCTCCGACCCTCCAATGATGTCCACGGTCTCTTGAATTGTTGGATTGGCCGTTTCGCTCGCAAAAATTTCCCTCTTCTTATCAAGGCAAACTTTTCGCTTTTTATTGAATGCTGCAAATGGCATACAGAAGAAGAACGTACATTAAGTTGATGGTGTTTTTGTTGGTTGTTTTAGGAGTTAACGCAAAGGGGTGCACTTGAACACAGTGTTCTGGTTTTCGAGTGGATGAAGAACCAAAACAATTATTGTGCTCGCAATGATATCTACAATATGATGATCAGGCTGCATGCTAGACATAACAGGAGTGATCAGGCACGCGGTCTGTTCTTCGAGATGCAAGAATGGAGGTATGCTTTTCTTCTTATCATGTTCTGCTCTGCAGCTGCTAGTTTTTCCGTCTATTTCTTTGATTGATCTACTACTTATAAAGAGCTTCATTTATACTAGTATCTTTTAATAAAGAAATATACTATTCTTACATTGAAATAGAACATTTTCATAATATAAGTTGCTGTTCATTTAGTGATCTAGTAACTTTGAAGTGATTGTGTAAGGCAGGTAGCTAAGGGGCATTCATAATTTTTTCAGGGTAGGAGTATTATTCAAGTTTAATTCTGGGGAGGATTATCACGTGACATTTTATTTCTGCTTTGAGCAGCTATGTTCCTCTAATTATCATTGCTTCGATTGATATGATCTGGAATTTTTTCTTCTTTGTTTATATATGTCTTTGTTGCTTTCCGGCTGAGTTGGGGTCCTATTTCTATTGTGATTGGGATCTTGATATTTTTGAGGTATCATCAGAAAAACTTGACATTTTGCCTAGAATGTTATCATAATTCTATGTCAGTTCTTTTGCTTGTCAGGTGCAAACCTGATGCTGAAACATACAATGCTCTTATCAATGCGCATGGTCGTGCAGGTCAATGGCGTTGGGCAATGAATATAATGGAAGACATGCTGCGTGAAGCTGTCTGTATATTTCTCATGTTTTAAAATGTTTTATATGCTCTTATCAATTTAATTAGGTCCGGCTTGATACATTTAAACATAACAGTAGGAAAGCTTTTGCAAAAATTTTAAACCACAGTTTCTTAGTTGTGAGATGCCTTATTATCCGCGTAAATATGGTTGAAAATTTTTGCCTTTGGCATGCAGAATAGTATTACTTTTCTAGAACAGGTACTAACAACTGTTTTGGTCAGGTTGATCTATGCTGAACCTCTGGTTTGTTACTGCTAATCTCTAATAACTTTTTGATTTTTCTCTTCCTCTTTTGGTGGCAACTTAGCATTTTTATTTCTTTTCTTTGTGGACATGTGTTAAAGCTCCCAGTGGATTTCATAATGTCTATATATGTCTCTAATATTCATTGTGAATATTATATTGGCAGATTCCTCCTAGTCGGTCCACATACAATAACCTGATAAATGCTTGTGGATCTAGTGGACACTGGAAAGCGGCTCTGAAAGTTTGCAAGAAAATGTCCGAAAATGGGGTTGGGCCAGATCTTGTGACTCACAATATTGTTTTGTCTGCATTTAAGACCGGAGCTCAGTTTTCAAAAGCTTTGTCTTATTTTGAGTTAATGAAAGGAACAAATATTCGTCCTGACACGACAACCCTTAACATTGTGATATATTGCTTGGTGAAACTTGGCCACTATGAGAAAGCCATTACAATATTCAATTCCATGAGAGATAAGAAATCAGAGTGCCACCCTGATATTGTAACATTTACTAGCATCATCAACTTGTACTCTGTGTCCGGGCAGATCGAAAACTGCAAAGCTGTTTTCTGTACCATGCTTGCAGAAGGTATGAAGCCTAATATTGTTGCATACAATGCGCTGATGGGAGCATTTGCTTCTCATGGAATGAGTGAAGAGGCATTGACAGTTTTTAATGAAATGAAATCCAGTGGGTTTCACCCAGATGTTGTATCATATACATCTTTGCTCAATTCTTATGGAAGATCAAAACAACCTCAAAAGGCAAGGCAAATATTTGAGATGATGAAGAGAGACAAGTGGAAACCAAATCTTGTTAGCTACAATGCACTGATTGATGCATATGGATCTAGTGGTTTACTTGCTGAAGCTGTGGAAGTCTTGCGTGAAATGGAGAAAGATGGTATTCAACCAAACATTGTCTCCATAAGTAGTCTTCTGGCTTCCTGTGGTCGTTGTGGTCAAAAGGTGAATATTGATGCTGTACTTTCAGCAGCTGAAATGCGAGGTATCCGACTGAACACCATTGCATATAATGCAGCCATTGGAAGCTACATGAATATTGGTGAATATGAAAAAGCTACAGCCTTGTACAAAACTATGAAGAAAAGGAAAGTGAGGCCTGATTCCATTACTTACACGGTATTGATAAGTGGTTGCTGCAAGATGTCAAAATTTGTTGATGCAGTTGAGTTTTATGCTGAAATGATGGATATGAAGGTTGTTGTGACAAAGGAGGTATACTCATCTGTGATTTGTTCTTACAGCAACCAGGCAAGTTTCTGGGGAAGAAATGTCTAGTTAATCTACGTATATCTCAGTCTCTTGGTCTAATTATAACTTGTAAGAAATCTCAGTCTTTTTCTGCCTTTATTTATTAGGGAAAAGTTACAGAAGCAGAAGCCATGTTCAACAAGATGAAGGTGGCTGGTTGTCATCCTGATGTGATTACCTATACAACAATGCTACATGCCTATAATAATGCTGGTAAATTTTGGCGTATAGACACTGGTATGATTATTTGGTATAATTGAAAATGCTCTTAGAAATTGAAACATCTTCTTTTGTGTGATTCAAGGGTACTGGGAGAAATCCTTTGAGTTATTTCAGGAAATGGTGTCACATGATATCCTTTTCGATACTGTTGCATGTTCTGCATTGATGAGAGCATTCAATAAAGGAGGTCGGTCGTCCAAGGTTCTTATTCTGGCGGAGCTCATGAGAGAGAGAAACATTCCTGTCCATGATGCTGTTTTCTTTGAAATGACATCAGCTTGTAGCTTGTAAGCAACTACTCTGTTTTCTACCTCTCTTTCTCCTTTTCTGCTTCAATATATCTGGTTAAAAACTGGGCAAGTTAGGCTGCATTAGTATATCTTCTACCCAATTGCTTGTCATAATGCTTCCGAAGAATAGGACTCTTATACTGGGTAGAGGATTATGGCTAATTACTAGGGATAGCAATGGCCTGGCCCAGCCTGGCCAAAAACTATCCAACCAATTATAGCAGAAAAATTGCATTTAGATCAATCAAAAACTATCCAACCAATTATGTGCAAAGGGAAACACTAAAGGAAAAAGATACATGCCCAGTCCCGATTATTGAATGTTAAATATGGTCTTGCAATTATTTTTACTCATGCATATGTACCTTCTATGCCTTCAAAACGTTGAATACAAATTCCTTTCACCCTTTGCCAGTGTGTTAGCTTTGCGTATAACAAAGTGCTAGAAAAAATGAAGCTATGGCAATAAGCTATGTTAAAAATTTCAGTGATGAAAAATAGCAATTCATGCTTTTCAATGTACCAAACAAATTAGCAGTTGAGATATCCGTGTTTGAGACTGTAAATTAGTAAAGTATGATGAGCCCTGTCCTTGAATTTCATGTCATGGTTTACTTTTGGCATGAATGAGCACTTTGTATCTTCAACTCTCCATTGGATGAGATGCACATGCCGGGGAACTCTTACCATGTCAAGTGGCATTGCTACTTTGGAATGAAAGACTTTATGATAAATATTTGAATCAGTTGTCCAAATTAAAGGTAAATAGGTGAAAGAGGAATGACATCTTATTTTAGTTAGTGGAGTTTCACTTGAGACATAGCTTTCTGGAGTTAATGTCAGGCATGCGAGGCTTGTGTAGTTCTCAGATTTACTTGTGATCATTAAGAAAATGTAAATATTCTCTCTCTTTTGGTGATGTGGTTTCTAAAAACTTGAATCTTCATGGTTTGCCATTAATTAGCACATTTACTTTGGCATTATTGTTCTTACTCGTGCTCTATTGACTTGCATGTTAACTTTGGTTGAAGGTTGAGAGATTGGAAGACAATACTTGACTTAATCAAATTGATGGAGCCTTCATTATCTGTAGTTTCAATTGGGCTTGTAAATCAGATACTACATGTACTTGGAAAAAGTGGAAGGGCTGAGTCAATGTTGAAGGTATCTGATTGTGTTCAGATGTTTGAGTACTTAAGCTGAGGAGACAAAAATGAACCTGTATTCTGTCTTCTTTTTTCCTTTCGTCCTTTAACATAAACTTTACCTAGCAAGCACAAGTCTTGTAGTCATTGGTATCAGTTACTTATTATAGCATGAAATTTTGTTTTGGTGCTTCTAATGAACCTTTTTTTATGAAGTGCAGTTATTTTTCAAAATTATGGCTTCAGGAGCTGAAATCAACTTTAACACTTATTCAATCTTATTGAAGAATCTTTTGGCTGCTGGGAATTGGAGAAAATATGTTGAGGTATTTCTTCGTCAATTCATTAAAATTTAAGTTTCCTTTGAAGTGATTTGTAGTGCCTAGCATGCAGTTGATGAATTGCTTAGTTTCTGAACTGATTTGTTGGTTAAATACCAAACTTGCTTCGTTGGCCTCTCTTGGAAGCAGTGTTACATGACTGGAATATTTGAAGCAGATCATGTAACTTTCAACATTCTTCTATTTTTGGCTCAAACTATTCCACATGCATTTATTCTGTAATTAGCTTCATTTTTTCTCTTTTGTGATTGCCTAGTAAATTGCTTAGTGTAAACTGTTTCCCGACTATGTTGTGAATTGATCTTCTGTTAGAAGGACAATGATTTCTCCTTCCTTTCCTGAGAAATGATGCAATATTGATTTCATGTTTTCTATATGCTGCTTGCCTGCTTTCAAATAGTTGTTGATGGAGGGACTCGGCAAGTTTTTTCTGCAGGTTTTGGAATGGATGATGGATGCAGGTTTTACACCCTCTAGTGATATGTATTCTGATATATTATCCTTTGCACAAAAGAGTGCTGGACCCAAACATGCTCCTGTCATCAGGGATAGAATTGGTATCTATATTCTTACCCTTTTTTGCAAGATCTTTGAATATATGTTGTCGTTAGCTATGACATGTTCACTAAAAAAAATATTCCTTTTGTAGCAAATCATTTGTTAAAAAAAAAGTTAACACAAAGGCAGTAAAAGAAATCCTAGTAACGTGGCTTGAGACCTACCACCCCATCCTTTATCACCCACCCTCCATCACGCTGCTAGCATTTTCCCTTCTATTGGGCTTCTGTTTGTCATTAAACTTAATGATTCAACAAACCTGTAGAAACATGAACCTTTTCATCCATTTTCTGATTGGAAGCTTCTTTTTACCTGGGCTTGGGGCACATATAAACTTGAAACCTGATGAACATTCTGGAGGACAAAATTTATACCAGGATAAATTACAAGAGGATGTAATTTTTGTGATGAACTCTGTACTTCTATTCAGTAAAAAAAATTGATACATATAATATGTCAGATAAGGAACCGCTGGTGCATGAAAATTGTTTTTAGTTGTTGGAATATTAATAATAACTAACTAGTCATTCTGTTAATATCAATTGAAAATAGCAAGATTCTTATGGAACTTGCTTCCTCTCTTCCTGTCTCTTTCTCTGTATTTCCAGATCTTGTTTATCTTAGAAACCTAATTTTCAATTGTTACTGTATCAGTAGATTTCCTATCAACTCAGTTGGGAAGGAAAGTTGACACCACAACTATCTCTCATGATTGTCCATTTATTATATAGTGAATCTTGTGCCAATTACAATACTTACTACATTTGTGACTATTCTTCTGCAATAGTGTTGTACATGTTTTGAGACCAGAGTACAAAATTTTGAAGCTGTCTTCTTGTGATGCTATACAGAATCAGTTAAACAAAAGTCTGCAGATGAAATGTTGTCTATCAAGGTCTGAGATTTCCCTCCAACCATCCTTCTCCTGAACATTAAAAGAGAACTTGCAAGACTTTTTCAGCCCTTGTCATATATCTGCCTGGTTTCTGTATCTCCATCTTTGGAATGCCTTGAGAATCACAGCCAAATCTACTAGAAGTCCGTAATATTCAGCTGATGTTCCAGATAAAATTTCATTACCCGGTTAATTTGAAGCTTGAGGAAGTTTGATGGATCTGAGGTGTATAATGTTGTTAGAGATTCCAGTCTGAGCATGATGTAATCTTCAAACGCTTTCTTAGGAGCAGAAATGATGTCAAAATCAAGAAAATGCTGCAGCAGTGGTAAATTATATCAAAGATGAGCCACTGGAGCTGCCATGCTACATACCAGAAGTTTACTATTGAAGGTGTCAGTACACCAGTGTTTGAGATTTTTAATTGGAACTATCTACAGTGGTTCTGCTAAGCAAATGTTTAATGATTGGGTCTGAGGAGCAGACTACCCACATAAGACAGGATTGCAGGTTTGATGCTGATAAAGAGGCGTGCATAAGTTAAAAGAGGCCGGTTCTTCCGTAAGCAATATCATTGTTTAACAGATGATTGGCACAGCTACTGCCAAGATCGATGACTGTATTTCGTGCCATGGTTAGGCAGATTTAGTTTGTTGTATGATTAGGCCAATTCTTATAGTTACAAGATAAATGAAAAGGAAGGGAAAAGAGATTGTACAAATGGGCAACAAAAAACAACATGCAAGAAGTCGAGAAGAGTATGTGATAAGTGTTGTGTTGTTCTCCACTGGCAGGATAGTTGTAATAATTTATGTTCTATGTTCCTCACTTATCTCACCTTACACTGAGTGGTTCTGTGGTGTTTCATTCTTACACTCCAGGGAGGACGGGGTTTAGAGGCATTATGGTCGGCGATATGCAGTTCTGAGTAGAAATAAGTTACACATCTGAGAGAGCATAACTCTCCTGAATACCATGCCCTTGTACTGCCTACAATTCAAATGGCTCCCACAAACTTTGGCCCACATCAAACTGTCGGTCTTTGTGACTTTAATGAACCCAAGAAATGGATGAATTAGATGACTTAAAATAGAAATCATTTAATGACAATTTGTCAAACACCTTATATATAAATAGAAAATAATAGATTATATTGAAAATAGTGTCAAAATAAATAAAATTCTTGTCTAAAAATTATTTAAAATTTGGTGTTTGACATTTTTAAACTAAACATAACACTTTCATAACAAAAGTATAAACAATTTAAAAGACAAAAAGAAAGAGACAACTTATTATGGTATTGCAATTTTACTATGCCTTTTTCTTAAGAAAGAGACAACAAAAGTATAATCTTCCTTGATCTGTTCACTTGTTATGGTATTCCAATTTTACTATGCCTTTTTCTTAAGTGGGTAAAATGTAAATTATTACAACTGAATTCTTTTTAAGAATCGAGACAAATCTTATAAGCTTTGGGCATTTAAAACTATCTCTAACATACTGTTCTTTCTCTTGTGTATTTTGCTTCAAGGGAGGTTTTTCTACTTATTTTTAAACATCAAGCCAATTTTAGGATCAATCTTTTTTATATTGAGAAATATGACTATTTGTACTTTTAAAAATCATAGTATAGCTGGTCGTCCTAACCAATTTGGGTCAATCAAACTATTATTTATAGGACACTATTTGATCGACTAAACTACTTAGATTGATCTAATAAAAAATGTAACTTCTATGTTTTTTTAGAAACCTCTCTTAATTTCCAATACCTTTTAAATCATCTCAATCTAATATCAATAAAGAAAGTTATGATCAAAATACTACAACAATATCACTCTCTAAAAATCATCTTCCCGATTGCTTTGAAATCTTTAGGCAATCTTGAGTCCACTTTATGTAAATTATCCAAAACTTAAATCACTTTTTGACATTTCCAAACATAAACTCCATCTCTTAAAGTGTTCATCCAATCCAAGTTTGTAAGCAGTAATGCTAAAGTTTTCTGCAAGCTTTTTCTTACAACATCATCTCCTAATATTACCTATCATCATTTAGACATTCATTAATACTTCAATAATTCGTTATCATCAAAACTATAAATTTAAATTTGCTTGGTTTATTAATACCCTCCTCTTTAATAATGACAAAGTGGTGAGTGCTATGTGTACCTATGTGTATGCTACTAATTTCTTTTTACAAATCTATTACTCATTAATTATACAAGTACATGTATCATTGAAAACCATGCAATGGTAAGTAGGGTTGAATCCCATGAAGAAGCAATATAGATTACAAAGCTTAATGTGATTAACTAGTCTAGGGATAATTAATAAAAGGTGATTCTGTTGGATCCCGAACTTTTTTTGGAAATTAGAAATTATAAAATGAAATTAAATGAGGAAATATGGTATGATTCTTTGTAATGAATGAAAAGTATAAATGAATTTATGAGCATTTGATGAAATGAAAGACATTTGGGTTTCCTTGTGTTTTGCATATGTTTGATAAAAAGATGAGGTAGTATGATGTTGAACATGGCCTCGTCCAATGAATAGAATGGTGTTTATTGTATTCCTTTCTTTTTGAGACAAATTTCTGGACTTATGTGGAATTGATTGGCTTCTTTAGCCTTCTTAAGGATTATGGAGTATTTGCATAGCTTTAAAATGAGGTATTGTGTATTGTGTTTGGATGTGGGAATTGGAGAATGTGGATGATTGAAGTGTTTGTGCAGGTGCTGTAAATTGTGTGGGTGTTTGAAGAAATATGGATAGTTGAAGTTTGGGGGAGGTGCTGTCAAAATGCCAATTATGGGCAGAAAGTTTGAGTGAAGTTTTGTCCCTCATAGAGTTAGAATTTGACCAAAAAGTCTTCTTGAAGATTGTAGTTTAGGTTTTGATCTTTTCATTGATGTATAATATGTTATTTTTAATTGTGGAAATTGGAAGATATGAAATTTTAAAATTTGGATGTAGTATAGGATGACACATTTCTGGCAGAAACTTTGATTGAAAAATTGACCTAGTTAGAGGTGGAAATTGCCTTTAAGTGCTTCACGAAAGTTTTATATTATGTTTTGATCTTTCCATTGATGTAAAGTATGGAATTTTTAGGCCCTGGAATGTGAAGTTATGATTTTTAGAAGTTTCTGTTAATGTTTGGGATGATCATTAGTGGATAGAAACTTTGATTGGAAATTTGACTCCCTTCGAGGTCAAATTGATTTTTCAGTCCTTCATAAAAGTTGTTGGTTGTGTTTTCATCTTTTTACTGATATAAAGTATGACATTTTTGGACCTTGGAGCTGAAACATAGAAATTTTTGAAGTTGAGTTATTGTTTAGGGAGACATTAATTGGACAGAAAGTTTGAGTGGGTTTTTGACCCCTTTAGAGACAGAATTGGTTTTCGAGTTCTTCATGGAAGTTGTAGAGCTTCCTTTGATCTTTCTATTGATACCAAATTTGTCAAATTTAGAGTTCGGGATCAAAAGTTGTGATTTTTAGAAAATTTCGGTTATATATATATATATGAAAAAAATGAAATTGGAGCAGGCGAGGGACTGACCTCGCGAGCTCGCCCTCGCGAGGTCTCGCGAGGGTGAGCGTTAGACTCGCCCTCGTGAGCGCGACGCCTAGAGTTCAACGGCTCGCGAGGGAGAGACTACGCGCCCTCGCGAGCGTCCAATGCGACGTCGTTTTGGACCTTGTGATTTTTTGTGATTTTTTTCCCTAATCCGACCCTCTTTCAATCTTTTGCTTATATCTTTTCCATCTAATATCCGATTGACTTGATTTTTAAAGCGTTGGATTCCTAAGACAATTATCTACCTCTTCATGGAAAATTGTCGATTTTTGAGATTAAATTGAGGATGATTGATTTAATCAAATTGAGATGGATAATTTTCTGAACATGGTTCAGCATTTTGTTAATATTTTGATCTGTGGAGATGTAATTGAGTTGATTCTTATTGCAAACTAAACTAGAGACATGGGGCTACAAGTCATATGAATGCATTGAATTTCAATTTAGCCCCTAAAATGTTCAATTTCTAAATTAAATTTGGGTTTAATGTTTAGTCTTGGATTAGTAAGAGCTGAAAGTAGTTTAAGTCATAACTTTTGCTCTAGTTATCCAAATGAGGTGATTATTGATTTGGATTAAACTAGAGAAAGAGGGCTACAAATGTTCTAAAGGACTCGAGTTTCAATTTAGTCCCTAAGAATATCAATTTTTGGATGGAAGTAAATCGCAGGAAAATATTTTAGCATAAGAAAAGTCCGAAATGTTTGGAGTATAACTTTTGGAGTAGTGCACCAAATTAAATGATTTTGGTGGCGTTATGAAATTGAGA
>JAOSBK010000004.1:23515026-23530601 GCA_027568895.1 Erythroxylum shatona
CCATTCGTCATTACGAGGAACTTTTCTTTCTCTTGTTTGAATGTGCTGCTCATAATAGTGTCCACAAAATGTACTAACCTTCTCACTAAATAAGCATTACATATCAAACCTTCAACTCTGGCCTTGTTTTTTATATTTTTTTCAAGTGATGCAAATACCTATATTAGAAAAAATGGTTATTACAATTTTGTAGTCAAAATATGGTAATATGGTGATTATAATAATTTTTGTCGAGTTACCTCTCAAATGGATACATCCATCGATATTGAATTGAACCAGCTAGTTTTGCCTTATATGTTAAATGTACAGGTTGATGCTTCATACAGTCAAAGAATTTTGGAGGAAAAATCTCTTTTAACTTGCACAAATTACTGGAATTTCCTTTTCTAATTTTTCCATTTCAGCCAACTTGAATTCAGATGATGTTAAACTTTTGAAAAACATACTTAATTCTGTTATTACTTCCCAAACTTTATTTGATAACAACTCCCAAAATGCAATTGAAATTAGGCTTTGCATAAACACATAAAAATTATGACTTTTAATCCCGAATAATTTGTACTTCCTCAGGTCCACACATCTAGCTAAGTTTGAAACAAAACCATCAGGAAACTTTATACTTTTCAACCATTCACACAAAAGCTCCTTTTGTATTTTGTCCAAAGTGTAACATGCTTTCCGATATTTACCAGTGTGAAGATCTTTATGTAACTGATTCCTTCTATAAAAAAGTTGCAAATCAACTCGTGATTTTGCATTGTCTTTTGTCCTCCCTTCAATGTTCAAAATGGTATTAAATAAGTTGTCAAAAATGTTTTTCTCAATATGCATCATTAGGCGTATCAAATTAGTTTTCCAATATGGCTAATCTTAAAAGATGCTTCATTTTCTCCAACCAAATTTTTGACTAATGCTCGTATTTGCTTCATCAGCTTCTAATTATTTTACTTTCAACAAGCCTAATTTCCCAATCTCTTGCAAAATCTCTTCACTAGCTTTGAGAGAAGGAGGAGGTGTTTTTACTATCCTATTCTTAATGAACTTAAGTTTATTGCGTCTAAATGGATGATTTGGAGGAAGAAATTTCTCATGACTATCAAACCAACATATTTGGCCCCCATTTGGAAGATAAAATGCATCAGAATCATTGTCATAATAAGGACAAGTGAATTTTCCGGCTGTGCTCCATCCAGATAATATGGAAAATGCCAGAAAATCACTAATGGTTTGCATCAAAGCTGCTCTCAACACAAAATTCTATTTCAGAGAGACATCATATGTTTGAACACCAGATTCTCAAAGATGCTGCAATTTAGATATCAATGGTTGTTAGAAAACATCAATTTTATGCTTCATATTTGTAGGCCCTCGCATAATCACTGTCAAGAACATATATGTCTCTTTCATACACATCTAAGGAGGCAAATTATAAGGAGTAATTATGATTAGTCATGATAAATATTCCTGCTTGGATTGACCAAAAGGTTGGAATCCATCCATCGATAATCCTAACCTAACATTTTGACATTCAACTGCAAACTCAAGATAGGTGTCAGTGAAATGTTTCCATGCCAGTGCATCCGATGGATGACTCATTACTCCATCTTCCTATTCGTGTTCAGCATGCCATCTCATGTGAGATGCAGTAATATCAAAAGCATAAAGTCTTTGAAGTCTCAGAGTTAACGGGAAATAATACTTCCGCTTCCATGGTACTAATTTCTGTTTCATTGAATGCTTTGTGGGTTTAAATCTAGACTGACCACAAAATTTACACTCTTCTAAGTCCACATCATCTCCCCAATACAACATACATCCCAATTTGCAACAATCAATCTTTTCAACAGGCAAACTAAGACCCCTAATAAGTTTCTTCATATTGTAAAAACTATCAACCATTGTATGATCTGTAGGCAATGATTCATTATAACATTCAAGAGTTTTATCAAAAGTACGGTCCAAAATATGCCTTTTAGACTTTACGTTCAATATTTAAGCAATTGAAGACAATTGGGTCATTGTGTCACAATTCGGTCATAATTCTCAGTCAGCTGACTACTGTAAGTCAAAAAATTGTTTTGCTTGTGGGTTAGGTTCTTCTTCAAGATTTTCCCAAAGGTATAACCGACCCCATCATAACCATTTATATGTACGGATTTGCAGTTCCATCCACATAATTTGTTCTAAATCCAATCCCCCCTTCATATTCATTTAAGTTGACAGACAATTATACTTGATTACTCCTTGAGGTGCTATAAATGCCAAGTTCCCCATATTGTGTCCACTCAAAATAATTAGGGAAAAACCCTTTTCTTAGCAAATGCCCATTAACTTCATCAATAGGAAGGAAACATTTGTGTTTGCATTTTTTATATGGACATCTGATCTTTGTCCCATCTATATATGCAGGTTGCGAACATGTATAATGAATAAAAACTTCAACTCTGGCAACAAATTCAGGATGAATGTAACCATCAAGTGTTAATCGTCTATACATCTAAGATCTATCAACGTAACTCATTTTTGCAAAACTATTAATTTAAAATAATGATTCCATAGTTAGTATCATTCATGTCTGCCAAATATTACAAAACATTTAAGATAAGACTTGTAAATCAAGACAACAAGTTCTCGTTATGACTCCTAGGCTCCTCGTATATTTCACCGCTAAGCCTTACAGGAGCTCCATCATGGGTTATGAGTTAAGTTTTATAGGTTCAAATATAAAATATTTGTAAACTTAAGATCAAACATATATGTTTGTAACCATATATGTACACAATAAGTTTGATATTTAACCTATATTAAATCTGTACTAGTTCCAAATATAATAAGTATTCATAAAAACATGAATACTTAATTTAATAAATTAGTTTAGCAAATACAATTAAAGAAAAACCATGTAAAAATTCACACATGAAAAGTAAACAGAAGATAATCATATTAGAAAGCGTCAATGAAATAACAGATTGACATAATTAAGATAATTGGAACAATAATATAAGTCAAACTCATCCTATATTAATTCATTGATAAACCGAAGTTCATACTACAAACAAGTTTCAGTTCGTGCAAACTAAACATCAACCATATAATATGTTCAAATACGAAGTTAAAACCGGAAACAAAAACCTAAATTAAACTAAGTTCAAAAAAAGATAGTTAAAAAATTCACTAACCTCAACCAACACGCAAAAGGTTCTTCCTGAATGTATGTGAAATAATAGGATGACGGAGCTAGAATGAAAAATAACGTAGATGCATAAAAATTTAGATGAAGTAATTTCAGTTAGACAAAAATAAAGGAGAATAATACGATATTTAAGATACATGAACCTTCCCAACTTTTGACATCAAACATTAGTCATATTAAAGTTAACAAGCATAACTGACATCTTCACTATAGTATGGCAATTTCATTAATGAGCAACCACAAATAAGCAGAGTACAAAAGAAATTAAAAGTTTTACTAGAAACTAAAAACACTAAATCAAAGTATGAAGCAACTATGAAATAAAAATAAAGAACAATATAAACAATATATATAATGAGTGATTGCTAGTATAAATATCGAGTTTAACGTGCTAAAAAGAAATACAAAACGTAAGATGCATGTATGTTTATGTACTGAACTAATAACCTCAATGCAAATACAACAGAAAAGTTAAAGAGATGTCAAAATTTTTTCGAAATATGGAAAAAGCTTAAGATAGATGAAATTTAAATTTAAAACAAACAAGGTAACAAATGGTTATATTGTTTCTTGGAAATAAAAGGATATGGATTTTGGAAAATGTAATCATATTGAATTTATAATTAATGTCACTTGAATTAAATTTATAAGTAATTTTCTTAAAATTCATTATTTACGAAATATTTCATACACAAGAAAATTTATCTAGTTGTATATGAAAAATAATAACAATGCATTTCATTAATGTATAAAAATAAATTAAGCATTATTATATCATTATTCATGCTTTTTTAATCTCTAATTTGCAACTTGTTTTCGAGTTGTATTAGTTAAAATTTAATAATAATTAACTCTAGTTAAAATGTAATCCTTATATAGCATTGTTAGGCCTTTAATTTTACCCATTTTTGGTGTAGGATAAAAGCCAATATAAGATTAATATAATTTATGTGGTATATAATTAAAATATTAATAATTTTAAATATAAACAAAATTTAAACATTTTTAAATAAAAAGATTTTGATTTTGAATTCTTCAAAAAAATTTAAAAATTGAAATCTCTCAAATAGTATTCATAGTAAAATGAAAATGCTACTAATTATGTGATTAATTTCAACTAAAATTAAATACTACTTTGTATTTTGTACCAATACCATTGGTTGGGAGACGTTAAATACTATGGAGTAAATAATTCAATTTGATATATTGAATATGAAGATATTGAAGAAAAGTTATAGGTAAGCAACTCAAGTATGCATGTTATTAAAAATAGTGTGATATTGCCCCTTCATCTACTAAAACGGGAATTATCTAGTAATAACATTTTAAGGATGATTCATGTCATTAGTTTTATTTTTTATATTGGTACAATTTATAAATATGCATGAAATAAATAATTTCATAACTATAAATTATTTGAAAAATTAATAATTTTAAAATAAAGTTACTATTTTGATTTAAATAATATTTGTGAACTTATGTATATCTTTATTTTTAATCAGTTGACAAATTTTCTTTTTGCACACACTTAATAAGATAGTAAATTTGAAAAATGTCATATGGTTTAAACTTTAAAATCAGGGAATTATATGTGAATTTTATGATTGATATAAAATTCAATTTAAATTTGATATTTAAAGTAACCATTTAGTTCAATTGTTACTCTAGATTATAAAAACTTTATTATTTTAGAAACGTGATTTTCAGTTGTAAACCATTTTCTATTACAATGATCATCCTTATTTGAATCCAAATAACTTTTTGTACTATGTCATCTTCATCCTTAGTTTAATGACTACATGACATAAGAAAGCAACTATTGGGAGAAGATTAAGAAAATCAAAATTAAGCTCAGAACATTCATATATGCATGTTGAATCACTTCACAAATAAGGCTAAATCACTTCACGAGTAAGAATAAAATCATTAAATAACACTATAAGAAGTAATTTGATACATTATCCTTAATCATTAAATAAGGTTAAATCATCAAATAGGCTCACGTATTAACTCATTCTCTTATACAAATCAATTTCATCTTCACACATTAACAAATTTTTCAAACAAGAAACATTTCATCAAATACCTAATATGCATAAACAATTCATCTCAACTTCACAAGCAAATTTTTTTTCCTGAACCTTCTAACACTAACACAAGGATCTTAAACGTTCTTATCCATTCATAAATTACTCAAACATATTAAAAAAACTCAAACATGCTGGAAAAAACTCAAATTAATCAAACCACGGTGAAACATTATACCTCCACGAGTTTGCAAATGGTGGGAGAAGAAACCCAGCTTCCGGCACACCACCAAACTCCTACCAACGCCGGTGACAATGCACAACATCTTCATTGGAGAAGAAATCAGAAAACGTAGGAGAAGAAGAAAGAGGAAGCAGAGTCGACGGTGGAGTGGGTGGCGTAGTGACGCACGGGTGTGTTTAATTTAACCAAAACGACTTCATTTGGTGTTTAAGTTAATAACGTCCACATGCAACTAGATGACGACCAATTGGTTTGGAGAGTTACTGATGGAATTTTCCGTCCCTACTACTCCGATGGAAAAGTCCAAAATTTAATCTTTCCACCACAAATTCCCGCCTTAATTGCAGATGGTATTTTTCTGTCGCTAAATTTTATATTCCATCAACTTTTTTGATGGACAACAAAATCCATCGCAAATTCCTTATTTTCTTTTAGTAATTTACTGTCGCACATCTTTACTGTCGCAAAATTCCATCGCAAATTGATTTTCTCTCTATTTACATATCGATATTTCATCCGTCGTTAAACGAGCTTTTTTTCGTTAATATTGCCGACGAAACTTTGGTTTCCGTCGGTAATTTACAAGGGCTAAATTATGTTGGTATTTTTCCGTCGCTAATTCCAACTTTTCTTGAAGTTTGTGCAATTTGAATCTTGGCACAATCTTTTCCTTTTCTTATATGGAGCAACTGATAACATCATATTACATAGTAGGCAATCAGCCAGCTTGCAGGAACAAGTTCCCAGCATAAAAAGAGACAAGCTAAGAAGCGCATGCATTTAGTTTGAATTAGAAATGAATCCAAAAATAGATAACTACATGAATAGTGTTTAATCAAGTAACCCTCCGGAAAATGGGATGTCAGTCTGAGGCAACCAAGTATCTCCCATTGTGAAATTATAAACGGTGAAATTCATAGCCTGTGTAGCATTCATCAGAGTGTAACCAGGCCACCGCACTCTCATGCTAGTATTAGCTCCAGGACCATAGTTCTGGAACTCCCCATAGTAAAGAGTGTCCAAGCCAACAGTACCGTTCCACTCCAACCACCCAACTGGACTAATCACTTTGTCAATATAGGATTGCATGTACACGGTTCTTGAGTACAACTTCCATGGCCGACCCAAGTAGCTGAAGGTGGAGTTCAGGTCCATAGCGAGGTCAGGTGCAGCCTCAATGGTGCAGTTGTGAATGGAAATGCCAGTGTTTTGGTTCGGATCAGTACGCCCCTGTGCCGTGAATGCGTTCTTCTGGTTGGCCAATGGCTTGCGAGCGTAAAGGTGACAACTTTGAAACACAGCAGCTGCATTGCCGAAAATGAAGTCTATGGTTCCGTAAATGTCGCAATCTCTGTAGAATTGTCTTAAGGAGTGTACGTAGAGAGTGTCTTGATACCCTTCGAAACTGCACCTGTAAAAGGTGGAGATGTCGGCGTTGTTCCGGACAGCAACTGCCTGATGCTTTTCTGGCCCAGCTGTGTTTCTGAATGTCACGTCCACTGCTAAAAACCGCTCCCCGGAAACAGCTGCGATCGTAACAATTTCTAATTACTAAAATTAGGTATAATAAATATAAGTGCTCTACCACTTCACATACTATATCATCAATCTCCGATGCTATTACTATTTATGTCAACCAAAATTAAAGAAATTATATTAACAAACCGAAGGTTGAAGAATTAAATGTAGTCCATCCATCGATGACGCTGTGATTCCCGGTGATGACCGTTCGATTGATTCCATCACCAATGAGCATGATGTTCTTCTTATGCTTGGGTACATTAACATATTCATAGTAGTAACCTTCCCTAACGTAAATTACAAAGTAGCCAGCTTCAGGGATTGTATTGTTGGGAGCAAAAGCAACGGCATCTCCAATGGAAGTGAAATTGTCGGTGCCACTGGAGCTTACAATCACAGTAGCGTTTATAAGAATGCCATTTCCCTCCAAATCCGCAAGCCTTCGCTCCCTCCTACGACTACAACTGCTTAATGATTCACAGGAGCTTTTTCTCAAAGCCTGCAATAAGATCAATAGGCATCTATAATTAAGTGGACTTTTGGTTAATTTGCACAAAACTTGACATTGTTATTAATATAAACTATAGTTGAAATATGATTGTTTTGTATCAAAATTTGACGTGTAACAGATTTTAGTGAAACTAAGTCTATTTTTAAGAAATATATACTAAACTAATTAATTTTAATTTTAAAAATAAAATGCCTATTTATAAAATCAAAATAATTCACAAATGTTGAAAATGATCAATTGTTAATCAAAGTTAAATTATTTTAAATATATGCACAATAAATATCTTTAATATTAAACTTATACATTTAGTTCACATATATTAAAATATTCTTAATTCAAATTGTACCTTTTTGCACTTTAAAATTTGTGTACATTAATTATTTTTATTTAAAAGAAAAAATAAATTATAAATATTGAAGAAATTTAATTATAGTAAATTTTAATTTTTTTGAAAAATGTGCACGTTTATTTGTTACAAGTTCATATATATAATGAAAGCAACTATTGTTTGTTAATAATTTATTATATATTATACAATTAAAGTATAATATAGAAATATTTGAATATGTGATTATAAAAAAATAATATTTATTTTTAAAATGTTTATTTATGCTAAGGTGGTTGTAATTATTCTCAATGTGATTGTAAACTTCTAAAATATTAAACTTTTATTACAACAATTACGGTATAATATAAAATTATAAAATAACACTCATTTATTAAAGTATAACATAATTGATTTCATGTATTACTTTATTGTGTCTAAAAATATTTTCATAATTAATATATATTATTAGAAGTGCATCGCACTATTTGAAGTTTATTATACAATTTTCACATAGTTTTAAAAATTATATACTACAATTAGCAATTATACATTTATTTTTTAAACTATCATTCGCATCTTTACAGTTGAAGAAAGTAATAAAAACCTTTTTATATTTTCATATAAGTTTAGATTATTGTTATATTTTTATTTATATCATATTATTATTATTGATTATTATTAGTTTTATGCTTTTATTAACAATATATTATTAAAAAGTAATTGATATTAATTCAGTTTTTATAATTTTTAGGAAGAATACTGCAAGAGAAGTTGAATAAGAAATTTAAAACAAGATACTTATAATTTATTACATATGCATATTGTTAAACATAAGTGAAAATGTAAGACCCTTTATTTTAATTATAGTGTAATATTTGATAACTTAAGAATTATTGTCAAAATAATTTGTATCCATAATGAAATAAAATTATTTTGCTCAATTGATTATATTGAAACATTTTAACTTTCTTTAAAAAATACAATTAATCAACGTAAAATTAATAATTAAAAAATATAAAATAATATAAAATTAACATTAACATTATGCTTACTAATTTAATAAAGTATGAACTGTTATAAATAGAATATAAATAAAGAAACATATTTTAAATGAAAATTCTTATATAGTTATATTAATAATTACATATTATATAATTATTGAAATTTATTTTAATATTTTAATAAACTAACGGTGCACGCCGAGCTAATTCTAGTTTTTTTTTTGTTTTTTGTTTTTACTATATTCTGTGGAAAGAAATAGCAGTTATACCATGTTAGCCTGCAGAATGCATGTCCAAACAAAGATAGGGCAACCGGTACCATTGTTTAGTATGTTATGGAAATGGGAAGCTTAAATGACGTCTTAGTCATTAATTTAAGATTTTGAAGTTGATAGAGAATAATCTTCTCCATTAGTCGAGACATAACTGAGAGTGATTCTCTCCATCAGAAGTTAAATTCCCTCAACGATGCAACTTGTCTTCAGGCGCAAGTGGTAACTATAGATGTTTGTTAATTCGACAGACTCTTAAGAAAAGAAAATAAAAAATGAAATGTGCCCATCTTGTTGAGAATACAAAGTTAGAATGCAAGCTTCCCTTTTGAGCTGAACGTTAGCAACACTTCAACGTGAGAGCCTCAATTAGGAATGAGAACTAGCTTATTCTTTCTCAAAAATTGAAAAAAATAAAAATCTACTCATACATCGAATACATTACCCTAGACTAGATTTTAGAAATTTGTTTTGTTATATTAATTACATACAATAACAACAACAAGATAGCTCTATATAAAATGATAACAATTTTATTGGACCATAATCAATTCCCCAATTACTATCATCACTAGATCCACTTAGACCCCGGGTATGTTAGCTCAATACCATGACTAAGCTATCCGACTATAAATACTGTACATAACTATTGCGTAGTGACCCTAGGCTAATCCCTAAAACTATGTTATTGTTTTAATACATAAGATTCTATCTAAATTTGAGTTTTAATCAAGGAATAGATCGCTGTAGACCAGATTGCCAATTAGTTTCTGCTAATTCAGTAGAAAGAGTGCCTACTAATGTTAGGTAGGGGCAAATCAAATCATGTGTTTTCTTTTTTTGGTGATCGGCATAGGAGAACACGGCCAAAGGTAGGTAGGTAAGTAGGTAGGTACATAGTACTAATTAAGCTATCCAAGTTCTAGACTAGTTTTGATAGCCTTCGACCTAATTATTTAGTTTAAAGGATTATTACTTCAAAATTAGAAGTTCAACATTCATAAAACATAAATTAATTGGACGCATGGAATCACTGAACTGTAAAACGAATTTCGATACCTTGATGAGAGTTTCAAGAGGTTCACGAAATGCGCTAGTTGTGGAGCCTCTTCCTTGGTGAGACTCAGACCCTTCTTTCCTCTTATGTTTCAACTTCTGGTTCAATGAATGAGTGACCAATCCAAGAGACACGCTATACAACTTTGTACCATTTGACATAGGTGCATATATTGCAGTAACAATGCCACTCTTCGTCTCCACCAGCTCATCCCAGCAAGTCTGTTGGTTCGTAACTATCCCACTTAGAAAGCTCGTAATTCTCTCCACCAACTCATTACTAAAAGAGTCTGCCATTTTCAACTCGGTAGATATCGTCTCTAAATACTCAACATTGAGTTCCATGAGCTCCCGACAATCGTCCAACGCTCCAATCTCTAGGTGGGTCATTCTGGATCGTTGCTTTCTGTGAAACAAGTAGTAGTCTATGGCCTTGGAGAATCGGCGTGCTTGTTTCAGGCATTGTTTAACTGAGAACTCACCGTAGTCAAAAGGGTTATGTGGAGATGAACGATAAGTTGATAAGATTGAACGGCAGAGCTTGGGATAGAGAGTGGATGCGCAGGCTTGGGAAGGTAGCTGCGGAGGAGAACGGGCAGAGATGAACCAAGCTGGCGACGTCAAAGAAAAGATTGCAAAGAGAAATAAGGATGATGTAGGTAACATCCTGGGATTGCTTTGGCTGGTTTAGTTTCTTAGGATTCTGGATGTGGCACACATTTACAGATACTATACATTTATATTATGTGTACGTTCAGGACCTACAAAAGCGCGTTGCCAGTGTTGCGTGGGGTGAGGTTGTGATTGTCGCCTTGTCGGTTCCATCAGTTAATAAGTGCAACAGACATTTACATTGACTGAATAGAAGACTTTGAGCAACGCGCCAAGTTGCGTTTGGAAGGATATCCAAAAAGATTAAAAATGCACTCCGTGAGATGTAATTGATCGGAATGTTTTTCAAACTGTTGCGCTTTTTCATCAACATCCAATGGCAATGATTTTGAACCCTGCCTTCATAATCCTAGTCTACCAGGGCTTGTATGTCTCACGCCTCTTAACCCTCTCTACGCTCCCGCATGCCATAGCATGTTAGAAATATATAAATTTAGAATAATATAATCACAATATTAATTCTATATGCTAACCACAATTGAATTATCTAATATATATTTAATAATTATAATGAAATAGTTAATTTGCTAATTACATTTGAGGCACATGGTAGTACCCTAATAACTATATATTGACCTATTAAACTATAGTTTATATCATCCATTAATAATGAGACAATTAGCCCATTTTATCCCTTAGGGTAGAACATGTCATAATATATGACATAAGGTGAGATTGTTGAGTGAGATACATACATTGTGTGTGTAGTGGGTGTGAAAAGAACAAGGGTCTTCTACCATTGTTCTCTCTTGCACAAGGTTTATAGTTTTTTTCTCTTTGATAGGCTTTGGAGAAGCATTGAGAGGGTTCAAGACATACCAAGTATAGGAGATATGATTTTATTATCTTGTTATACTCTAAATAAAATTTGATCTTGGTTGGTTAATGTGGTTTATTACTACACTTATTATAGAATAGCATTCATAGCCTCCCGCCCGTGGAACTCCTTCTCCATCATCAATATCCAAAATTAATCAGAAGCGGAAAAGTGCTTCCTGTAACCTTGTCACGAAGAATGGGCACCATGGGATCCATTTATCACAAAAAGAACACAAATATCTGGTTTCATCTTCCTAATTAAGGCAAGGACAGCATCCCCTGGTCAGCTTAATTTGTCAGTTTCATTATGCAGGTGCTTGAACCGGTTTAGACAATTAATTGCAGGCACTTCATCTAATAGTCATTTTTAAGTTCTCAATTGGGATTTTCTCCCAATGCTGTACAGGAACAGGATTGTACTTGAATGGAACATTGAAGCGATCACAATATTTAGCTAGACAGCGTCCTTTCTCCTCAATCATTTCTGCTAGGATTTTAGGATTCTTAATTTTTGATTTATAATTTTTAGAATTTAATTTCACACATACCATTAAATAATATGTGTCTTACACTGTCACAAAAAGGTATTTTGATGTGGTAGATGACAGTATGTTATTTATGTAAAAATTAAAATTTTGAGTATTTTATCGCTACTTTTTATGGTTCAACTGAATATTATAAAATTGAGTAAGAATAGATATTTCTTTTTATAATTAACCCTATATTTAACATGTTGAGGAAGAATATGTAATAAAACATAATTTGTAAAAACACAATGAAATAAGAATAATAAGAAAATTTTAATAAAATTCGTTTAATTAGATAAGTTAAATTCTTAAAATTTAAGAATATTTGATTTTATATCGGTTTATTTTCTTCTAATAAAGATTACAAATTTCACATATATATATGATTTACATAGGTATAATTAATTATAAAGTTTAACTGATATAATCTCATACAATTTTTCTCCTTTAATAAACTTAACCTAATTTGAATATGATTTTAAGAAAGTTTAAAATCCTTTTTAAATTTGAAATTCACAAAGAACATTATTTTCATTGCGAACATGGTCACGTCTTACATCATGTTTTTTATGAATTCTTTTTGACACATGAATATAAGATCTAATAAGCGTACAACCTAGGCCTAGAATTGGTATGGAAGCTCGAATCTATTCGACCCCACCCAACCCAACCCAACCCAACCCAACCCAAAATTAATAGACACTACTCGATTTGGCCTATGCTTTTTAATTTATGAAACGACATCATTTTACTTTAGGTAAAATGTTGGGTATTGATTCCGGAATCCAACTGTTGCTCTAATATCACAACTGTTGGGCATCGTTTCCAGAACCAAACTCTTGCTATGATACCACAATTGCATATTAAAAAAATGTAGGACCCCGATTTGGGAGCCCAACTTTTGGAGTCGTAAGTTGAGTGCTTGAGCTTGTTACCATATATGGTTATTCCAATTAACCCTCATTAGTCATCCTCAGTTCATCTTCATTCTCTGATACCGTAAGCGTCGGGTCCTATTTTTCAAATCATTCTTATATTGAAACAAATATTATATGCTTAAATTCCATCCATATATTGAACATCTTAGAGACTGAATTAGAATTCGACCTCTGCATATAATATGTAAACCTACATCTCTAGTTTACTCCACATTGAAAATCATCTCAGTTGGAACCCTACAGATCCAGATATATTCAAAATGCCTAAGCATGTTCAGTAAAATAACACCAATTCATATTATTCCAACAGATTTCTTTACTTTCCTTCAATCAAAACCTTTTTCTACTCAATTCAGAATGCTGCCAATTTTTTTAGAGAGATAGCACAATGTGTAAGGAATCTATTGTCTTAAGGGTCACTTCGTTTAGAGGTCGGATAACAAAGATTGGCCAAAGGAAATCAAACAAGGTTCTGTCCTCAATCATATTGAACCTAGTTCAGGACAATAGCATAACTAGCTCTAGGGATATCATATCAAGGTCATTCTTAGAGGGTTTGAAAGAAGAATTCAATATATACAACTTTTATGAAGACATTGAAGTGAGATTTTGTCATCCAAGGGGTCAGAATTGGACCATATGATACAAGATGAACAGTGATAAGAAGAAGGTTACGAACAATACACAAAAGATAACTTGCAATTGGCATAGCTTTCTCTAGGGACATTAGATTAAGGTGTTCTTTAGTTGATTCCAAAGGGGACTTGAATATTTACAACCTTTATAAAGACCTTAAAGACAAATTCTATCATCTGTAGGGTCAAAAGTGGGATCGACGAAAGGATCAGATGAACCCAAATGAAGGGTTAGATGAATTAGAAAAATGGTCATAACTTTCTTTAAAGAACTCGGATTAAGGTGTTCTTTAGATAGTTTGAAAGAGAACTTCAAGATATACAACTTTTATGAGATCTGGAAGACAAATTCAATCGTCTATAGGGTCAAAAATGTGACCAGACGATAGGATCAAATGAACAGTGCACCAGACGATATGACGTCATCACCAAATGATACGACATCACCAGATGATACGTCATCACCAAATGATACGACATCACCAGACGATACGTCATCACCAGACAAAGTGTCCTCACCAAAAGATACATCCTCACTAGCCGAAGCGTCCTCACTAGACAAAGTTTCCTCACCAGATGATACGTCCTCACCAGACAAAGCATCCTCACCAAAAGAAGCATCTGCACTAGACGATACGTCCTCACCAGATGATGCGTCCTCACCAGATGACACGTCATCACTAGACGATACGTCCTATACTCCTGAGCATCTCCACTTATAAGGACCATAACTTTTGACTCCGATATCCAAAAATTTCATACTTTATAGCATTGGAAAGATAGAAAGACAAGCTACAACTTCCATGAAGACAAATTGTCAAATTCATTCTGGATCTATCCAGATTTTTCCCTAAATTCAGAATACGAAAATTTTCCTTATTGAAGATGTGAAATTTTGCACCGTGCAAACTTGGAATGTCCTGAGCATAACCATTTAGCTACCAAAATAATTTCATTAAACTCTCAATATCTTAACTCATTTATCTCATCACTTTTAACTACATTTGATCAGTCATAATTCTTATCTTCCTTTCCATAACATCTCACTTATGCATACATATATATATCAACGATTTATGTTCCAAAATCATCAACTCAAGTTGATTCCTTCTTCACGTATATCTAATTTCAACTCACATCATCCATGCACCATTCACATATCATTAACATCAAAAGAATAAGGTTTTACAAATCTTTAATGGCATTCCAAGCCACATTACATTATCGTCTCAAAATCTTAAATTATAAGAGGTCCTTGAACAAACAAACTTCTTGCGTTCCCAAAATCAACTCAAACTACAAAGTAAACAAATTTGGAGAATTGCCCTTAGGCTCTTGATCACTTGGTCTCTTAGCTATAACCTGACGATGGGATAAAAGGGCAGTGAGCTTGAAAGCTCGTAGGTAACAGTTTATAACGAAAAAACAAACAAAAACCTTTGAAAACATTCACTTGTCGTAGAAAACACAGGTTTCTCAAATTCTTATTATGCAGTCAAATTTACAAACTATAAAATATGAATACATCAAACTTGTTCACAGATCATAAGCACATAAGCACATCATAATGGTATGGGTAAATCCATAAACATGATGAACTAGACATTTCTATATAATAGTCTTTTGTAATTGTAAATTTGAGGCACTATCGCAATCCCACATAGTGGTTTTGCGTAAGCATAAACATGAGGGAGTCCTTGAAGGAGTTTCGTGCCACTAGCAGGTAGGCGGAAAAAATCTTTAACTTGGTCAATGTTGTTGAGTCAAAATGACTTTACATATATGATTTTGATGAATAACAGACGAAGACAAAAACAGACGGAGTTGAAAA
>JAOSBK010000004.1:23530701-23545156 GCA_027568895.1 Erythroxylum shatona
TCCACCTTTTAAACATAATCCTTTTGTATCTCCAAAGAACAAGAACAGGCATGATTAACACTCACACATACCAAAAGTAGAAGATAAATGTCAATGAGAGGAGAAAAAATGGAATGAGATGATGAGAGATAGGCGTGTTTGATCGCTCTTAAACTACTTTTTAGAAAGGCAGAGTATTTCCACAAAGAGAGCTGAAGACATGTGATGGAAAACACCACAAAGAAAATGAGAAATTACGATGACAACTCTTTCTTCCGAACTATCCGTCTGCAATCAACCAAAACCTAGAAGACCAAATCCTCAAAAGTGGTCAAAGCACCTGTTTTCTTAAACAAAGAACACCAAATCCCAGAGTACGTGAGTAGTTGATGGAGAGAAAGAGTGTCTTTGTGTGAAGAAGAGGGACGATTGTAATATGACAAAGAGAGAAGACGGATCTAAGAGCAAGATCGAAGAAATAAAGCGGGAAGCAAAATCAAAAAGAGGAGGAGATGTTGGCTTGGATTAAGCAGAGGAGACGTTCGGCTTGGCTTGGGTGAAAACAAAGTGGAAGCTATCAGTTATTAAAACGTAGACGTTTTGTTGTAGCACAGAATAGGTACAGCGATAGTGGCACAGACGATCTGATGCCTTGTATTTCACACTTCCACGCAAGGACTAGTAGGGGCAATACGGACAATTACGAAAGTTGTTAATGACTTCTACTGACCATTAATCGTTCATTTACTTTAGACGAGAGAGAGAGAGAGGGGGCGAGCGATGACCCGAGGAAAGCAGAAGATTGAAGCGCAGAGGAGAAATGCAGAGAGGAATCAGAAAGCCAAAGGCTCTCAACTCGAGGCCAGAGCTGTTGCTCTCAAAGTCAGCTGCCCTATTTGCAAGGTTTTTACTTTTCATTCTATATTCTCTTCCCTAATCTCCTTTCAATTTTTCTTTTTGCATTCCTGATTGTTAGTTTCTTCTCAATATATGTTTGTTTATTATGATCTGTATTTAACATAGACGATCATGTTTAAGCAATGTGCTTGTTTGGTGCCTGGTGTTTAAAACTTTGGTGGGAATGGAATTAAACCTCCTAAGTGGGTATCTGTACCTCACAGCTTGCATGTCGTTGGTTTTGAAACTTTAGGACATTTCAGAGAATTATTTATGGGTTATTTATTGATATTTGATATTGGATGTTAAGCTGGTGGTTTTGAGTCTGAACCCGTGTAGCTAGTATTCTGGCAAAGAAATTTTAAATTTTGATTTTTGGTTAAATCTTTGTTCTTCTTTATATGATATTTGAGAAACAAACACACAGGAGACTATGTGTCTAACCTCTTTACCCTCTCTTAGTTTCTTCTGCATTTTCTGACTTCTGAGATCGTGTCGTAATTACACCTTATTTGTTTGCCACATGTTCTCGACTGTCATGTTGTTAAAGCAATCAACACAGGTAATGGTTAGATAACAAAATCAGTAAATATATAAAATTTAATATTTGTTTATTGGGTTTTATTAAAACAATAAAAAGAAATTCAATAATAGAAGATGGTATAACTTAATTATTTTTAGTAGAAGATTCAATTGCAATACTTTGATGTAATACCCCCTCCTTGCAAAAGGGTAGAAAAAATGGGAGTTTTGCTTTTGATGTTCAATAAAAGAATAAATTGACTAAGAAAAGATGGCATGCCTTAATTACTTTTCTTGAGAGATTGAATTGCTAAACTTTATTATAAAAATTTAGAATAAGAAAAGAGTTTTACTTCCTTTTTGGATCTTACTTCAATGTACTTGGAGCAAATGAAAAAAAAAACTGCAATAATGTTGGATGCTAAGGGTTGGGTTGAGACTAATGTGGCAACATTTAGCAGAAATGATTATTTTTCCACCAATCAAGAGTGACATGGATTGATTTTTGCAAATTTTGGAAAAAAAATAAAGGATTGACACTTTTTTTCAAGTGATACATGTCCTAATCTATTAAATTAAGTTTTCTAGCAACTTGCAATGGATAACAAATAAACCAGATTGAAAGGCACAACAAAACTAGTAATATTACCAAGAGACTTGTAAACGTTTTTGATTTTGTGGGGAAGATGTGTTGACTGGACAATAACAATGGATGTTTTGATTGATAGAACATGTTGGGGGATGAAATGTTGCCTGCTGTAAAGATGAAACTTTATGGAAAAGGTTAAGATAATCTCCAATTTCAACGCAAGATACTTATGCAAGACATTATGGTTGTTCTCCATGTCATGGAGCACATGGAAAAATTCGACAAGTTGACAATTTGATGTTATGAAAGATAGAGCAAGAGACAACTTGAGATTAGAGATTTGGAAAGGGTTGATCATGTAGAGTATTCACGACCAAGATGATGTATATGACTTGGATTTAAGGGCAAAAAAAATTCAAGTCAACAATCCCTACATTTCAAGAGGAGATTAAGGATCTTGTTGATGAATGGTCTATGTCCAGAAGACTAGGGCGTTACAGGAAGTTCCTAGTATGTGGACAGGCCATTCCATATATGATACAACTTTCATCTTAGAAGCTAAATTTTATAAACTGTGGCCATATATGATACAACTTTCATCTTAGAAGCTAAATTTTATAAACTAAGTCCAAATTTGTATGAGTAGTAATTGTCACATTCTTCGTTGAGGATGATTTCAAATAAATTGGGGATAAATGATGGAAATCAATTTAAGTAGACAAATAAGAAAGAGTAGATTATGAACTCCAAAATCAATTTTGGTGGGATGCATAGTGGCAATTTACTTGACCAATGAACCAATTCTCATTTTATGTGTGCAGTGAACTAGTTAATTTACTTTTCCCTGTTGATTGCCAATTCCTTTGATTATTACTTTTCCTTGTTAGTAGTTGAACTACAATACTCAATTTTTGTTTATCCTCCTTAGGAAAGAATTTATCATCTATAGGATAATTCATTTTAGAATCCTAGTTTTATGATAATTAATTGTTTATTATAAATGCTTAAACTTACTATTTTATGAAACACTGCACCTTATTTCTGTGATTACGAAATTTATTCTTTTGTTTGATTCTAGGAACCAGAATTGAAGTTGTAATTGCAATTTCACTTTGAATTCTCATAGAATTGGAATTGTAATTTGAATAAATAGTAATTTGGTGAAATTAAGATGTTCAAAATTGAATTTCCTTGTATCTTAAAAAACCTGAATTCTTTAAATTTAAAATATAAATTCAAATTCAAATTCTAAATTTGTATTAATTCTTGATGTATGAATAGCAAATTTTGAACTTAATTCACATAACCTTAAGGAAATCTAGTGCTTTCTTTTTCGACGACTTATTCTTAGATCATATGATTGATTCCTAACCCTTAACATATCTCTTGTTCTTAATTCTAAATAGAAGCATCAAAGTTTGTAATATGCTTAGTTTGTAATATGCTTATTTCTTGTCAAATCAAAATCTTCTCCTCCATTATTACAGTTTGGTTTGGGTGATGAAATTGTTTTCTATGCATGATTTAATAGTCTATTGACAAGAGTCGTGGGTGTTGTAAATTCATGTAGTGAATATAAAAACAAATGTTACTACTAAAGATTTTAAATGTATTAAAAACAAAAAGGTTCACTATTTGAAGGAATTTTTGCTACTTGATTTTAACTCTATAGGGTTGGCCTATCATGGATTTCTTCTGTTGTGAAAGTATTTTGATGCAACAACATCCAACCAAGTTTCTTTATCAGTTTTATTGGGAATAAGAATTTCTGCGTTGATGTGGTTGAAATCTTGTTGATTTTACAATTGTAAATATTTAATTTTTTTAGTCGTTTATACTAAATAGGAAACTGTTTATTTAGCATTAAAATTAGGAAATTATTTAGATCCTCACTTTATATTTTATATCTCCTATAAGTAACATTATTGACTATAGTTTTGAAATAGAGTGGATAATTGAATCATTCGTTTCAGCTTATATAGTGTCAAAATGAGGACATATTCTCTTACTTTACCAAGAAAAACCTTGCTTGCCCTTCATTATTCGAAACATGGGGTGCTAGATCATCAAATACCTTTGGAAAACATTTCTCCAACAATGCTTCTTGTTCAGTTCATATCACCAACATTAAACTTAATGGTGATAATTCTTGCACTAGTTTTAGTTAGTCACAGTGTATTAGTGTTGTCAAGGGAAAACTGGGTACTTGACCAGAGAAAAGAAGGCGTGAGCAAAAGAAGACATCACATATGCTTGGTATGATGAAAAATTCATGGTCATGAAGTGGCTAGTGAATTCCATGGAAGAGGATATCAACTCTAACTATATGAGTTATCCAATAGCCAAAGAACTTTGGGACAATGTCACTAAGATGTATTAGGAAATCAATCCCAAATTTATGAATTGACAACTAAACTAGGTGGCATTTGTCAAGGAGAGGACAATTTCACCAAGTACTTCAATTTATTGAAAAGGTTATGACAAGATTTAGGTTTGTTTAATGATTATGAATGGTATAGAAAGATGATGGAGGATCACCATATTTACAAATTCTTGGCTAGTGTTAATATTGAATTTGATGAAGTTAGAGGGAGGATAATTGTCCCAAACCACTTCCTCTTATTAGTGAAGTCATTGTTAAAGTTAGAAGGGATGAAAGTTATCAGAATGTCAGGCTTGGTTAAAGGAGTGAGGCTTCAACTGTGGAAAATTCAGCCATGATTGTATCAAAAACAAGTGCAAACAAACTGTTTAAACCTCCATAATTAGAAAATCTCACGCATGTTTTGGTCATTGCAACAAATGTCTCCATACTTGAGAGATATGTTGGAAGCTCCATTGGAAGCTTGCAAATTGGAGGAGCAACAAACCAAGTGATAGGCCAACATATACACCCTCTTATGCCGATGAAGCTTAATTAACTTTACTCAATAAGGAGAAACAAGACCTTGTAAACTTTTAAAAACCATTTCCTTATCTAGTACTCCTAGTGGTTCTCTTGCACAAACATGTAGCAATCCTAATGCTCTATCTTGAAACAAAATTTTCTGAATGTGTCATTAATTTAAGGGCATCTGGTCACATGACCCCATGTTCTTTTTTCAAAACTTAATTTTCCTATTCTGGATGTGAAAGAGTTAGGATATTTAAGGGGAGTTTTAACCCATTGTAGGAAAAGGTCAAATAAAAATTTAAAAACCTTTGCTCTTCAATATGCCCTTTATGTTCCTGAACTAGCATGCAATTTATTGTCTGTTAGCAAATTATCTAATGACTGTAAATGTCGTGCTGTCTTATTTGAATCTCATTGTGAATTTCAAGACCATAAATCAAGGAAAATGATTGGGAGTGCTAGAATTGTTAATGGTCTTTACTATTTTGATGGGGAGCTCTTTGAAGTTAAAATAGCTCAAAGCTTTGGTAATGGTATCAGTTCAATTTCTGTTGGCAAATAAATGATGCCTTGCCATCATAAATTAGGACATCCTGGTTTCCATATCTCAAACATTTGTTTCCTAAGTTGTTTAAAAATTTAGTTTGTTCTTATTTTCAATGTGAAAATTGCTATTTTTCTAAAAGCCAGCAAGCACTTAGTTTTCAAAACCTTATTATGTTTCCAAATCATTGTACCTAATTCATAGGGATGTATGGGGTTCCTTGGTCACCACGATGATTGGTAAAAGATAGTTTGTGACTTTTATAGATAATCATACCTATCTTTGCAGGGTTTGTTTGATGAAGTATAAAACTAAAATAAAAAATGTTTTTAAAGAGTTTTATAAAATGGTCAAAAATCAATTTAAGTCTAAAGTCTGTATTTTTTGATTTGATAATGGGAAAGAGTACTATAAAAAATTACTAGGGAATTTTTTGAAAGATATAGGCATTTTACATTAATCTACTTAGTTAAACTCCTCAACAAAGTGGTATTGTTGAAAAAAAATAAACATTGATTTAGCTTGAGCCATAAATGTTCCAAAATATCTTCAAGGAAATGCCATGTTAACAGCCTCTTATCTAATTAAGAGAATGCCTAACTGATTTCTAAAATATGTTACACCCCTAAAATATTTCAGGGAAACCTTTCTTGATGTCAACATATATTTAGATTTTCCTTTAAAAATATCTGAATGCATTATTTTTGTTCATACACTTAGTCAATTTAGATCTAAACTTGATCCTAAAGCTATAAGTGTGTTTTCATAGTATATACTTTCAATAAAAAAGGCTACAAATGCTATAACCCTCAAATAGATGGAACACAGGTAGATATGGATGTCTCATTTGTAGAAGATCAATCATAGTTTTTTGAAAATACTCTTCAGGGCGAGAATGAAAGAAAGGAAGACAATTTTTGGGAGACAATTATCAATCTCTTGCCAAATCCTATTCTCACTTATCCATCCTGTCTTTTTGTACAAATGCATAGTTAGGGTGTTAAAAATATGGAGGACAGAGGAAGTTCTAGTCAATCTCTTTCAAAAATAATTGTTCCTGCATTTGAACTGGTTGTTTATACTTGGAGAAACAATTTTTTTTAAAAAAAATAGTAAAGATCAACAAAATATTCTACCATAAAGCCAATCAAAATCTTCAAAAAAATGGTCTCTTAAGTAATTTCAATCTTATTCCTCAACCTATCACTTAATCACTAGCTGGTATACTTAGTGATTAACCAACAGAATATGATTTTCCTATAACCTTCAGAAAATGAATTTGAAAAAGTAATCAAGATTCCTTTGCTAAATATTTATCCTATGATAAACTGTCTAATGGTTAAGAGTATTTACTTCAAATTCGACCCTATAATTAGCAAGGAAGTAAAATGTGATTCAAATTATAAAATAGCAGTTATGCAAGAGATGAAAGCTCTGGAGAAGAATGTCAGTTGGGAAATAACAAGTCTACCTAAGGACAAGAAGATTGTAGGATGCAAGTGGATACTTAAAGTGGAAAGCAAACAGTAATGTGGAAAGATACAAGGCAAGTCTCGTACCAAAAACACAAACATTTGGTATTGAGTACCAAGAGACCTTTGCTTTGGTAGCTAAGATGAACTCAATTCGAATTTTACTATCTCTAGTAGTAAATTACAAAATTGGTGCAATGTGAAAAGTGCTTTCTTGCATGGGGATTTAGAGGAAGAAATTTATGAGTTTACCCCCAGATATCGAAAAGAAATTTGGTGTTGATAAAGTTTTCAAGTTAAAAAAAACCTTTGTATGGTCTGAAACAATCCCCAAGGGCATGATTTGAATGCTTTGGGAAGTTCTAAAGATATGATATAGTCAAATCCAAGCAGATCATATGTTGTTCTATAAACACTCAAGAGAAGGTAAATAGTTATCTTGATTGTTTATGTAGATGACATTTTTCTTAACATGTAATGATAACTCGAAATTGGAAGGTTTGAAGAAAAAGCTTGCTGAAGGTTGAGATAAAAGATTTTAAAACGCTAAAGTATTGTCTTGGAATGGAGTTTGCTAAATCCAAGGAGCATTTCTTGGTCACTCAATGCAAATCTGCACTTGACTTGCTTTATGCAACAGGTCTGCTTGGATACAAAGGTGCTGAAACACCAATAGAGTGTAACCTGAACCTTCAACATGCAAAAATGATGCTGTGATGAATATATATCATTTTCAATGACAGTTTTGAAAACTGTATCTGCTATCTTATACATGTCTAGACATAGCATTTGCAGAAAGCAAAGTTAGTTAATTCATGCATTCACCAGGAAAAGAACACTTGAAGTAGCATACAAGATACTAAGGTATCTAAGGAAGACTCTTGGTGATGGTCTGTTATTTGAAAAACAAGGACATCTTCAAACAGAAATGTATACATATGCAGCTTGGACTGGAAGCATCACCAGACGAAAGTCTATTTTAGGTTATTGTGCCTTTGTTGAAGGAAATTTGGTGATTTGGTATTGTAAAAAGTAGTCTAAAGTAGCTAGAAGTAGTGCTGAAGCTGAATTTAGATCTTTGGCTCATGGAATTTGTGAAGCTATGTGGATTAAGAGATTATTAGAAGATTTAAAATTTTTCCTAGTATATCACCAACAAAAGTTATTGTGACTACAAGGCAGCAATTACAATTTCTCATAATCCTATTCTTCATGATAGAAACAAACATGTGGAAGTTGACAAGCACTTTATCAAAGAAAATTTGATAATGAACTGATTTCAATGATTTAGATACCTACTGCTGAACAAGTAGCATTGTTCTCACTTTTTACACAAGAAAGCTGGATATGGAAGACATATTCGAGCCAGCTTGAGGGGGAGTATTGGAAGCAGGAATTTTTGCCTTGATGTGGCTGAAATCATGTTGATTTTACAGCTGTAATATTTAGTTTTTCATTCAGTGATACAAAATAGGAAACTATATATTTAACATTATATTTAGGGATTATTTTGTTTTTAGGTTTATACTTATATCTTCTATAAGTAGCATTGTTGTGTATAGTTTTTAAATAGAGTGAATAACTGAACCTTCATTTCAACTTATAAGTTTTTGTCTTTCATTTATTTATCAGTTGTTCTATTTGTGATTTAGTATAGGCGATATAAGGTTTCCATGAAACCTAATTACCCTACCCATCCCAACACCTTAGTTTTTTTTTTGTTGTCTAATTCGTCTTTGTAGTAAAAACTGGTTTAAATTTCAAGGTGGTTCTGTTAAATCCCTATTTTTGGTGTGCAACAAAAAGATCATGTTATAGTTTTCTTTTGTCCTTTAAATATTATATTTAGTTATTGCTACTGCTTTCAGAATTTGATCCATAGAGTTCTATTGATTATGAGGCTAACTTTCTGTCGTGAATTAGTCGATTGAATAATACTGGTGTTCTGAATTTGTTGGAAAAAGGTAAATATTTACCATTCAAAAAGAGGGAAAAAAACAGTCATTAGCTAAAGAAATGCATTGAAAATGGATATACGACCTTTCTATGAGATAGTGCTTTTTAACCCTCTCAATGTTGAATCTATTTCAAACATATGACTCTCTCATTGTTGAATCTATTCAAACATAATATGCAGTGGTACCTTAATTGGACATGGTACAAGTATCTTAATTTGATATTTTTAAATACCTTTTAGGACTTATCACTGATATTGAGTAGCGATAAAAATTTGTATCCATTTTTCATAATGCTATTCAGGATTAGATATATTATGGCAATGCTTCTGAAAACATGAATATTTGTACTTGAGTCTGCGTTATGTTCTGTTTACTCTCACCCTATATGTTCTCGAGCTTTTGCTTGTTTGTGTGATATTGATTGTTTGTAGTCATGTTCATAATTTTGCAGACTCAGCTAGCAAATCATAATCAACTTGGTGACCATTATGCTTCCAAGCATCCTAAAGAGATGCCTCCAGTAGAATCGAGTTGATTAAGGTTTAGTTGTGTAAAAATTGCACAGATTAATGGAAAAAAAAAAGAGATTTCCTCCTTGTGTGTTTGGTACTGGTGCATGTATGCAGGTTATGCTCCATTCTGTCATATGAACCTTCGAAATTGTTTTTATTGTCTGATTTTCCCAATACCTTACATCGCTTGAATTAACAGCTCACTGGCAGTATAAAATGAAGGCCTAATCCACCCATTGTTGCATTGTTTATTTCTTATCTCCATTCTAACTGAAGGTAGAATAAATCATTTTCATATTCCGTAATTCTTCTACTGTTAACTTTTGATGCATAAATTTTGGCTTAGTTCATAATTGAAGAGCTAGAATTCATCAGAAGGGGAAAAAATACACGTCTTAGTTTTGCAATTTGGCCACATTAAGGTTTATTGTATGGAATGTCATCATTTACCCAACTAAATACAACGGATACTCATCTATTATGTAGCCGTTTTTTTCTCTTTATTATATACATTGAGCGAATGTGTCAAGTGAAAATTATGAATAATTTATTTAGATAAACTATACTCTATTACATGTAATATGAATATGTCTAAAGTAGTATCTAACTTCAACTTAGGTATGAAACTTAAAAAGTAACTATGGTTAAACCATTGATAATTCATTTTATGATTTCATTGATATAGTATGTTCATTATTGATGATCTCATCTTTTTGTGTAATAAAGAAGTAAAAATTTGGCTAACCAATACGGTTGGTAAGTCGAATAGCACAAAGTTCTCTCAATGTTCATTTTGGAGCAATCAGTGTGAGATTTAATTCTAAAGTATTCATTGTAGAGAGTTTCGGTCCATGTTTTTGGTTGTTGAAACTTCTTTATAGTGTTGATTGTTAACGGATTCGAAAATTTTAAGCCAACAATGCGAATTGAGTTTAACGAATTTAGATTTTTTTTTTGGTAAAACCACTTTTAATCTTGTATCTTACAAAAATTTATTTTAAAAGAGATTTTATTGTCAATCCAATTGTAAGATAAGTGAACAAAAGTCTTTTTTAAAAAAACAATCAAATAAGATTTTGGTAGTGGAATAAGGTCCGAGATAAGATTAAACGATGATATTGGAAAAAATAAACTACTTTAAAGCGTTATTGCATTTCTTTTTCTATATGTATTTAATTAAATTTATAATTTATTTGTTATATTTGGTTAATTTTCTTTAATGCTATTTTGTTAATCAATGTTTTTTTTGGAAAAAAGAAAAAAGAAAATATATTAATAAAGAAAGAAAGTAAAGCTTACACGAGTCTATACGGATACCCTTTAAAACAACAGAAGTGTAATATTTTTAACTATTCAAACATAAAAGAGATACTGGCTGAAATTGTTGAGTATTCAATTTAAAAATCGACCTCTTTGATGCTATCAAGAGTTTCAAAGGTGAGTAGATTTATATATTTGGACTTGAGTTCAAACCTCCTTGCATTTCGTTCTTTCCATATTATCTGAAAAGGAAATAAAATAAAAATAATTGTTTGAAATCGATTCCAAGTTGAAGAAAGGATCGAATATGAATTGATCAAATCATTCACTCCACAGTCTGATAGATAACTGATTAATCGGACGAGAATAAAGTAACACATATACTCACAGTTGCGATATGGGGTAATTGTAGGGGAGTTCTTTTAGTAGCTAATCACTGGACTGCACTGAAAAAAGTAGTAAAATGATTAGGCCATTGACAACTTAGATGTGTTGCTTTCCAAACCTGATGAGTCAACTCGCACCCGAAGAATAAATGATCTCGAGTTTCTTCCCGAGTTAAATAAAAAGGACATCATGCATTGATGTTTAAGTAACTAAGTTGATCACCTGCCATAAAAGAAAGGAAGTTTTGGGGTAATAATCTTGTGCCAGATGATTCGGTGCCATCCCACTCAAGGTCTCCTCACCCATAACAGGTCCTTGATTTGTTTATTTGAGAGGAGATGGTAGGCATGTTATACCAGTAGAAAGTATCATGATGAAGGGGGGAGCATATGAAGGTTGCAAGTGATCGAGGTTCTTTGGAAAATGTCGTCTATTACCATTGATGAAGGATTCCGTTTTGGTATATAGAGGGAAATCAATACGAGCTCTGTGCAATTGTTGTGTATGGTAAAGAGTTTGTTGGCCTGTCTAATTATCAAATCATAGGGAAATTAGCTTTTCGTTACCAATGGCGCAAGTCATATTGTGACGCCCTAATATCACCTGGGAGGATACGGGGGCGCCACGCAGACAACAAAACATATATACAGAACCGAGACAATCCAAGCGAGGCAGAATATTTCATACATGCATTTTTAGAATCTCAAATCAACCATACAGTACTTAACTTATCATTCATACTGTGCCTATCATGTTACACACCATAAATTCAAAGACCAACATGTATTAAGTTTATTACAAACCTTCAAACAAATTGAAAAATTATACACATCAGATACAAGCCCAAAACAAACTCAGAATACATTTTTCTCAAAACAAGACTCAGACTTCATTGGTCATTGTGGTTGACTTGTCCCAGTCTTTATAATCTTCGTTCTGAACCTACACGGGGCAAATCCACCGTGCTAAGCATATAGCTTTGTGAGTAATAACTAATCTATACATGAAGTGACAACTCATCATACAGAATCATATAACAACATAAGCATGCATTAAAAGATTGCCTAACATTAAATCAAACATAATGCGTTTCAGAACAAATTTTTATACTTATCAAAACTGAATATCACAAGAGGGTATAAACCCTTCAGAATCAGAATACAATTTTGTTTATGTTAGAATCAAACATATATCATACACAAAATTAGAGGACTGCAAATCCATTTATAGAGGTGGGTAACGAGACTTATACAGGAGAAACCGAAGTCTCAACACTGAAGTGTCCAGGAGAAACCGAAGTCTCGACACCGAAGTGTCACAGAAGCAGCTGCAGACCCTTCTAGGCATACCTATTTACCCACAACTAGGGCTCAACAGTTTTAAAAAAAATAAAGTCATTCCAAACATTTCATGTAAAACAAGTAGTCAATCATATTCACATGCAAGTAGTACTTCAATATCACATTCATCAATCAATACCTCAGACCTTCGTGTTCGGAATCAATACACAATTCAGTACAGATTCATTAATATCAAATTCAATTCAGTAATAAACAAAACAAAACAAGGTGAGACCATCTTAGGTTACTCACAATTGCTCCCGTTTGCTTATTTCCTTGAAGTCCCAGCAATATCTGGAAGTGATCGTTCTATGCGTTCCTCTATAACATTTAACACATATACAAATCACTATTATGCATGATTAAGAATTCATTTATCTATATTAAATATGTATAATACATGTTCATGACAAATTCTCAGGTATATTTTCTTGCTAAACTGATGTAAAGATCAATTGTACTTCAAAAGTTCCAAAATTCATACATTCAATTACTATTCCAGCTTTTGCTAGAAGTACCTCATTCGAGTCAACTTTGAACAATCAAAAAGATCAAGAAAATGATGTATTTTTGTAATACTTTCTTCTAGACAATTGTTACTCAGTGTCTTAAGTCTCTATTGATACTAAGATCATTCAATTTGGTTCATTATTCTATGATTTATGCTCAAAATACCACATTCTGTGTACAATTGAAATTTTTGGCTAATGCATGATCATGCCTCCAAGTTGTACACCTCGTAACTCTCAATTCCAATATCCGAAAATTACAAAATTTACACCAATTTAAAGATAAGAGAATAAGATACAACTTTTGTGAAGACATCTTAGTCTAATTCGGAACACCAATACAGTTTATTCAATAATCATAGGACATGATTTCTGTCCCTGGTAGTGCTACAACCTAAGCCAAGACTTAATTTCATGTCAATTTTGAAAGTCCTAGAGACATAATTAAAATTTGAATTCTTCAAGAAAGTTGTAGAAATATGTCTCAAGTTTAATCTGAATCAATAATCAACTCATTTGAAACTCTACAGGTCAAGATATAATCACAATACCGAAGCATGTTCAGTGAAAATTATCCAGATCATGACATTCCAGCACATTTCCTCACTTTCTTCCAATCAATCTCTTTCAAAACAATTCAGATGACTCTAAATTTTTATTGAGAGAAAGAAAAATGTCGTATGAGTCTATTGGTTTAATTCTCAAGTCATTTGGAGGTCGGATGACAATGTTGTGGCTAAAAGAGTCAACACAGTTCGGTTTTGGTGCAACTAGTCTTCTCTTCTCTCTCTAAAAAAACGCAAGTTTCCTCCTTCATCACCGAAGCTGCATACTTTTTCACTCTTCTTCCTACTGATTTATTCATTCTACTCCATTTCTAACTTATATTTCTACATTTTTACTCTCATTCCAACTCACCTTACTCTAAAACAACTCAAAATGAAAGATTAAGTACAAATACCAAAACCAAAAATTTTTCTCCACTATTCATCATCTTCAACATTTGTTTACCACATTTTTTGCACTTATCACTTTACTACTTTCTCAGTTTACTCATTCTGTACATAACTTAAACTACCATTACATTCACTTCCATATCATATCAACTAATTCTCAAACCAATTTGTTTTTTTTTTCATAAAATTAATCATAACCTATCAATTTTCCAGATTTTTATCTTAAGTAGATTTCGGGTCAGATTTGTATGACCACTTTGACCTAGACAATGAGGTATTTGGGGAATACCTTCTAATAAACAAATGTTCCACAATGTCTTAAGTGTTCAATGACATCAATTTCATGCATTTTGGTTCAGTATCATTCAAGGTATAATCAAAAATCTGCAGACTGTTTTCATACCTTGATAGAACACCAATTTCAACTTCAAGCCAAATTTCCAGACTCTTAAGGGCATATTTTGAATTCGATTCCTTCATGAAAAATGTAGTTCTATGTCTATAGTTTGCTATAAATCATCACAGATCAAGTTATGCCCTAAATACATATATATGTTCACTAAAATACTGCATATATCATATTCCAATGACTATAATCCTTCATCTTGTTAATCAATCACCATATTTGCTTCTTCTT
>JAOSBK010000004.1:23577341-23589684 GCA_027568895.1 Erythroxylum shatona
GTCCGATGACTGTGATGATTGAGCTGAATTATTGAAGTGCTATAGGTATGTATGTGTTTGTTTGCGTTTGGATTCCGGACAGGAGGTCCGATGATTGTGTAGATGGATTTGAGATATTGAAATGCTCTTTGTTTATGGCTTGATGATATATAGACATGTGTGCGTTTTTATAGCAAATGAAAAGTAAGAGTTTAAAATGATGGCATATGATTGTATAAGAAGAATCTTATGAATTGAGATTTTGATTGAGGATGAATTTTCAAATGGAAAATTGAATTGCTTTGTATGAGATTGAATAAAGAATGAATTTTTTTAAATACCGTTTTGGAATTGTGTAAACCAAATGCGTTTTGAGTTTCTAACGCTAGGTTTTCTAAAGTATACATTTTCGGATGTCGGAATTTGGCTTTAAGTCTGATTGAACTGTTTTGTTTGCTTTCGATTCCGAGCCATTCGATTCTTTCGCTTTTTGATCCGATTTGCTTTCTTTGACTTTTGCTCAGTTTGACTTTCGTCTTATGTTTCCGCTTCCGATTCTTTCGCTTTATGATCCGTTCGTTCGTTTTCGTCGCTTTGTTTTTCGATCTATGATTCCGAGGTTGGGTTCCGGAAGCGGGACCCAATAGATTATATTGATTTTGTATATTTCCTCTTTCATGTAGAACATTTTGTATTAGGCTATGATGATATGGATATTGAAAGATACCTTGTAAACATTCGATTTTTATGAAATGAAATGAGGAAATTTTGGTTTTAAAATATTGTGACTTTCTTGATGATGTATTATAAGAAAATAAAGATAAATGATATCATATTAAGCGAATGTTGTGATTGAATGTAACGTGTCATTATCATAGGTTATGTACTAGAATATCCACAGGGTGTTCCGATATTTATCTTAGGGTAAGGGGATGCTATATGCGTAGTCCAAAAAAACAAGTTTTGAAAATGTGTTTGAGAAAATAATGAGTGTAGAAACAAATGGGAAAGGAGAGAAAACATAATGACAAAAAGCAGGTGGATTTTACGTAGTCTAGAAAACAAGTTTTTGAAAATGGTTTGAGAAAATAATGAGTGTAGAAACAAACGGGTAAGGACTAAGGAGAGGAAGTAAAATAAAAAAAGTTAAATTAAGCAAATGGATTTTGGGGAAATAGTTTTTTTTACTTTATTATTAAAATGGATCCTATTATATTAATGTGAAATGGCACATGTCCAATAATTATCATCTTAACAATATTTAACAGAAAAATATATTATTATAAAATTTTCACAAAATATAGGACATTTTTAAAGATCTTTTAACTAAATGAGGTTTTAATTAATAAAATTCATGAACCCGTAGTGGGAGGTTAATCTCTTTTTACATTTATGTAAATATAATCAGTATAATTCAACCTATAGATAAATAAGAACAATATATAATATTTTGATTTACAATATTTGTTAAATAATTATTTAATAGAAAAGTTTAAACTCTTTGATAAAATTCAACAAATAACTCAAATATCAAATACTTTCTTAATGTTTGAGAACCAAAATAAATAGATTACAACTGTACTCATAAAGTATGAAAGAGTAAAGTGATGTAATTTAACTTTATTAATAAGATTTTAATATCATTTCAATAAAATATTAAAATGATCTTTTTTTTCATATTAATTTTAATTATCATTTATAAGTGAAATATTTGAAATTAATGTTAATAAAAATAAATAAATTGTTGTTATTTTAAAATTTTATTATTATGATTTTTTTGAGACATATTTGATGTAAAATTATAAAGTATATAGTACAATATATTATTGGACTATTTTGCAATTTTTAAAAAATTTAGATATTATTTTATAAATTTAAAAAATTGTCCAAAACGATACCTGATATTGTCAAGTACCAGTATAATATTGTACCAGAACCCAATTCGATATCAATACCGGTATGGTATTCATAACATTACATTTAGGTATATCACCCAAATTATGATTAACAACCTAGTAAGTTTGTTCCAATCTTTATTTTTAATTTTCTGTTTTTATTTTCAAATTTAGTATTAAAAGCTTGTTTATTTGAATTTTTGGTTTATATTTTTAGTTTTGGTTTTTTTCCAACTTTAAAAAGTTGTGAAAATCATAAAACGTGATTTTTATTTCCTATTTTTATTTGTTCATAATCTAATTTTTTATCAACTAAACATATATTATTTAACTATTTAATATATTAATTTTCAATAAGAACTATGAATAATTTAATTTAATATTATGTATTTAATTAACTAAAATTAATTATTAATTGAATTATGAATAGTTTAATTTTATTTAATTTTTATAATTAAATCAAATATAATTTATCTTTAAATTTTATCCAATATGTAATTATTATCAATGATAAAAATATAACTATATTGACATTAATAACTAAACAGGTTTTTGTTTTTATCTAAAAATAAAAATTGAAAACAAAAAACAAAAATTAAAACTAAAAATCACAAAAAATAAAAGTAAAATCAAACGTTCAATTAAGTTTAACCATTATTTTAAAGATGAAAATTAGATGAAAACTTCTAAGTGTTACCAAACAATTTTTAAAGTGTTTTACAAAAATAACTAACAAATTTAACATTTATACCAAACACAATATTAAAATTTTAACCATGTACTTTAATTTCTATGAAAAAATTAACAATAAGTGAAGCATTGATAGTTTGTTACAAGTGATAAAGTATGTCAGTTTGAAAACTTGTCAACCATAATAAAAATATAAACATTTCATCTAACAATCTTAATGAAACAAGAACGAAATCCATATAAATATCCTTTTAAGTTTCATAAGGAATATGTAAAGGAGCATATAAGTTAGTGTTTTGTTTTCTAAATTTAGGTAATTGACATGGTCTACATTTTGTATCAATTCTAATAACATCTTTTTTAAAATAGTATTAATAAAATATATCATCAATCAAAGCGATGTGTTATCCCTTCTAAAATATCTAAGTAAGCCATTTGTATGCACTTCTTAAATCAATAAGAACCTAAATCTTTTTAAATACATAATTATCATAAAAAAGAAAAACAATATACATTATCATAAATAATATCAAAATTAGGATAATTAGAATACTTACCTTTCAATTTATTAGAACTAATAATATGAGCACTTAACACTGTTAAGTGTAGTAATGAAGCGACTAAAAGCATCAACAACTTTATTTTCAATACCAATACAATGTTTACTCACAAAGGAACAACTACTTGAAAGTTAAATGCACCTAAAATGTCTAACATTAAATCTCTTTTATGAATTTAAATATTTCAAGGTTTGATAACTACAAAATAAAATAAACTCTTAAAAAAAATGAAACTATTAGAAATGAAGACATTGCACTATAACATAAAATTCCTTAGTATTTGTTGAATATCTCTTTTTCTCATTATTGATTTTTTGCTAAAGAATATTATATGGTAGCTTTCTTGTCTAAGAAAATCACCAATTCCTACATTAGATGCATATAAGCATCCTTACTAACCTTAGTAATAAGGGCTTCTTAAGATAGGTGTTTTAGTAATCTTTTCTTTGATTTCAATAAATGTCTTTATAGCATTATTAGACCATTCAAACATATCAATTTTCAAGCAATTAGTGAAAAGAGTCATAACGTGATTAAATCCTTTAAACCTCACAAAGAAAGAAGCTAACCCATGAAAACTATAAGTCTCAATAATAAATTTAGGTTTATATCACTTTCTAATTAGCTCTAAGAATAAGTTGTTATACCATTTTTTTGAAACTATAACGCCTAAGAATGGTATTTGTGATTACATTAAAAAACATTTGTTAAGGTTAGAGTAAATCTTAGCTCTTAAAGAGTGACAAAAACTTGCTTAAAATGATCTAGATGCTTTTATTTTTAGACTTGCTATATACCAGAATGTCATCAAAATAGACTACTAAAAAACTTACTGATAATGTAGGTTATGACTCTCACTAAAATACTAAAAACATTACATAAAATAAAAGGTATGACTAAGCATTCAAACAAACCATCTTAGGTCTAAAATGGAAGTTCCACTTGTCCCCTAGCCTAATGCAAATTGGTGATGACCATTATGTAATCATATTATGGAAAACTAACTAGAATTAGTTAGAAGATATACCATATCTCCAAGAAAGGGAATAGGAAGCCTATACTCGAATATGATCTTATTGATAGCTCTAATATCTATTCACATTCTTTAAGACTCATCTTTCTTTAGTGTTTGCAAACTTGGTACTATAAAAGGGAATAAGGCTATTCCTAATAACTTGATGGGAATCAAGCATCTACATAAACTGCACAAGCTTCTATGCAAGCACGACATGAAGAGGGGCTTAAACCAATTGCAAATAGTTAAAATCAAGTGCTAAAAGTTGCTAAGATCCATTACAGATTATTGGGGTACCATTAATAAGGAGTACAGTAAAGAAGGCTAAAGATGCTCTCACTGACTTGTTGGTGGATCTTTACGAAAGAAGTGAAGTAATGCTACTTTAAGAGATTGAATTTAAGGTCATAATATTGATTCAAGTGAAGGAGTAAGTCATGGAAAGAGTAAATAGAATGTAACCGACACTGATGTCATATTGGTGTCTGGTGTCAGTCTTACATTACTTTATGTGTAACATCCCATTCCCAGATTGATAGTTAAAACCCCAAATATGGTACATGAAAGATTAGTGAGGGATTAGAAAATGCATTTTCATGCTTATGCCTAATATGTCATGCACATACACATGAATAGTAAAAATTTTTGCATATGAAACTAGTGGTTTATGCATTTATGAATAATTTCGGGTATAATTGGTTATAAATGTGGTTATGTGAAAATTTTGAATTTATAGTATTAAAAATCGATGTGGAGAATATACGTATTGATTTAGAAATTTTTGGTGAATTTCGGGGGGGAATTTTTCGAAAATATTGAGTATTATTGGACTAGGAAAAATGTCACTTGGCAAGTAAATTGATGATGGATATAGAAATAAAAGTTTAATAATATTGAAGAAATTCCATTGATGATTTTAAAATTTTTGAGAAAATGTCATTAGAAGATTAAGGTCAATTGGAGCAAAATTTGGAGTTTGATTGAACTAGTTAAGTGAGAACCTAGTTAAAGCCTTAGGAATTGGACAAATGGGCAAGTGACAAATGTCACTTGCCAAGCCAACTTTTAAAGCTACGTTTCTTTTAACCTTGAAAGACAAAGACACTATTTGTCTTGTCTTAAAAATATCTTCTTCGTAACTTTCTTCTTCACATTTCTTCCTTACATAGAGTTTTTCGTTAAACTCCTTCTGAGAGTTAACCTTGTTCTTCCTTATCCCACACCATCTTCCACTTTGCCATTTGTTTCTTTTACTCTAAGAAAGAATCGAAGCTGGTCAACTTATTCAGTGGGATACGTACATTTGCACGGATTTAGGGCTTCGGGATAGTTGAAGATCTTGGAAATTTCAACAAGTAATTATTAAGTAAATCCTTCAGAGTTGTGGATTTATGAGATAAATTCGATGAAATCACTATCATTGGCATGAACATGGAATTTACGCATATATTCATCAACATTGTGTTAATGGGATGAACAAAATATAGATATAGTGTTATTTAGTATTTGCTAGATTTTTAGTGATCATGTGATGTAGAAATGATTTTTGGACTTTGAAATAGAAATCAAATGGTGTATGAGATTAGTTTAGAAGATAAAGTATGAAAAAGGTGATGTGCTCTGTTTCTTCACTGTATATATATGTGTGTGTGTATACGTGAGTAGATGAAAGCATTAGAGATGATCAGGAAAATGGGTTTTGAGTTGAAGAGTAGTTGCAAAATGATGGTCTGAAATGGATATGAGTGTATAAATGAAAGTTGAGAGGAAAATTTAGAATATGGAAAAATGTTGAAAATGCAGAAAAGATGACAGAGCATGAATAGGATGAACCATAAATTTTTTGCTTTTGATGGTTCTTGACTAAATTTTGCATATTTAGGGGTAGTATGAAATTATGGTGAATGAGTTGAATGAAATGGAGTAGAAATACTAGAAATAAAAATTTGAAGTGTTGGATTTTGGAAAATGGAAGTTTGGAAATTTCATAGGAATGAATAGTTGAGAGTTGAATGTTTGGTCTCAAACTTTCATGAGTTTACTGTACTGATCTAGTGAGATTTTGACACAATGGACTCATAACATTTGCATATCTTTCTTTAAACTTTCCATTGATATAAAGTTTACAAATTTTGGAGTTATAGATCAAAAGTTATGGAGCTTAGAAGTTAAGATGTCGGTAGAGAAGAAGAAGTGGAATTACAGTTTTGAGGTTCAAAATCGATTTGCACCATCATACATAAGAACGACGGTGACTTTTGAGTTTAGAGAAAATGCACCATCGTACATAAGCACGACGATGAGTTTAGAGATGAAGTGAAATTTGCACCCTCGTGCTTGAGCACTATCGTGCATTTGGGATTTTCTCTTTTGTTGAATGGTCTTGCTTCTTTTAACCATATCTTCTTCGTTAGACCTCCAAATGACTTGGTTCTTAAACCATTGGACTCATAAAACATTTCTCTACCTCTCCCCAAAAAATCATAGCCATATGAAATGAATTGAGATAGATTGAATGAAAAATGTGGGACTGGTATGACTTGTGCTCTCACCCAATTTTTGTCTTTACCTGTCACACCCATGACTCCTGCACACTCATGTTCCTCTTAGGCCCATGACTCCTGCACCCCTGTGACTTTCCTCTCTCATGCTCATGAGTTAATTCCAAGACTCATGTTTATTTGTCACATCAAGTTACTGTTCTCCTCAATAGTAGCTACGACTTGCAATTGATCTAACCACCTGAGAGTAATTTGCAAACTGGACAGTCCTGTTTATTTTGACCATAACTTCTTCTTTAGATATCCAAATCAATGATCTTTGATTTGGAACAAGTTAGAGACATAGGGATACAAATCATATGAAGAAGTGGAATTAAAATTCAGTCTCTAAGGTGTCCAACTTCTGGCTGGAAGTTGTGTATAGTACACTGTTTTTTAATATGAACAGCCTGAAAATGCTTGATTCATATCTTCCAAATTACTAAACCAAATTGAGTGATTTTGATGTCAATAGAAACATAAGACATAGAGGAACAATTTTCTAGAAGGGAGTACTACCAAATTTCTTTCTTTTCATTGTCTAAATGATTAAGAAAAGAAGATCAGAAAGTGAGTTTTTGGGAGAAAAATCTGAAAGTGATACAATGAGAAATGAATTATGATTTCAATGGTTTTAGTAAGGCATAAACCTAAGTATAAAGTATACTTAGATGGGTTTTGATATGAGAATAATTTTGTGATGAAATTGATGGAAAGATACTTGAGATTGTCATGAACATTCATTGTACATAATTCATTTCATTCATGTGCATTGTTAAACACTTATAACTATGCAAATTGTGATATATGTGTATGTTATTTGATTTAAAGGAGCAATTGGAACGTCAACCTCCAGACGTTGATGGCACTTCCAGGTTTTATCTTTGGGAGCGTACTGTGAGTAGTCCTAGATGGTCTCATTTCATTATTTGTTTTATTTTGAATTTTTGTATTGATTGACTACTGAATGACTATATGAATTTGATTGATTGTGTTGGTTTCTGGACTGGACGTTCGATGAATGTGATGTATGAATGAACTATTGAAGTGCTCATTGAATGTGAATTGGACAGAATAAGTGTTTTCTCAACTTAAGTGTTGAATGCCGGACTAAGGTTCGATGACAATGTGAATGAGATGCGATAGTGAATATGATTGTGAGCTATTGAGCACTTTCAATCGACTAAATATTGTGATCCATTTTATTACATGAATGCATGAAACATAATGGTAGTTGTGACCAGAGTGACTACCGATCAGAGCTTAAAGCTCAACAATTGAAAAAGAGCCTCAAGCTCAAAAGTGATTAAGAGCCTAAGGCTCACTATATAAAATGAGCCATGTATCCCCCAAGTGGATAAGGGGCAGTTAGTAATGAGCCCGGTATCCAATAGATACAGGACAGTTTAGACACTCAGTCACAACAAAGTAACAAATGGAAAGTGGGTCTCATATGCACTGCATATGCATAATATGAATGATTAAATCGTATTAAATGTGAAATGTGAAATGAAGTGAATGTGAATTGTGTTATGTGACTGGGTGAGCCATCAATGATGGTCACTAATTGAGTTCGCAAAACTCACCCAAAATTTGCAAATAATTTTCAGGATCAGAAGAATACCCTGTTAGGCAAACGGGAGTATACCTCCTGCATGCAAGTCCAGGATAGGGGTCGGGATCAGTTTGTGACTGCATTGTATTCCTTTATTTTCGTACTAAATTGTATTTTTCGTAAATTTTGTATGAATGAATGTATTCTAAAATTTTTATACAATGTGTATGCGAATGTAATCATGTTGTATTGACAGTATGATTATGAGTGTTTTGTTTCTGGAATGGGTCCTAGTGATTAATGAAACTTTGATGATTTGAAAAATGTTTATGGAATAAAATGCGCTCTATTTGATGATTGATTTCCACATACTATATTTGTAATTTCAAAAAAAATTATATTGAGTTTTGACTGATTAAGTGCTCTAGCATGCCACCCTCACGGGTTACAGTCTCGGAAATCACTCAGGATGTCGGCCATGTGACTCACGGGAGTGGGGTGCTATAGTGGTTAGTCTAGGTCGATCCAACAGAGAGTGTGTGTAAATTTTTTGAAACGAAAATAATTGGTGGTTAGGTTTTTTAGGAGAGGGGGTTTGATTGGTTTAATAATAAAATAAAATAAAATGAAACTAGTGAAAACAAATTAAATCAAATAGCCAAAAAATAATGAATGTGATGAATTCATTAGGGACCAGGTCATAGGTTTAATCCCATTCTACACACGATTGAAGATATTCCATTAAATTGTTATTCTTATACCTCTCCTAACAACTATTAACCATAAGTTAACAGTAAGCCTTATTAACCCCAATTTTCTTTTAGGTCTTGTTTAATTAAGAGCAACTCGCTAATTTTAAACTTAGCTATCAAACAACATAGGACAAGCTCTCTAGATTTAATTAGACAGCCGCACTACAAATTAGGAAAACAAATTAATTAAGGCAATAACCGTATAAGCTCGGGTCATTTAACCTATGTTATATTATCCCTAATGATTAAAAACTATTAGTTGCCACAACGTATCTCAACATAACAATTCAAATTATATTGAAATTCTAGCAATGAGGTCTTACATAAAAATAATCAAATAGAGCATTCAATCATTCTCATATAACACACAAACATTAAACATAGGATAACACAATCAATCCCTAAGAAAAAGATCAATAAATAATAAGAGAAATGCTTAACCGAGTCGTCGGCATCAATGTCACCTCTAAATCAACATCAAAATATCTAGCTCTCCATCAATCTCCAAAGGATGAGAGGTTTTCCCCTCTTTATTCTTTCAAAATCTCTCTTTCGACTCTTCAAAATTTTCCCAGATGAAAACATAACATTGTCATCATAAAAATGATGATTTTATACTAAAAATTGATGTTTGGATAAGCTGGCAGAGCAGTCACAGGTGTGACTGCTCTCACACAGCTGTGAGACACCTTGTCACAGTCGTAAGTCAATGCTAACGACTATGAAAAGTTTGTTATTTGGCTATGAGCCCTCCTACAATCTCCTTCTTTGTGTTTTCAACATATAATCATGATCTTCATGCATTTTCTTTTCGTTACTTGCTCTAATCTTCCTCATTCTTGCTCCATGAAGACAAAGGATTGTGAATCTCCAGAAAATGGCTCAAATATGGTGCTTTTGACTCACTTTAGCTCTTTCACTTTTGAATTATACCTAAAACCATATATCAACTAAAGTGAGTATCTTATGCATTTTCATATCATTAATCACTATGTGTTATTAAATAAATATATAATAATTAAGCACATATCAATAAGCTCTCTAGATTTAGTAGGACAGTCACAATATGAACTAGCAAAATAGACTAATTTAGGCAACATCCACACAAGCTTGGGTCATCTAACTTATATTATATTATCCCTAATGATTCAACACCATAAGTTTACCACAAATGAATCAAAAACACAACTATTATGTATTGTATTAAAGATTATGGCAAAGGTTTTGTATAAGAAGAATCTAATGAAAGCATTCAAATCATTTGTATACAAATACCCAAATCAATGGATAAAGATATCACAAACAATCTTATATGGAAAAATTGACATACTTAGTTGTGTTGTTTGTCCCTTTAATCTTTCTCCTTGATCACATTTTTAAAATTTCTAGATCTTTGCATTAGATAGTAAAGGATTCACCACTAAGGGATACTTGTGTTTCTTGCTCTATATGGGTAGGTCTAATTTCCTTGCTAATTGCCTCCACTTGAGTTTAAGTGGTAACTTCTTTTATAACTAACTCCTTTTAAGTAGTGTTTCCAATAATCTTCTTATGACACATGTTTCCCTAAAAGTAAAAGGAAGTATTATGCTTAGATGTGATGTAGTGCATTGTAATACTGCTTAAAATAACAAGACCTACAACTATAGCAATGGTGAGTCTAGGTCGATTCCACAGAAAGTGTTTGGTTACCTTTCGTAATGAAAATAATCAGTGTTTGGGTTATGGGAGTTTTGGTTTGGTTTTAAATAAGAAAATAAAATGAAACTAAACTAATGAAAACAAATTAAAGAAAACATTCAAAAATGATGAAAAGTGATAAATACGTTAGGGACCCAATCATCGGTACTCACGGTTGAACATATTTCATTAAATTGTTATTCTTATATCTCTCCTAGCAACTATTAATCGTAGGTTAACAATAAGCTTTGTTAAACCTGATTTTCCTTAGTTCTTGTTTAATTAAGAAGAGCTTACTAATTAAACTTAGCTATCGAACAACCTAAAATAAGCTCTCTAAATTGAATTGGACAATCACATTACAAATTATAAAAAATATTAATCAAGGAAAAAACCACATAAGCTCGAGTCATTTAACCTAGGTTATGTTATCCTTAAAGAATCGAAGCCATTAGTTGCCCAAAAAAAATTTCAACTTAATGATTACAGATTATATTTGTAGGGTCCGTGTTTTGCGTACCGGGGCAAGCGGGCCCCGCGTACCTCAAATGATCACGCGACCACTACCAGGTATTGTCCTCTTTGGTTCTTGAATGAGTCACCACTAGAACTCAAGACCTCAAGATTTTGTTGCACTTAAGTGCACGCCTCTTACTATTGAGCTACAATTGTAACATCCCATCACCGATGGGAAGGGTAATTTGGTCATTTGGGACGGGTTAGGCGAGAGTAAATATATCTCAGCATGAACATGCATCATATAGCCTCTACATAAATATGAATGGTAAATTTTGTACATGCACATGATTGTACATGCATTTCTGACATTTCCCGGCATGTGTCTAAATGGAAATTTTTGTGAAATATGTGATAAGTGTGTTTGAAAAATTGAATTGGGGTGACTTATGTGTGTTTTACATTTTTAGGGAATTTCAGGAATTTTTCTGAAATTTTTCGGGGTACTTTTTCGGACCGAAAAAATTGCCAAGAGGCAGACTGATGGGATTTTCGGTACCGAAAATTTCTGCCATATGGCACTGAATTATTGGATAAATGATTTTAGGGATTACTATAGAGTCATTAGCATTAGATGGATTAAAGATTAATTTGTATTAGGGTTCTTTGATTAAATGTTCTTAATTGAGGTTTTTGTCTTTTTCTCCATGAATTGACAAGTGTCCACATGCATTAAATGGTTTTGTCTTGTTCCTTTAACTCATCCACGACATTCCTCTTTGGTAAGACTTAAAAACATTACTTTGAAAGCTAAAGCTCCTCTCATCCATAGCTTTAGTTCTTCTTAATTGATGCTTTTGTCTTTTTCTCAATTAAGTGACAAGTCTACTTATGCATTTAATGTCTTTGTCTTGTTTCCTTCATCACTTACGACACTTGTCTTTCAAAGGCTTTTGGAGTTTGAATTTTAGGGCTTCTCTCCTCTCTTCTTCGTGGCTTCTTCTCCTTGCATTTTCGTGAGTCCTCTTACTTGCTATTAACCTTTACCTACACAAAAAGGCTCTCTTAACCTACTTACTTTCTCTTCTTAAGTGTACAAAAGTACCAACCTAAGTCTTGTGATGGTGAGGGTCGTAGGTGGTGTTGAGTGGTAGAAAGTTGGAGTAGTTTGAAGTGGTTTGGAGAATTGAAGAGCTTGAAGTTTGTTTAGGTGAGAATTTT
>JAOSBK010000004.1:23589784-23614561 GCA_027568895.1 Erythroxylum shatona
ATGGTTTCAAAAATTAGTGATTTTCATATTGATGCTATATAATTATGATGCCATGTGAAGTACAGTAGTGATTGCTCTTAGTTTACCCTTATCATAGGGTATGTATCGGAATGACCTACGGGCGTCCCGGTGTATACCTTATGGTAAGGGGGTGCTACAATATTGGGTTCTTACATACAAACAATCAAATAAGAGACTCAATCATTCTTACATAACACCTAAACATTAAACATAAGATAACATAATCAATCCCTAAGAGAAAGAATAACAAACAATCAGAGAAATGCTTAACCTAGTTCTTCGGCGTCGATGTCACCTTTAAACTAGTATCAGGAAGCTAGTCTTCCATGGGTCTCCAAAGGAAGGGAGACTTCAAAACTAAGAGTTCACACCCTTAAAATGAAAACCCCAATCAAAAAATAAGGTTTCTACAGTCAAAACAATGTTTTCATACTAAAAAGTAGTTTCGGGTGAGCTATCCACTTATCGTGGGTATGGCTTAGTGTACTCTCACAGCCATGACTTATTTGTCATAGCTGTGAGATGCTTCTCAAGCTATGACATATGATATTCTTCATTCCTTTTGGAATTTTCTTGTCTCCTTTTACTCTAATCCTTCTTCTTCTTGCTTTATGAAGAAAAGTGAGTGTGAATCCTAAAAAGATGACTCAAATGTAGTGCTTTTGACTTACTTTAGCTCTTTTGCTTCAGATTTGAACATAAATCAAATATGAACTTAAATGAATGTCTTAAGCATTTCATATCATTACACACTAACTATTATAGAATAAATTTATAGCCAATTGAGCACATATCAAGATGATTTTGTACTTCTTTAGGTGAAGGAGGGCTATGAGAGTTAGAATTAGGAGAGGAGGTTCCTATTAGTTATTTATGATCACCCTTGACATTGTCATGTCGGTCACTAAGCATTCCCTTACTATAGTGAGGAGGTGGTTTCATCCATCTTTGACCATAATGAATCGAGTCTGAAGGGCTAGTCAATCAGTTCTAATTCTCTATTGGTTCCCGTTTGCCTGCCCCCTTATAGTCCATTAGTAGGTAAGGTGGTCAATACCATTAGTAGGTATCCTTGATAGAGTCCTCAACTAGGGTGTTGCCTTACCTAGTTTGAGAAACAGTATCTCTTTTGGAAGTTATTTTTTAAAGTTGAAACTTACATGGACTCGAGCATAGCTTATTCTTTTACAATCTAATATAGCTTCATCTATGCATTAGGGCCTACCTATAAAGCTTGCAAGGTAAATTATGCCATTTGCGGACCAGTATTTAAGAGTTATTTGGTGGAGGTTCACCCAAAAGGTTGCTTGTTTCTAACTAATCTCCTCCAATATGATGCATGGCTTCCACATTTGTCAGAAAATAGGGTAACTATTATAAGCTAGGGTCTTTGCTCTACCACTTTAAAAACATTTTCCTGTGTAGCTATTACTTTATATTTATAACTAATTAACTTATTTTACAACCATCTTTTCTCTCCTTATAGCTTAGTTCTTTCTACAAGTTCATTCCATCTCAAGATAAAATTATAACAAGGAATTTAAGTTATCATTCTTGGATCTTTATATTGCATCAACTACTAATACTTGTCGATTGCACTAGAAAATAGAACACAACACTGCACATTAAACTTTATAATAGTGATGGGTAGGGATCGTATCCATAAGGAAAGCAATCTAAATCAAACAATTGAAGATTGATAAAATTAATGAATGCATTTAGAATCCAGTTCTTGGCTCAATATTAACTTACACATAGATAAACATATTTCATTGTACTATTGTTTTCACAGCTTTCTTATAAACTATTAATTGTAGGTTAATAATGAGTTTTGTTAACCTTGGTTTTCCTTTAGGTTTTGTTTAATTAAAATAAGCCCTTTAACTAAACTTAGCTATCGAACAACCTAGAATAAGCTCTTTAGATTTCATAAGACAGTTGCAATACAAGCTAGGAAAACAAACAAATCTAGGCAACAACCATATCAGCTTGGATTATTTAACCTATTTTATGTTATCATTAATGATTTAACACCATTAGTTTACCACAAACAAATCAAAAACACAACTATTACATATTGTATTAAAGATACTAGCAAGGGGTTCATATAAAAACAATCCAATGAAAGCATTCAAGTCATTCTTACATAAATACTCAAATCAATATTCAAAGAATGACATAAACAATCTCTATAGAGAAAGAGAGTTAACAATACACAATGAAGAGATGCTTAATTATGATCTTTTTTTATTTTCACTACAAACTAGAAGGAAAAAGCATTAGCCCTCTATAGATCTCCTAAAAGTCATAGTTATGTAGCCCTTCACATTCCAAAAATGATTCACCTTTTCTTTAGTCGTTCATATGCCTGTTGATACAAAAAACTAGATTTTTAGGAAGATGCATGGTTCGATGCATGATCGTGTAATCAATTGTGCATCACCAAAAAATGTTTCTTTCCAAATTGTGCATGGCCATGCATCTTGCAAGTCATGTGAGATCTTCATCTTTTTTCATTTTCTTATCCCATATTTACTCTAATCCATCTCCTTTTTCTATAAAGACAATGAATTTGGACATTAAGAGAATAGCTTAAGGAACTTACTCTTAACTCATTTTAGCTTTTATACTTGTAACTTGTACCTGAAATCAAATATGAACAAAATGAGTATCTTGAGCATTTCATAATATTAATCGCTAAGTATTAAGGAGTGAATATATAAACAATTAAGCACACATATACTACCTAAAAATAAAATAAAATAAATCACTTATATTAACAAAAATATTAAAACTAGTTCCTCAATAACAACACTAAGAAAATGGAACAAAATGGAGCTCTCTCTCACAAATTACTGTGTACATATGTATGCATACTCCACTCTTAAATGTAATGGTTGATTCTATATAGCTTCTTTCTTCCCCTCCTAACCAATTACCTGATCCCTTTCCTTCAACCCTTGTACTTATTTATTTAATTCCCCTCCACACTCACTTCCTTCATTCAATTTTCTTATTTCTCCTCTTAACCTCTCCTAACCTTATTACTCTACTTGGTTCATACTCCTCTTTACCACTTTGCTCTATCCTTTTAATCTAGTGTGTTATGCAGCTCTCTCTTCATTTGCATATTGTTCTTTACTCAACATTCACTAATGTTATCCTATGGAGCTAGTGTTTTCCCACCCTTAAACTCAAATTACATTGTTATGCAATCTAAAACTCCTTCCATAAAAAACTCCTTATTTAGTACACAGACCTTTGAGCTAAATTCTTCGCCAATTTAAGATCCTAGGTGCAAGTAGCTAGTGGCCATAGGCCTGAGCTAAATTTAAATTATTTTCCACTAGATAAAGCATCTAAACATATGATATTCTCTCCACCTTTGGGAAAAAGTATGTTTTGCAAGATATGCTTATAAATAATTGGGATGTTTTCCTCTTCAAATTTTAAAGTTCTTAAGAAGCAAAGAAAGTAATTCAAGTTGGTCCATAGCACGTATATAATAAGCCATTGTTGCTACAATTATGTAGGCCTAAATTGAAGCTAAAGGAGATTAAATAGGAAAATATATCCATTTGGATTTGCATACACAATTTTCCTTTGCAGTGTTGGACTATATAAGTGGTCTTAGCCACCTTGCTAGTTACATTGACAAGCCCATCTCTATGGATCAAGATACTACTGAGGATAGAAGAGTTAACTATACAAGAATATGTATCTTAGTCATTTTTATGGCTGATTTGCCTAAAGTGATTCCATTCATTAGGCTGAATAAGGATCCTTAACCTTTTAAGGATAAATTAAAGGCCTATTATACATGGAAGCCTCATCCTACAAAAAAAGAAAATTTGGAAATCTATTGGAAAGACCTTTACAACTAGTAACTATCAAGAACTAATGAGGTTCCCTACTCAATCTCAATAACAAACTAATAGTAATGCAAAGTAGGTTAATTATTCACTTATGGATGTTGATGCAATAACAAGAGAAAAAGTAAATAACTTGTATGAAATCATATCTCCACTAGAAGGAGTGTCACATGCTTAAATGATTATACATTCATTCCATAACACTTAGTGATTATTGCTATGAAATGCTTAAGACATTCACTTTAGTTCATATTTAGTTTTAGGTACAACTCGAAATAGAAAGACCTAAAGTGAGTCGAAAGCATAATATTTAAGCTATCATCTTAAGATTTTACTCAATTGTCTTCATATAGCAATAAGGAGAAGGATTAAAGTGAAGAGGAGACAAAAAATGCAAAAACATAAAGGGTGTATAATGTATTGTCCTGGTCGTGACTCATCATCTTATGGCCATGATATTTTGTTGTTATTCCCATTAAAAAATGTCATACCTATATATCAAAAGTTCATGGCCATGGGCCTTCAATGAGGCCATACATGATTGTGAGCTATCAAGTCACACTTGACTCTTAGACAATTGTCCCCGAACCCTAGGTTTTAATATAAATAGAATATATGACGACAAAAATAAAATAGAAAAAGATGGAATGAATTGTTTTAGGGGTATCAAGAGAAGAATAAGAAGCAGAGCTAGACATCGTTGGAGACCCATGGAGGCCATGGAGGGCTAAGCTTCTTGACATCGATTCGGTGGAGATATCGATGCCAAAGAACTCAATTAAGCATATCTCTCATTGTGTTTATTGTTCTTTCTCTCTTAGGATTGATTATGTTATTCTATGCTAATAGATTTGGGTTTTGTGTAAGAATGATCTTAATGCACTTGTTGGATTGTTTTATTATAAATCCATTTCTATAATATTCAATATAATTTTTAATTGTTATGTTAAGATTCGTTTGTAGCTACTAATGATATTACAATCTGTAATCATTGTGTTTCCTATTGATATCGAATTAGTAGGAATAACATAACCTAGGTTAAATGACCCGAACGTGAGTGGTTGTTACCCTTGATTAATTTTTTTCCTAACTTGTAATGAAACTAGCCAATTAAATCTAGAGAGCTCAGTAGATAGGTTTAATTAACAAGCTTATCTTAATTAAAAATAACTTAAGGGTCACATTATTTTTTATTTAATACAAATGTCATCGAAGTTATGTATCCTTACTGTCAACTAAAGGGACAATTGATCATTTTTTAAGTCTCCTTTGCCCAATTTTGTTTTTCAACAAGAGAAGTTATGGAAGGATCTTTAAGCTATATAGTATGGTATACAGAATTTGCGTTTAGTAATTGGGGACTTCTATTACTCTTTGAATGCTTATGAGGTTGAAGGGGGAGCTAGATTCACAACAGGGACTGACAGAGTGCTTACTCAGTTTTTATACAAGACCACTATATTAGATTTGAGGGGAACTAGTCGATTATTCACCTAGAAAAAAAACCAACAAGGAACCATGTTGATATGGAAAAAATTAGATAAAGCCTTAGTGAACTTGTTTTGGCTCAGTCATTTTCTATAGGCATATGTTCTTTTTGGTGACAATGGGATGTCAACTCACTACTGTATGCTTATTCAACAGATGCATGGAATGGCTAGAGGTGGGACACCCTTTAGATTTTTTAATGGTCTTACACAATAAGAGGGATTTACAGAGCTCTTCAAAAGTTGTTGGTGGCATGAGGTGCAGGGGTACAAAATGTTTCAGCTCATGGAAAAACTTCACACTATCAAGATAACAATTAAACAATTTATGAAAATGCAGAAACATAACATTCATATTTTAAAATGGAAACTGGATGAGGCATAGGAGGTTTGTTGTTAGGATCCACACAACTTTGTATTAAGACATATGGAGTTGGAGAGGCTGAAGGATTATCATAAAGGTCTTAATCATCAAAATTCAAATATCAAACAAAAGGCTAGACAGATATGGCTCAAACATGGGGACTCCAATTCTAAGTTTTTCCATGCATCTGTGATGGCTCAAAGAAATGTTAATAGCATTTCTAAACTGAGAGACACAAATGGATTGTGTAATTGGAACAAGAGATGACTTGGTACATTTGAGGCTATTTTCAACAACTAATTGCAGTCATGAAACTTAACTGAGGAGTTATAATGTGAAAAATATTTTGGTAGTTAATCTCAATTAGATGCAATAGGATATGCTTTTAGCTCCATTCATGCCACAAGATTTTAAGGATCTGCTTTCTAGTCTCAAATCTTCAAAATCTCCTAGGCTGGATGGATTTACTGCTGGCTTTTTTCAAGAAAACTTGGGACATTACTGGTTTGTTATTCATGGATGCATTATTGGAATTCTTTACTTTGGGTCAAATGTTGCAGGAAGTCAATCATTCTTATATATGCCTCATCCTAAAGAAGAGACATCCTTCTTCTATCTCAAATTTCAGACCTATATCTTATTGTAACATAGTGTATAAGACGATAGCCAAACTTTTTGCATCAAGATTAAAGGTAGTATTGGCAGAGATAATTAGTATGGTTTAAGGAGCTTTCTTACCTGAAAGGAATAGTAGGGATAACATCCCCATCCTCTAAGAGCTCTTGGGTGAATATCAGTCCAGTAAACATGTTAAGAGTTATGTATTGAAGATTGATTTGTTTAAGTATATGACAACATTAGTTGGTCTTATCTAAGTGCATGTTTGGAAGTAATAGCCTAAGTTCAAAAACTAGATGTGAGATTTTTTCAAATCTTCCTACTGTTGAGATTATATTCCATTTAATGCTTGACCCTTCATCACGCAAATGTTAATTCCCATGCTTCCATGTTTCATCCTCTGTGATGGGAAGAGGCGATAAAACAATTTAAAAACTGGTTTTAGGTCCTTATCCTCTAACACACAAAAAGAATTTTCAACACCATTGCATCGTGGAAATAAAGGCTAGAATATTCAAAATTCGGAGACGTTGTTGGACATTGGTGGAGCAATGGATGGAGGTATGCTCATTTGGTTATGCTTTCATTGCTAAATACATTAATAATATGCATGTGTCTTGTTTACACATAAATGATGTTCTATTTTGAGATTCATGTCATGTTTTATCATTTGATATTAGAGCATCAATGCCTCTGCCTTACTTATGAACCATTGAAAATATATCTATGTTATGCTATGTTTCTTATTGGTTTTCTGACGTAAGAGATGAGCTTGAGATTCTTGAATATTTGACTTTTTTGTACATGAGGGATGTTATAGTCGTGTTTTGATACTCCATGAAGCACCCAATTATGACTGGATGGTGAAGAGAGGAGGGACGACGATGAACATACGTGATGGCTTCGAACGTCGCCATCCATGCAACGTTGCATGGTTAGTTTTCTAACAACATCTCACACATGTCAACTTGTCATCGTCGTCCCATCGTCGGTCATCTTTAGCCTTCTGTCATCTGCTGTGCGCCTGTTGCATTGGGTTGGAGATGTCACACTGACCCGGCTAGAAGTTGAAGACGACTTTTTTTTTGAAAAATTCATTAATATTAATTATGTTAATATTAGTAATTATTGAGTTAATCAAGACCTAACCCATTTTATTGTGATTTTTAATTATAAAATATTTTGGTATTAATATTTTATGAAAATATTAATTTTAATTTGTATTTCTAATATTATAATTAAAATTTGACAAGCTAGTAATAATTGTTTAATTATTTGCACAAATTACTTGTGATTAATTGAAAATTATGTATAAATTTATGATCATTATACATGCAAAATTAGACTAAATAATTTGTGCATTATTATTTGATTTATTTGTATTATTTATTAATTGATGCAAATGCTTAGGCTTCATTTAAGCTTAAGGTAATGTGAGTGATCAATATGATTTTAATTAATTGGGAGTAGCCACAGCATCTTAAATTAATTACAATTATATATTTAGTTTTAAGATCACATTAAATCATTAATTGTAATTAGTCATACGAGATATGATAAAATCTACCCATAGGAATTTTGTTATATTTGTATGATTAATTAGGATGAAATATCGGATTGTATTTCTTAATCGACCCACAAGAAGGAAGAGAAGGAACATAATTTAATAGTTTGTCATAAAGTTTTAGATGAATCTAATTGAGTAAAACTTTATCCCACAAGCAAGTCTTATGTCACTAGATTCATTTGTTAAAAACATGATTTACATTGGTAAAGCATGAATTATTATTGGTCTCAGATTATATATAACAAGCATATATTTTTATTTCTTAATTTGCAGTTACTCAGACTGTGAATAATTTTGATATTAAGTGTGATATTCCCAAATTGAGAGGTGACAACTATAAGGTGTGGAAGGAGAGAATTATGGTTCATTTGGGCTAGATGGATATAGACTATGCTATTAGGAAGGATGAACTACCGATTATGACTAAAACCAGCACTCCAGATGTTGTTGTTCTTTATGAAAAATGTGAGAGATCTAATAGCCTCTCCGTAATGTTCATAAAGACCAAAATATCTAATGGTATTCGTAATTTTGTCAAATAGCATAATAATGTCAAGGATCTATTGAAGGCTATTGATGAGCAATTCGCTACATCTGATCAGGTCCTTGTCAACACCTTGATTATTAAGTTGTCATCCTTGAGGCTCACTAAAATAAAGGACGTACGTGATTATATCATGCGTATGAGGGACACGTGGCTTAGCTGAAAGCCCTGGAGGTTAGTGTATTAGAATCTTTCCTAACACATTACATTCTATGCAGTTTGCGCCATCAATATGGTCCTTTCAAAATCTCTTATAACACATATAAGGACAAGAGGTCGATCAACAAACTGTTGACCATGTGTGTGCAAGAAGAGGAGAGGTTGTTAATGGAAGAGGGTGAAAGGATGAATTTGATCGTTTTAGGAAATAAGAGGCAGGAAGATGTCAAAAACAAGGGAAAAGGCAAAATTTCTCCTCAATTCGATATAAAGAAACCACCAAAGTATTTCTTCTATAAGAAGAAGGGACACATGAAGAAAAACTGCGCTGAATTTAAGAACTGGCTCGAAAAGAAAGCTACTCCAATTTCATTTGTTAGTTGTGAATCTAATTTAATCATAACCCGTTCTACAATCCATGTTTCAAATACCTTGTAAGGTACGCAAAACCTAAAGAAGCCAGTGGGAAGTGAACAATACATCTATTCAGGAAGCAAGACAAGTTCACATGTGGAAGCCATTAGCACTTACAGTTTGGCTTTGAGTAGTGGCTTTATTTTATATTTTGAAAAGACCTTTTATGTTCCAAATTTCTCTAGAAATTTGATTTCTGTATCAAGACTTGTACCTTTTGATTTTTTCTTTAACTTTCAGATTCTGATTTCAGTTTATGTAATGGATCTAACTTTGTTGGTTATGGTACATTATCTGATGGTCTTTATTCCATTCAGTTACAAAATGATGATGCCTATAATTTGATACATGTAACTGCTGGATTAACTGCTGGATTGAAACGATGTGTTGTAAATGAAGAATCCTCTATGTTATGGCAAAATAGATTAGGACACATCTCTATTGAGGGAATTAAGAGATTAGTAAATGAAGGGGTACCTAGTACTTTGGATTTTGCTGACTTTGAGACTTGTGTGGATTGTATTAAGGGTAAGCAAATTAACAAGTCTAAAAAGGGTGCCAAGAGGAGTACAAACCTATTATAAATCATACATATAGATATTTGTTGTCCAGTTATGGATGTAAATAGTCCGAAATACTTCATCACTTTCATAGATGATTATTCGGGATATATGTATCTCTATTTACTTCGTTCTAAGGACGAAGCTTTGGATGCCTTTAAAATGTTTAACGTTGAAGTGGAGAATCAATGTGGAAAACTGATTAAAATCATGAGGTTAGATAGAGGTAGAGAGTACTATGGTAGATACACTAAAAGTGGATAAATGCTTGGTCCTTTTACTAAGTTTCTTCAAGAATATAAGATTGTTGCCCAGTATACCATGCTTGGTTCTTTGGATCAGAATGGTGTGGCAAAGAGAAAAAACTAAACCTTAATAGGCATGGTAAGAAGTATAAGGAGTAACACAAAAATTTCTCAATTCTTATGGACTAAAGCTAGATAGACCAAAGCTGTCTCAAAGACACCTTTTGAGTTATTTAAGGGGTTAGAAACCAAGTTTGAGGCATATATACATTTGGGGATGCCAGTCTGAAGTTAGAATTTACAACCCACAAGAGAAGAAGCTAGACCCAAAGACCATTAGTGGATATTTCACTGGATATGTTGAAGGTCTAAGGGGTATAGATTCTATTGTCCATCTCACAACACTAGCATTGTGGAATCAAGAAATGCAAAATTTCTTAAGAATTACTTGATTAGTGGGAGTGGTCATTTTCAAGACATAGTTTTTGAAAAGGGCCATTATGAAGCTCAACCCTCTGGTACAAGTGATAGATTGATTGTCATTCACACCTCTCAAGTTGAAACGAGTGTTGGACAACCTGAAGTTCCATAAGCTATTAATACCAATCCAGTAGATCAAGTTATAAATGAGGAAAAGCCAGAAATTATTGAGCCTTACGTATGCTCAAGTTTGCACCCGACCTAACATCGCATATGTTGTTAAAATGTTAGGTCGATATCAGAGTAATCCAGGTGTTGACCACTAGAAAGTAGAAAAGAAGGTTATGAGATATCTTCAAGGCACAAAAGACTGCATACTTATGTATAGGCAAATTGAGAACCTGGAAGTAGTTGGATACTCCGATTCAGACTTTGTTGGCTGCATTGATTCAAGGAAATCAACATATGATTATATATTTATGCTAGCTGGTGGAGCTATATCTTGGAAAAGTGTTAAGCAGACCTGATTGCTACTTCCACTATGAAGGCTGAGTTCGCATCATGTTTTGAGGTCACCTTACATGGTGTAATCCATTAAGGTTGTATTGCGACAACTCAGATGTGGTCTTTATATGGAAGTCGAAGTAAGCATATTGGCATTAAGTATTTAGCTACAAAAGAACGTGTTAAGGAAAAGAAAGTTGTCATATAGCACATTAGCACTGATTTGATGATTGCAGATCCTTTAACTAAAGGCATGCAACCTAAGCAGTTTAAGGATCGCGTAGTGCAAATGGGACTTGGTTCCATAATGTGATTTTTTTGTACATTTTTTGCTTCAATGGAACTCTAATTTAATTTGATGTTTTCTCATAAGTTTTTGTGCACACATATATTTGATTGGTTTTGAGAAATATCTTCTAATTTGAACCTAGAATAAACATATGGTTTATTCATTAAGTTTAAGGGATAGTAATGAGAAATTTTATATAGGTAATACATGGAAGATAATACTTACTATAAGAGGACCTATCACCATGATTCATATATTTGGTTTCTTGTTATGTTTGGCGCTGGGTTAAATGGACCAAGTGGGAGAATGTAAGATTTTTTTTTCAAATCTTCCTATTGTTCCTACTATTGAGATTATGGTCCATTTAATGCTTAACCCTTCATCACGCAAACGTTAATGCCCATGCTTCCATATTTCATCCTCTGTGATGGGCAGAGGTGATAAAATGGCTTAAAAACTAGTTTTGGGTCCTTACCCTCTAACACATGAAAAAGAATTTTCAACACCATTGCATCATGGAAACAGAGGCTAGAAGATTCAAAATTCAAAGACGTTGCTCGATATCGGTGGAGCAATGGCTAGAGGTATGTTCATTCAATTATGGTTCCATTGTTAAATGCATGAATAATATGCATGCATCTTGTTTACTTGTAAATGTTGTTGTGTTTTGAGATACATGTCATGTTTTATCACTGGATTATCCAATGTATATAATTGATGTCTTTCAATATTTTGGTGAATGGGATACCTTCATTACCAGTTAAAAATTCTAGAGTGATTAGGAAAAGGGATGCCCTTTCCCCTTACCTATTTGCCTTAGTTATGGAAGAATTTTCTAGACTTGTATCAAAGTTAGTGGATTGCAATGGTTTGTTTCAGTATCATATTAAATGTTGTGACATCGACCTATCTCATTTACTATATGCTGGTGATTTAATACTGCTTTGTAAGGCTAAACCACATTCAGCTAGAATGATGATGCACATAATACAAATTTTCCCTGATGGTCTAGTTTGGAAATAAATACTCAGAAGATTAGGGTATATGTGTCATCAAATGTCCATAATCTTAAGCAAAATAACCGTAAGGTTGGTTTTACTTTGCACTCTCTACCATTTACCTATCTAGGAGTTCCAATAACTTCTCATAGGCCTCGGTTCTCAAGCTTTATGCCTTTGATAGAAAAGCTCAAAATCATAATCATGGCATGGCAACACAAGTTTCTATCTATCTAGGGGCTCTTGTAATTATTCCTATTGCCCAAATGCAGAAAATCGTGCTATTCAAAGGGTCCGGCGTTTATTTACAGATAAAACTGCACTGTGGATCAAACGGATTAATCAATATCGTCTTCCTAATTGTAATTTCTGGCAAATACAATAGTCCAAAGAATTATTATAGATATTCAATCATATGCTTAGCTTGCAAGACATTATATGGACATATCAAGCATAAGTTGGGACATGGAGAGGACATATGACTGTGGTATGATAATTGGACCAACTATAACCCTGTTATTAACCAAAGTGAACTATCTAGTATCCGAAATCACATTCCTTCTGATGCTAGAGTGTCGGCACTTATACATAATGGTGAATGGTATAGATCATTCAGAGGTTTCCATTTATTGGCAGCATATTTACCTACGGTTTCTGTAGGATAGAGGAAAGATAACATTGTATGGTTGCCCCATTCCAGTGGAGTGTTCAACAACCAATCTTGTCACAAGTTAATGGTTCAAACGATGGAGGTAGTCCACTGGTTTGACATCACATGGAAATCAATTTTAGTCCTCAAAGATGCATTTTTTACTTGGTTAGTGATTAAAAATCGGGAAAGAACAAAAGAGCGATGGTTTGAAGAATTTGACCCCACCTACGTGCTTTGTAAACAGATGAATGAGAGCAGAAACCATCTTTTATTTGAATGTCAATATAGAAAGGTAATATGGAGTAGTTTGATGGTGATGTTGCAACTACCTCGATACATTTTTGAGTGACTAGAAACTTTGAATTTAATCATAAGGTGTACAAAACATGAGCAACGTAATGGTGTGATTATCCAGACAGCATTTCATATTCTCATTTACTCTATATAGAGAGAACGAAATTGAAAAATTTATAAAAGTATGGAAGCGCGTCATCAACAACTTACATAACAGATTGTGAATTGGATATGAGTAGCCATTATTGTTAGTGACAAATAAGGATTAGTTACTTACAAAGTAAAAAGGCAATAGTCGCTGTAGCGTTCTATAATGTTCTATGATATAATCCAATTGTAGTTACATGGTATAATAGGTTCCTCATTTTGGTCTCGCTAGTATGATTCTTTGTAAGGAATTATATAATAGCGTTTGTTAAGGCAATATAATTTCAATTTTAATTTTTTAAAAAAGACAGAGGTCATTATTCAATGCTTTAAAGTTTTAGTTAATATATATTGTCTTCAGTGAATAAACGTTCATGGATTCTAATTTGATGAATGGTTTATGGAGGTTTTACATCGACTATGATTTGAGAAAGAGCTATATGATATTATAGATATACTCCATTAGGTGAAGGTATTGAAAATTTACAAATGAAATCTTCCCCCATCAAAAAGGAACATAAGAATGAAATTACCTACATTTAAATACAGGAATTATAATTCACTATCTTAAGTTTTAAGGTTGATATCTAATATCCTTATTATATATGGAAATAAAAACTTATGTTTGATTCAATGAGATTATGATGTTATATGGAACGATTCATTTGATTTTACAAAATAATGATTACAAAGAGGAGGCGTTAATAATGAACCAAATATGAGGTAGTTAGCCACAGTCACGCTATATTTACATGCATAAACACGAACAAACGTGGTTCATCAGAACTCGAATTGCATATTGGAGGTGTATCCAAGTGCATTAAGATAGGCAGCCACCGCCTTGTTCATCCCTGGTGGACCACATCTCAATATCTGCAAATGACATTGGTTGTAGTTTGGTTTTAAAATTCAACAACCCAACAGCATTGTAATACATGTTCTACAAACAGCATAAATTTCGGCATTGCTTTTAACAGATGGAAAACGAAAATAAAACAAACCAAAAGAAATGACCAACTTCGACATAACCTGAATGTCAGGGGCCGGAGCCGGGCAATGGTTTTGAATAGTTTCCTTGGATATGTAACCAACGCCACCATTCCATGCCTCTGAAGGCTACCAAAGTCAGAAGTGTCGACCTCAGTATTTCTAGTGATAATCCTTTAAAAAAAATGCGTATTTGATATGGCTAGTTGACTTTGAATGTAATATAGACTACGCAGGATGGTACACAAATTACATATGAGTGCCCATATTGTGTTTCTCTATGATCCCTGAATGAAATGCGTAGTAAGGTATTTGGATCATCTTTCATCTTTGAGAGAACTTTGGAGGAATCGCACACACCTTACTTAGCACGTAGTAAACTTGAAAACGACTCGGGGAATTCCTGGCAATGTTATCAAGCTCCTCCTACAGAATATTCAAACCAAAGCATAATTAATTACATACATTCTTATCAGCCTGGGACAAATACTGAATACCTGTAGGACTTTCCCTATTGTGACAAGAAGAGGTTCTAACCCAAAGGATTATTCTATTTATTTAAGAAAAGTTGTGATATAGAAGACTAATCATTTCATTCGAACCTATTGTGTCGCAATAGTTCCAATATGCAGAATCAAATATGTTCCATCGACCCGTCACACTTTTTTCAATAAGATTTTGCTCTGCTTTTAGTTTGACAAGCAATAACTCCAGCAAACTTAAGCCTGAAGCCAAATTGATGACAGGAGTTTGATGTAGTCAAGTACATGGAGAATAAGTCTAGTCCTCTTGGAGGAATCAATAGTCAAATTTGGAATTCTTAATTACATATTTAAAGTTCAAAACATTTTCACGTTCCTTGCATACAGTCAACGGAGACTGAATTATTTTAAGGCGTTACTTTTAGCTTTAGATCGTGTAATTAACAAACAACTCAACATTCCTTTAAAAACTTGCTAAACTTCAGACCATCCAAAAATAATGAAATTACAGTCTATTTCAAAGTGAAGTGATAGATTGACTTACCTTCAAAAGAATGTCGTCGGATGTGGTGTTCGCATATATAAGCTGTATATTGGTTTTATCTTTTGGGTTCTCTAATATTGCTCTGGTAACCTGGAAATTCCCATCATTCAAACTTGGTTTTTATATGATTGAGAACTAGGGGTTCACGAATCCTTTTGTACTTATCACTTACAGACCTGAAACATTGGAGTTATGCCAGTTCCTCCAGCAATCATTCCAAAAGCTCGAACTTGATTAGGCTTGTATTTAAAACGTTCCTTGAAACATTAAATGCAACAATGGTTCAAACAATATGAAGAGGATTTAAATTCTCAGTAAGCCATGTGATTCAAACCTTGCAATATGATCATTATAAAAATTATTTTTAAAAAAATTATAGCTGCCTTCTAATTCAGCTCTTTTATCAACTTTTAACAAGAGCCCAGTTAGAGGGGTCATTAAAGACAATCGAAACAAACTAGGTATAATTTGACTTCGACAAACATATTTAGATCTAAAATTGGTTACCACTTGAAGGAGAACACCTATTGGAGAATACAACCTATTATACCTTAGGACCCTTTACGGCCAGGAGATCCCCTTCCTGCATCTCTCGGAAATGGTGGGACATCTTCCCCAATGGATACATCTACTTGGAAGAAAAAAAGAACATATTTATGAGAACCAGGAACGCTCAAACCTGGCAAGTAAAACAATATAATAAACAGTCTAACATTATTTATGTGTTCAGAATAATTATGTACTTTTATAACTAGTTCGAAGTATCCAACATCAGAATCCAAGGTTATTGGTGTATATGGCCTGCTGACTTCACGGCCTTCACTATCCTTACCCCTGATTAACAAATTGGATCACGCAGCAAACACAAGAGGGAAGCTATATAGTTATTGAATAAAAATCAGTTATCGCTGCAGCAGAATAGAAGCAAAACATGAATCGTAACAAAAACATCAGCCAATGAATTGAAGCGAATAAAATATGTTGACAGGTAACATGGTTACCTGCAAATAATATAACTTCCAACAGGAAGCCCCAACACAGATGTAGGCGTAGGAAGAGCGAACGTGAACTTGGCGACGTTATGGCTGATTGGTGCTTTCCTAATTAGTCTGAATTCTTGGAATTTCTCAGGGTTTAAGCACCCTACAATTATATCAACTGTTCTCCATCGGTTTACAGGCAAAAAGAGGAAGAGCACCCTCACAACGCTAACGATGTTTTACCAAACCGACACTGATAAGGTTACTAAATCCTTAATTCAATTTTAATTGTATTGAAAATGTTTAAATCTTCACTTTGACTTCTCTGCTGCTGGATGACTTTAGTCCATTACTAAGAGGATCATGTTAATTGCAGAACATATATGATTAGTTGACTCACTGATTTTTCTGCATTAAAAGGAGCAACATCAATCATTTCCTATATTCTCTTAAACTAAAACAATTCCAATTATTATGGTTCCTTTTACAAGAAAAGAAGATATTTCCAGACAAATAAGTATGACGCAGCACAATTTAACTCATATGTGGATGATTGGATCAAAGATGTCATAATTAAAATAATGAGGGAAGAAAATAAAAAGGGTAAAGCAGTTAGACGAATGAATACTTGCAAAGACAGACCTCTAGGTTTTCTGCCGAAATAGTGGCATATAGCAGCAATGCAGACTGTTATAATGGAAAAGGCAATTCCCAGCAACTCAGCATGAGGAATTGGCATGAAATCAAATTTAAAGCCGGAGGCCATGTAAAATGGAGTATACACTAATCCTGGTTGCAAAACAAAAGGTTGTTAGATAATGAAAGTAGCACGTCATGCTGTCTATGTATGGGATATTTACGCTCATATATCTTGTTCACCTGTTTATGCTTTGCTTGCGCCTATCAAATATCTACATATTCCCACCATTTCTGGTCTTTAACAGTCAGAGATCATACCTATCTTATGGGATTCCACAAGAATGAAGGAAGGAATCAAGCAAAACGTGCTGCCGATGTTACTAAAAGAAAAGGATAGAAATAACAATACACCATTAAATTTTAAATTTCCTATTTTGTTAATTTTCTAAATTAAGATAAAATTTTAATTATGAAAATCCGAAAGGATGTAGTTTCATAAAAATTCTGATTCAGCCGCAGTTGTTTCTAGCACAAACGAAAATTAAAAAAATAAACACAAAATAAACAAATCAATACTTGAGATTTAGTAATGCAATTCGACACACCTTGTTTACGTTTGCAGGGCCTCATCTAACTTAAACACTTTCACTTTTGATACAACAATAATTTCACTCAGGGCATTACAGAGCTGACTCACCCATCTCTTGATATTATCCTTTGTCCTCGCAACTTGTGAAAGTAAATAGCTCTCAATAACATGACCGCATTATGCTAACCTCAATAGAACATTTTCTCAACAGTATTTGATAATAAAGAATGAAAATAAAAAAACTTAAGTGATTGAAATAATAAAGAACATAAATAAAGACAAATGAGATAAGAGAAACAACTTCCTTAAAATCTAGCTTTTTCAACAAAAGAATAAAAAGTTGTCTCCAAGAAATATGTCGTGAAGCTTCGATATTTTCACTAGAACATCCCACACACAGTAGTCACAAAAATCAATAAACGAACAATTGTTTCATTACCAAAATGTCAAAAGAGCTACAACCACACGAAAACTGCTAGACGTTTTTTAGCCAATAACCATTAACTCAACAACATAGAAAAGTCATGTCCAACTGCCAAGAATACTTCAATAGAGCACATAATTGCTCACATAAAAACAAAAAAATGCAAATGCACAAAATATTAATTAAATAATTGTTTCACCACTAAAACCCCACAAAAATACAGTTGCACGCCCATAAAAACTCCTAGATTTTTTGCACAAAACCAACAACAAAGTCAATCTAAAAAATCACTCATGATGAGCATAAAACACACCTATATAATCTAATTTCTTTTTAGATTAGTCAAAATCCCACTGCCAAGTCATCATCCCCCTATCGACTTATCTCACACAAAATAGCCCTAAGAAATCACGCAATAGGCAGATAAAACGTAGTTGTCCAATGTAGATAATATCACCAAAAAATTAGCTATCTTAAATAGTCATTATCCCCAAAATAAGTTATCAAGAAGAGTCTAAAAATCACAAAAAACTTTACGTCTTATCTTAGTCAAGATATAGTGATTTAATTCCAATTAAATCCCATTATAACTAGGATTTTTATTCCAAATAAACATCATCTTCAAAAAGTTCCACATGAAGTAGAATATTCAGCATAATAATATTCTTCAAATAATCAAAGTTGTCTAATTACAAATAATGTTCAAAATATCATAACACATATCTTAACAATCTCCTCCTTTTTGGCATTATTTATCACATATCAAAACTCCCTCTTAAAAGGATAATTTGACAAATATCATCAAGTGCACATAACATATAGGAACTCCCCTTCAATCGAACATCGAATTCCAAATAACTTCCAAATAAGCACTTAGAAAATATATCCAACTAAACAATAATCCAAAGTTAACAAAAACAATCAAGTTCTCCAAGTAAAAACCATTCATTCTCCCCTTTGTGACAAAAAGATGTCAAAAATCAAGACTAATAGTCACAAAGATACCATGAAATCTTCCTCTGAATTGAATAGACATATCAGATGAAAATAAACAATTCTATATCTCCCCTTTGGGATAAAACAATGCCAAAACGAAGAATGCCTTCAATGTGATCAATCTCAATGAATAAAGAAGCATAAAAATCAGCAATAGGTGCGGTGGAATAACCATAAGCACGACAAGATGATAATTTACCACCAATTAAAACACTAGCCAATATATCATTACTTACATCAAAGTCATCTACATATGATTGATTAAATTTAAAAATTCATTCAACAAATCATAATCAAACTTAACCAATCTCCTCCTCACATAAACCATATGAACATATATTGCCCACACTCATATATCCCATGATATAGAGAGAAACCAAGATAAAACATGAAAAACTTAAATCTTCCTTTATGTCTCCAATCAAGCATCAACATTTTCTCGACATAACTCCATAAATCAAAATCCAAAAGCAAAACTCTCAAATCATCAAGCAGAGCCTCATTTTAACTTAAAATATTCAACAAATAAGAAAAAGCCAAACACATACCAATCACCTGAACCTTAGGAAACCCATAATTCAAAAACTCAAACAGTCTAGACATTAACTCCTTCAAGCCCTCCTTTTTTAAAACAACATCATAACATGCTTCAAAATGTAAAGCACACAGTTCATGTGCCCCTTGAAAAATTCAAACCTGGCCTTATTCCTTATCACATCATCTCTGTCATCAAATGTCTGGTTGATTTCTTTTCCAGTAACAATTAACTATGTATCTGGACAATTTCTAGTATTAACTCCCTTATGTGTCTATTTTACTATGAGAAGCTGATTTTTTTAACTTAAGTTTGCTTTGGTAATGTTGGCTGCTGTTGAAAGTTCATTAAAGAATGTCTAGATTTTCAGTTTTGAGTCCTTTAAAATGTCATCTGTAACAACTTGTAATATTTCGGCCTTATGTGCTCGATAACTCTATAAAAGTGACATGTGGGTATAAATTTTCATTTCTTCCTTGAAGTTTCTCCTTGGATAGATCTAACTACACTATTTTTCTCATCATTCAACTTAGAGCATTCACCTTTATAGCCAATGCCTTAAAGGTCTCCTTTAATCTTACCAATTTCTAACAACTTTTCTAACTTTTCGTACCTCCATTTAACATTCTTATCCTTTTTTCGTATTGAAGCTTCAACTTTGTTTCATCAAGCTCATCTATTTGAGATAACAACTTCTTTTCTAGATCTTAAATTATGGTCTTCACGGTGGATTTTTCCTTTTTTAACTTCTCATTCTTCTTACATATTTGGACCCATTTAGCATACATTAACTCATAAGCTTTCCAAATATCCTCCCTTTTGTAATCTGAATCACTGTCATCACTATGATAATCTGAAATTGAACTTTGGGTTGATTCATCTACATTTTTTTGAACTTTTGGACTGATTTATCCATGGTTTCAATGTTAGTTTCTTCCTTCTTCATTGATGTTAAGCAAGCAATTGGACTTTTTCTATATAAAGCAACCAACGCAGCATTACTCACAAATTCCTCTTCACTTCCATAATCACTTTCAGATTCATTCTCACTTCAAGTGCTCATATAAGACTTTCCTTCTCTCTTCTTCAAAATGTTAACACATATCGCTAAAGTGTTTAAAACTTTTGTCGATGAACTCCTACTTCTATCATTCTTCACTCTCTTTAGCCAAACTTATCACAGATTTTGATCCCTCATGTATAGTTTATAAAGTGTCTCACGACTCTTTCACCGATTAACAAGCTAATATCATAGCAAAGTGACATTCATCAATTGCACTAAAGATGGCGTGTAAGGCTTGAAAATTCCAAGTTCTCTCTCTTTTTTAGCCTGTATCCACTCAGATGCATCTTTAAGCACTCCCTTTTCATCAGTCATCACTAGATGTGTCTAGCCATTTATGTAACATCCCATTCCCTAAAAAGGTTAGAACCCTCAAATTTGGTATATGTGAGATCAAAGAGAGATTAAGAAAATTGCATTTCATGCTCATACATAATGTGATTATATTTGGAATTGTGAATTATATGTGTTATCAATTAAGTTGGAGTGTATAAGTAGTGAATTAAAATTTTTGGTGAAAATTTGAGAATTTTCTAAAATTTAAGGGTATTTTTGGACTAGGAAAAATGCCAAGTAGCCGAACAATTGATGAATAGTTATAGAAATAAGTGTCAAATGGCAATGGAAATTTTAATGTGTGACATTAAGATTTAATGACAAGTGTCAGTGAAATTTGGGAAAAATTGGGTTGAAAATCAGAGACAAATGGACTAGTTATTAAAATGGACCAAAAGGGAACCATGGGAGATTGACATGTGGCAAGTGACATGTGTCACTTCCCACACCTCATTTAGTAACCCACGTTATTATGTTGAAAGCCCACCTCTTCTTTCATTTCATTTTGGCCAAATGCTTCCATCTTCTTCATTTTCTTCATATTCCTCTCCTTAATAACAACACTCACTACCCAAGCTTCAAAGTTGAACCTTGCCTTCATCCATTCCTATCCACGTAAATACTTGTTATCTTCTTCTTGTTTTTAGAGAAACCTAACCTACTCCACCTCCATTTGTGATGATTGTGTATGTTGGAGAGCTAGAATTTTATGGTGATTGAAGAAGCTTTTGGTAAATCAAGTAAGTATAAGCATCCCTCTTCTTGAATTGATGAATGAAACATGAGTTGATGATAGTTAGAGGTTAAATGTTCATGATATGAGGATGGGTCCATGCTAAAAACGTGAATGAATAATGTTGGTAGATTCATGTATTACCTTGGTGTTTTGATGGATAATAGATTATGGAATGATAGAATGTTGGATTAATTGAGTAAATGGTGTTTTAAGTGTGTTGGAAAAATGTTAGCTATAACACTTCCACTGACTAAGCTTCTGTTTGTTTAATCATAACTTGATCTATAGTTATCCAAATTAGATGATCTTTGATTTGGATTAAATTAAAGGCATAGGGAGGAATTTTTTATGAAGATATCGAATTCAAATTCTATCATTAAGGGTTTCTAATTTTGACTTGAAGTTAAGTACTAGGTGTATGAAAAAGTGCAGAAAAACTGGATACATAATTTGTTCTGTTTTCTTGATGAATTAATGTGAATCTCTTTGGGTGTTTTTGGGATGATGTAAAATGAGTCTAAAGCTAAAGAAAGGGATTAATGTGGTGTCTTGAAATGTGAAGGATCAATATGATAATTAGAAGTGAAATGAAAGTGGAAATGAAGTTGAATATGTGCAGAAATTTGATAATGAATGTATATATATGTGTATGTTTTGTTATTAGTGTTTATGATCAATCATGAGCTATAATTTGGTTAGGGATGAGATTGAGTTGTAATGGAGTTAGAATAATGGATAAATGATGAGTATTGCACTAGAAATGATAGACTAAGCATGAGAAATTGAATGTTGTATGTAAAGAGTTAGAAATCTGGAAAAACATAGAAAGCAATTGGACATACTTTGGTGCAAGAGGCATAACTTTTTCTATAGAATTCGTATTGAGGTTATTTAGGTATGGTTGTAAAGAGGACTTTGAGACCTACAATTTCTATGCAGTACTTGAGAAGAGATTTTGATGTTTAGAGGGTCAAAATTTCAAGTTCAATAAATAACCTGTAAAAGTTTGTTTAATGGACATGGATGTTCACCTAATGGACATTCACGGGTTAAGTGACCCTAATTGAGGCTTAAATGGGTCTTAAAGTGAACCTAGGATGATCCTTGGTTTATGTGACTAATGTATGATATGTTTAAAGCAAAAATGGAGGTTAAAACTTAGTGAATGAATGGATGAAATCAAAGAATCAAATGCATGAGTATAATGGGAATGAAGATGTTTATATGATTGTAATTATGTTTAAGGAAGTTGAGTGATATGTATTAAGTGATTAGTTATGAATGAGAATTGGATATTATGAGATGATATGAGTTTAGAGTAGAGATGATGAGAAATTATGTTATGTTATAAAGTGACTAAGTATTCTTGAGGTGTAAGCTTATAAATAAGCTAGACATATAAAAAGGGTAAAAACTGAATGGAGAATTTAGAATGATCATGTGCAAATGAAGTATAAATCTAAGTTCAATTAGACATATATGAGATATGAAATGGGAATGAGCATAATATGTTTTAGAAAATATATCCGGGATTGTCATTGAGCATGAATTATACATTACATATATACATGTGAGTAAAACTGAATGTTTATGTAATTGTGAAATTAATAATGTGTGTGCAATATGTGTTTTGCATAATGATGATACAGGATGGAACATCCCCATCTCGACATTTCCGGATCATGGAAGCTAATGCTAATCTGGAGCATACTGTGAGTAGACCTAGATGGTCTCATTTCATTGTTTGTTCTGTTTGGAATTTTGTATTGATTGACTATTGAATGCTCACATGAATATGATTGATTGTGTTGATTTCCGAATAGAAGGTCCGATGATTGTGATATTTTCTTAGGATATTGAAGTGCTACTTGTATGTGAATGAGATGAAATCAGTGTACATAATTTGATTGTTAAATGATGGACTACGGTCCGATGATAAATGTGTTATGAATGGGTATTTGCATATGAATGAAAATGCGATTCTCAACTTAATGTTGAATGCCGGACTAAGGTCTGATGATATGTGAATGTGATTGCATGAGTATATGCAAATGTGATTGAGGCATTCCATTTCATGAATGAATGAAACAAAATGGGAGTTGTGACTAGAGTAGCCACCGATCAGAGCTTAAAACTCAAAGTGTGAAAAGAGCCCTGAGCTCAGAAAGTGCTTAAGAGCCTAAGGCTCACTATGTAAAATGAGCCCTGTATCCCAATCAGATAACAGACAATTAGTAATGAGCCCGGTATCTAATGAATACGGGACAGTTTAGGCACTCGGTCATAACAAAGTAAAAAAATAAAAAAGTGAGTCTCATGTGCACTGCATATGCATAATACGAGTGATCAAAGTGTATTGACTGTGAAATATGAAATGATGTGAATATGAATTATGTGTTATATGACTAGGTGAGCCATCGATGATGATCACACATTGAGTTCGCAAAACTCACCCAAAATTTGCAATTATTTTTCAGGATCAGAAGAATATCCCGTTAGGCAAACGGGAGTATAACTACAGTATACAAGAAAGGAATAGAGGTTGGGATCAGTTCGTATCTGCAATTGTATTTTCTGATTTTTGTATCGAATTGAGTCTTCTACAATTGTTGTAATTTGTGTATTTGAGTATTTCTGTTTGTAATAATTTTTCAAGTTGGAAAGGTTTGTAAATGACTTTGAAATATAATGAAATTATGACTACAAGTATTTTTGTATTTGAAATGGGCCCAATTGGCTATTGAGATTATAATGATTGCATTACTGTGATTGAAAAGTTTTATGAAATAAAAGTGACCCGATTTGATAATTGATTTCTGCATATGCTTATATTGTTTCAAAAAAATTGTACTGAGTTTTGAATGTTTGATCATTTTAGCATGCCACTCTTGCGAGATTCACACTCGAACATCACTTAGGATGTCGAGTACGGGTCTTGCGAGAGCGGGGTAACACCACACTTGAATTGTTGTTTGTCTTCAAGAAACTTACTTGGATCACAACCAACATATTCTGTCATTTCATTTTTAACGAAAATCAAGTGTTTGCAATGTTGGGCCCCTAAAAATTTTTATTTTATTTGAATTAATTATTTATTGATTTATTTATTTATTCGTTAATTATTTTATTTTGCTTTAATTGTTTTAATTATGTGTACATATGTATATAGATATATTTTTGTTGAGTCTTAAAGTAGCAAGTATGGTTGGGAATTAGAAGTTGGAAATTAAATGGAGGATTAGAAATAAATGGACTTATGTATAGTGGGCTTGTGAGGAGGAGGAGAGCCCAAAAGCCTTGTAAGCTTAAGG
>JAOSBK010000004.1:23649648-23669656 GCA_027568895.1 Erythroxylum shatona
GTTTCTAATCCTCCTTCTTCTTATTCCATTAATCTCTAAAGCCCATTCTTTCCAACATTAATTCTAATCCTTCATTTTAAATCTCAAAATTCTAATCCCAACCATACTTGTCAATTCCAAGACTCAATAAAAATATATATTTTTATATACACATAATTAAAACAATTAAAGCAAAATAAATAGTAATTAAAGTAAACGAATAAATAAATAAATAATAAAATAATAAAATAATTAAAAAAAAAAATTTCGAGGCCCAACACATATACCAATTCATAATTTAAAGCCATACACAAACCCATATTTCATTTTTAATATTTCTAATTTCCACTAAAAGTTTGGGGTCCAACATTGGTCACAGTATGTATAATTATAGCAACCATTTTAACATTACAACAACCATGAAATTTTACATTAACAAGTATAAATTTGGTCGGTAATAATTTTATCTTTAGTGACTAATTTCAAATGGTTGTTAATAATGCATTTTAATGACCAATGTAATAACTCGTCACTGAGCACTTTTAGTAACAACCCTATAGTGACAACCTGTGACCAACTCGATTTTGGTTGCTGTAACTTTTAACAACCATTTTCTTACTTTTAGCAACCATTAATAATAGTTGTTGAAACTAATTTTTCTTGTAGTGAGCCTATAAGGATCCCATCCTTTACTAGCCTATCAAGTCTTTTTTTGATTGATATGACCCATTCTTAAGTGCCACAAATATTTAGAATTAATGTTAAAGTCATTGTAATGTCTTGGTTTTATCAACTCTGTGGTGTTTAGTGAGCCTGTCATAGGTTCTACAAAATACAATCCCTATTTAATAATTGCATCATAAATAAAATCCTCATTCTTATATAGTGAAACAACATTTTCAAAATATAAGGAATAACTAGATTTTATTAGACAAAAAATAGAAATCATATTCTTTACAATCATTGGCATACAATAAACATCCTTTAAATATAACCTATGACCACTAGGAAAGTCCAAGATAACTACTCCCACTAATTCTGTTGAAACATAGGATCCATAAAATTGGCCTTTTGGTAGTCTTTTCCATTGTTTGAACCACTGTAAAGAATTGCAAACATGGTTAGTGGCTCCTAAATCTAATATCCAGGAATCAGATAAATGTGCCACATTTCTAGTTCCTGACAAACTTAGGAAACCCATACCTTGTTTACATTTGAGAGACTCAAGGTAGACTGGAAAGCTTCTTTTCTAGTGGCCATCTCATCACAGGGGAAACACTTTCCTTTGGTCTTCTCTTTGGCCTTCTTTTTCATGGGTTAGGCTTTGACCCTTGTTTTGGCCTTCTTTTTCATTAAACCCTTCTTCTTTTGCTTGTCCTTACCCTTGGGCTTAGAAGAAGATGCTACATTGGCTTCTGGCCCATGAGCCTTGATATTCATTATCTCCTCCATACCTTGGAGGGTATTCATCAACTCACTCACGATGTAATCCTTGCTACTGAGCTTATAGTCCAACTTAAACTACTAAAAGGAAGAGTTTAAGCTTTTGATGATCATAATCATCTGCTCTGTATCCATGTCTACCCAAGCGTCTCAGGCTCAGTGATTGCAGAGATTACCTTCATCATGTAATCCCGCACTGATTCACTAGGTTTTTGTCTGAGATTATAAAAGGTTTGGATAGCTCTCACTCTTGCAGACCTAGTCCTCACACCAAACATCTCATGTAGGTGATGGACCATAGCACTAGCAGTTTTCATAGAAGCAATTTACTCTTGTAACATGCTACTGACAGAAGCTAGAATATAACACTTAATAGTCTTGTCAGCATTCTGCCAATGCTCATGTTGTTGGACTATCTTAGGAGTTGAATCTCCACCTGAAGGTGTAGGCTCATTTTTAGTTAAAACCCATAAAATACATTCATATTGAATAACAATGTAAAGGTTACGTCTCCATTCATTAAAATTCTATCCATTTTCCAATTTGTTATTTGTCAAGAGTAAAGTGAGTGGATTCATTTTATGGTTGATTGTATCTAAAAATATAAATTATTAAAACATGAGCATAGTAGTCAACAAAATTGGAACTTAGAATAAAATCATGATGTATGTTTGCATGATGATAGATTTAAAAAAACTTAAAAACAATTAAATCATTATACGACGGTTATTTTTCTTATCTAACAGACTAAGTGACGATGGGCCATCTTATCCATTAAAAGAAAAACTGGGACCCTCCCACTAAAAAAGTTACCAAGCATCTTCATGCTTAACTTTTAAAGAAGCATATTAATTTGGTCCATACTTTTACCAACAGAGCTACGGTAGCTAGGTTATTAATAAAATATGTTAAGTGTTTAACCATTTGATTCGTTCACTAATGGTACTTGCAAATCATGCCTCAGTGAGGGGTCACGTTTACTACCAATAAATGAACTTATCCTTAAGAAAACCCAAACCATGCAAGACCTAGGATTCATGCCCTCTAATAGGGAGTAACACTTCACCGCAAACAAATGGGCCATCATTTGGAGACAGTGGACTCTTTTATAAGCATCCTCTCCCACTCAATCCTTTTAGGCTTTAAGTTTTGATTACCATCTTGTCTAGATGCAATTTATTATCCATCCTATATTGTTTCATTATATATCTCATATATAATAAATGGCAAAGCCTAAGATTGGCAATTTTCTAAATGACATGCAATCAAATAATATCCCATATTATTTGCATTGATTTATCCATTCATCACATGAAATGATAAGCCACATTCGATTGTCCATCCTAGAAACATAAAAATAATTACAAGCCTTTTAGACCCTAAATATTCTTCTTGGACTTGAATCTTACCCTTCAAACTTTTCGCTCATATGGCCCAACCCAATCGGTAAAAAATGTGTAACAGTTTTACTTTTGAACAAAAAATTTGACTCTCATAAAACCGAATTTTTGCCCATAAGAAAACAAAAATCTGCACTTTTTTTTCACCAAAACCAAAACTTATGAATATTACATAAAGTTCCAACACTTGTAAAAAACAAAATTTTGTTACAAAAAAGTTCATACAATCAAAAATTTGTTAAAACAAAATTCCAACACATTTGTTTTCTAAAAATAAAAAAATAGCTAAGACACCATAACCATAACCAAAATTTTACCTCTTCCTTTCTTCAACCCATGGCTTCAAAGTAAACATAAAAATGAAACCAAGAATGAAACATGGTGATGTTAGACCACCCTCCTTGTTACTAACCAAATAAAGAAATCTTATAAGGTAACTTTAGAATCTATGGACAACTAAAAGAGCAAAACATACACCATATATATTTCTATCATATAAAAATATGGGGCATACAAAAAAGATTACCAAAACATATATTACACATATAGGAATCAAAATCATGCATAAGAAAATTGGCTCTGATACCAATTGTTGGATCGGAAAAAGAAAGTATGCCATGTTTGGAGAAATGGTATATTTCAAAACTTTTTAGAAATCTAAATTGCAGCAGAAGCAATATATCCAAGTCATTATGCCTATCTATACATGATATGGTATAAGGATAATAATAAACATAAACAAGATAGAGATTATATTACCGACTCCTTCGCTACAGCTTTAACTCCTCACTGCACTATCCTATCCTCAGCAATATATCCTCTCCTAAGTGATGTATCCTCTTCTTCTTGTTATTGTTTCCTCGTCTCAATATTGTATCCTCAACCAATCTGATCTACCATTTGTTCTTGAAAAACTTGGTTAACGAGATCCTTTGGTGGGAAAGGAGAAGAAAACCTTGGAGGAGAATTTTCTTCGACGAAAGAAGACCAAGAATGAGACACTCTCATGCAATTTTTTATTTTTTTCATGCAAGATAGGAGAGGGAGTGACAAAAATGTAAGAACCCCTTTTTACTCCCACACACTTTCGGTTAACAACAAAGAAAAGAAGAGTTTTCCAATCAATGCATCATTTCTTCATTTAATCAATCATAAAGAAGCTATTGAATGAGACTCTTCTCATTTGTCTTTAAGATGACTATATGAAAAGTTCATTAACCTAAATGAGACCTATCAATTTCATTTTAGATGATGAAAGAAGGAAGATGGTCCATCCAGTGTACATATTTCTTATTTAATCCAATGAATGCTAATAGGTTACATGCTATCATTAAAAGATAACCACTAAACCATTTAATGGTAACTTCAGAACTCCATTTAATGATCATAAATCATAATAAAGACCATCTTTATTTAATAATTTAATGTTTAATGTGCAGTTGAACATCAACCCTAATGAAAAATGAAATTGCACTTTACTTTTAAAATTTTTTGTTTTAATTTAATTAATCTAATTAATCAAATTAAACCAAAGTCTAGCCCATTTACAAATGTACATTTGGGCTTCTAATTAACCATTAATTAGAGCAAACACAACATTCAGTCATGGGCTTCCAAAACCTCCATTTATATTTCTTACTATGGTTGATAACCTTCCTTGAAGCCAAGTGGGGAATCTTATTAGAATTAGATAATTCAGGCTCCTATAAGCCCAGAATTAATTTAATCTAATTAGAATAAATTCTAGCTTATTAACTAAATGACATTCACTTAAAGACAATTAGTTGAACTCTTGAATTACTAAATATTATGAGAACACATATTTCAAATAATATGTCATGTCCAACTGCAAACCCTATCTTGAACTTTATTATAGCCATCTGCACAATAATGGGAAAAATTAATGTTTTGCCCTTATATTGGTTTTTTCTTCTAGATCTCCCATTTTACTTTATATGGTGATTAACATAAAATATCTCATTAAGAATTTATGGGTAGCTAGTCCATCAAACTATTGATGCTAGTTTAATCACCAAATCTCCTTAAAACATCTAGAAGTGATGATATGACTATAAACTCTTTATGTGAGTTAATGTTTCTTGATACATGTTTCAATTAATAATTCCAACATGTAGACACTGGATTAATACTCTACAAAATTCCATTATGATCATATCAAGAATTATAATGAAACACATATGAGCTCACCACCCATCAAGATTGTGGTCCATAATAAGCAAATGCTTAAGTTGTATGTTTTAAGGTTAGATAACTGCCCATTTTATTCTTTAAAACATGCTTGATTCCAGATTCATTTAATAGTGCCATTATCAATAGCCAACTATTACCATGATACCAAACTCATCATTCCCTTGAAGTAAACTCCTTTACTTACATGGAGATAAATCGCAACACTATAATCTAAACGATAATTAAGCGATCAACTTGATTATTCAACTGTGAATCAATTAATTTAGATTCTAATAATATACATGTTTCCCATACATATCTATGTATATGTATATTACTTATAAAATAATCTCGGTACCTTTTGACTAGATATATAATGCTTATACATATAAAACTAAACTCTTTTGTTCCATTAATAATAAATTTTTTCATTACAAAACTTTAACTAGAAGAAAATTAAATTATTTGTAAATACATTTGCTTTCCAGGGAACTATATTTACATAACTCCAACAAGAAACTATTAGGTTGAGAGAACAGGTTGAAAGTTTAGGAGGAAGAATTCATTAGGAAAAATGCATGCGCTTTAATTATGTCATATATGAAGAACTTATCTTGAAAATTTTCACCTCCGTCCAATATGATTTTAGTGACCCTAAGGATCTATTTTTTTAGTTGTGAGGTCAACCAGAAGAGTTGAAATACAAGATACTATATGAAATCGGTGGATTCCTGGAATCAACCATAGTGGACTAGCACGATGACTTTTGTGCTACACACTATTGGACTAAACTGAATGGGTTGGAGAATTTTGACTCTAAAAATGCCCACAATAATATAATTCATAGTCCCAAGCACTTGCCATTACACAAGTTTATGTGTCAAACAGTGTTTGACAAAACCAAAACTAATAAGTGTTCAGTTAAGGAACTTTTCCTATTGTAGTGCATGGACCATAACGTCTAATTTTGCACCTGCGCCCACATTTTAACATTATTATTGCTACTTTGAAAAAAAGAAGCAATAATCTAGGCAAAGGGTATTTCGTTATAGCTATTGCATAGTATTATGGTGTCAATTGTGATGGACTAACTATACATCTTCCTGAGTTCCTTAACACTCATCACTTGATGAGAGCTGAGATCTTAAAGTCCTACAATATGGAACTTTGAGGCATTAATGCAAAATTTCATGCTAAGATTAAGGTAGAATAGGCAAATTTGAGCTCAACTCCATACCATGAGGAGGAGGAATCAACCAGTGAAGAGTTAAGAGAGGAAGAGACAGTTGGATGGGAGAAGGTATTGGAATCAATTTCAAAGACTAACAAAGCTATTGCAAACAATGCCGAGGTGTTAAAGGAAATCGTGAAGGAGCAATGAAGACAACACCGAGACATACGAAGCATTAGCCAATACTTCACTGCTCAAGGTATGGAGATTCCATCTTTGATAAGGGGCATTTTGATTCCCGCCTTGTATGTTACTTGTCCTTCTCACATTAAGGACAAAATGTTGTCCAAATGTAGGGTGGGTTGCATTATGTGCATTATAAGTTTTATTTTGAGTGTGAATTTTACATATTATATGTTATTTTTGTTTAGGTTCCCATGATGTGACTAGTGTGAATGTGTCAATGGATAAAACTTAATAGAATCAATTTAGTTCTGAAAATAGTATTTTAGGATGCTTAGATTTATTAGCTTTTGAAATTAGTGTCCGCGATTGCTTTAGTTAATATGCATGTTAATTAGGATATGAAGTTAGTTCGTTCACCATAGGAATTTGACACAATCAGTTATAATTTTAGGTCAATCGAATAAGTAGCATCTTTAGTATATGTTCATGGGAATGATTAGCGAAAGAAATAAGGTAGGAAAGAAAAATAAAATAAAAAATCTATGTTTTTGTTTAGTAAATAACTATTTCACTGGCCCTTTTAAAAATAAATCAAGTTATGAATAGAGCTAGTAGCCAGTTGAGAATGTGATCTAGCTAATTAACCAGGGGACATTTATCAAATTTTTTGGCCTTTGCATCAATAGGCTATAATGACATTCCAACCAATCACTTAACAAAAACATGACATAGTTGAGCAACTGGGGGACATTCATCACAAATGTTTGCCTTCGTGTAAAAAAGGAAGGTTTATGTTAATGAAAATTAACAAAAATAGTGTGTTGTTTTATAAATCCTACCCGTCTTTACGAATAGCATGACTTCTCATGAAAGCTACTTAAGGATAGTTACAATTTTGATTGACTAACTAATTATCAATGTATAAGAGTGATGGGAGTGCATGAATTTAATGTCAAGTCTTGATTAGTATATATATCGAGTCTGAAGTACTTAGACACAGATTTCATAAGTTAACAAGTTAAAATAAAGGATTGTGTTTGTAGTTAAATTTATTTTGCGAAATTCAATGTCATTGTACCATTATTGCATATGTGTGTTGATGGTGGTGTGTTGTGATTGCTTGTTTTGTTTTTCCTTGAAGAAAAGAAAAAGTTAAAATGTGGGGATGTGATAGTTGTAGGTTGCTTAATGATTTAATCAACATTTTAGTATGTTTTTAGTTATTAATTAATTGATTCATGCATGTTTGTGTTTTGAGTGTTATGTAGGTTAGAGCATGTGATTGAGTTATAATTTTGTGTATTTTAGGTGTCTTAATGTGTTTTTTAATGTTTCAGATCAAATATTGAAGGGCAGAGAAGATTTGGAGGAAGCCCAGTGGAGGACCCAAGGCCACGATAATAACAAAGACCCTGTCATTCGGCCACGATCAGAGCTTATGCGCGGACATAAGCTTACAGACCTCCCCAACATAATTTTTCACCAGTTATTTCAGATTTTTTGCCTAGGTAAGACCTAGTTTTTACCCTAATTTTAAAAGACTATATATGACAAGAGAAATGAACTAAAAATGGAGCCTCTAATTGCCACTTTAGGAAAAAGCTAAGGAAGAGGAATGTAATAGGCGATCTGCAAAACTACTGAGGGTTAGAGTGTTCGAATACTGAGTCGCATGAGTTACATCATTTTAGAATTAATTTGTTACATTTAAGTGATAATTTTATGATTTCATTCACATGCATAATATTATCATACACACATGAATTATGATTTAAAAAAAATGGAAAGATTTTATAGGCACTCAATTAACATGTTTTAGGGTATGAAAGTTTCAATGCATTTCTAATATCTTGTATTTTGGTTTACCAGTAAAAAGAATTGATAAATTACAATTAGTAATTTGAAGTTAATTTTCATGATTGGAAGATTGATGTATTAATATGTACATTTATCCTAGCAAAAATTTCAAGTGGTAAGATAAGTTGACATGTGGACATTTAGGATAACTAAGCCTATCGAATGAGTGACAAATGACATAAAGAATTAAATGACAAATGGCAACCAAAAATGAGGACATGTAGCTTATTTAATTACATGACAAGTGTTTTTAAAGAAATACCACTCATTTCACACCATATATATAGAAGTCATGGTCATTTTCCTTGCCTTTGAAATTTCAGTTGTCGTGTTCTCTCTCCTTCTTCTCCCGATCATTGCTGAAACCTTCATCTCACCCACACCCTTGAATTTCAACCTTATTTTTTTCCATCATCACCCCAAAACCATGCAAAATCATACATAAAGAGAGCTAGAGAGACTGAACGTTGATACATATCTTGTTGTGAAAAATCTGCCTTCATTTTTTGGTCATGGCTAAACCCATCATACTCCCCCAATGTTCTTAAATTGTTCTTGCATGTAAGGTTAAGCAAGCCTAACATTTAAGGTGGAGTTCAAGCTAATCAAGAAAATCAAATGCTGACCTATTATGGTATATGTTAGCTGAATTTTATTATGGCTAATAAGGGATGGATTGAATGTGGTGTTGGTGTTAAAGATGTGCTGGAAAATGAAGAATGAATGGGTACTTTTCTGTCCTATTTTTGCTGTATGAATACAATGGTTTATGGGCTATTGTAGGGATGATTTAAATTGGTATTTGAAGTATAATTGATAAAGAATTCATGATAAAGATAGGTGTTATTAAGGTGTTTTCGAATTTGGAAAATTGGAGCTGTAGGTGTGTTTGTAAAAAGAGACTATTAATGACATAAGTGAGCAGAATTTTGTAAGCCATAGTGTAATCAATACGGAAGTTATATTAACTTGAAATGAAGTAAATTTAAAGGACATGAAATTTGGAAAATTTCATGTGTTATTAATGTCTTTAAGCTTGTAAAATTCGTGAAGTATTGAAGGTAGTAAAGTTACATACATTAGTGATGTTGATGACAAATTCTAGAATTTTAATTTCAGCCTTGTGTACATGTTGAAACAGCCGAGAAAATTCACTCTAAATTGATATATTTGGACTTGATTAAGTCTATGAATGAGCCTAGATTGTTTCTTGATTAGTTGGTTAAGAGCTTGATAAGTTTATGTAGTTAATTGATGTCATAACCTAAAGAATGAAATGTTTTGATGTGGTTGTATTCAAAGCTGGAAATTATGATTTGTTAAAGGAATAAATGTGTTCTTTTCATGCAAACATGATCATAATGACATGAGTAATGTGTTGAAGGTATGGAATAATGACCATTGAAGAACATGGGATAATTATGAATAAGAATTGGGCAAATATATGAAATATATTGCTCGAAAAAGTTTGGTGGATGTATAGATCTAGCTTGCTAAAATTCCAGATTTAAAGTAACAATTGTGTGTGTGTTATAATAGGTTTTTTATCATAAAAATGTACAAGGATAAACGTAACGTATAATTGATGAATTTAAAGTAAATCAAGCTAACTTAAAGGTATAAACCTGATTACAAAATGGTAGTATACAAGTTGTAATGATTGAATGGTTTTAAGGTGTATACGCACAAAGAATACATACTCGGAAAGTCAATTGAGCATGCATTGAAACAAGACACGTATACATAAACATGTGCATGATTGTATATTTATATGATTAAACAACTTAGTGATTTGTGAACTATATGTGTATGTATTGCATGATGATAGACGCACAAAGTGATTGTCAACATCCAAACATTATCGAAACATCGAGGCAATAGCATTTATGGAGTGTACTGTAAGTCAACTTAGATGTGTAAACTCACTTATATGTGCTTCTATGTGAATTGTATGTTTAATATGAAATGCGTCTACAACTGATTAATAAATGGACTTAGGTCCGAGGAGTAAGTTATGCAACATAAGCACACCGAAATGAAATGTAATAAAGGCATAGCATATGAAATGATACATCTCATCTTATAGAAATGCATGATAAGATAAAGGAGTTGTGACCAGAGTTACCAATGTGTTAGAAAATAGCCTAAGCTCAGAATTATGAAAAAACCTCTTATTTCAATAGCGTGGACTCAGTATCCACAATAGGTATAGGCTAGCCATGAACTTGGTACCCACAACAGGTATGGGGCAGCAAATTGTGTTGATAGGCACTTAGTCACAATGAAACAAAATGAGAATGAAAACACATGTGTATCTGCATATGCATCCCCATTTGCATCATATGATTAAACTGAAATTATTTATTGAATTGTTTTGAAATAGTGAAATAAAGCTAAAGTCAATAGAGAATGTGATGTGATATGCAAAACTAGCTTATATGATATAATTATTAAAGTGTAAACAATTGTGATATGACTTGTGCGAGTGCATCGATGATGGTTCACTCTCGGAGTTTGCAAACTCATCAAGATTGCAACATTCTTTTTAGGTTTAGGGGAGTTCTAACTACTAAAGTGATCTAGTAAAAGTTTAGTACTTACATTTTGCAGACAAAAATGTGCCAAAGGTCTGATTAATTGAGTATCCAGAGCCTAGTTAGAGTCTTTTACATTAGCATCCTATATCATGGTACACAATATCTCTAGTGTGTAACTTTTGTAATATATGTTTGTATTGAGATTGAACTCAAAACTGATGTGTGATGTCTATGATGGATTCTAATTTATGCTATCATATATGACCTTATATGTTTGTGAAAGAAATAAAAATAAATGAATATTTTGAATGCCTCTGATATGTTTGATGTCTAATGCCTAGTTAATTTGATTGTCCTAATATGTCATTTCGGTAGAGTATGTCCTCAAATATCCTCTAGTATGCTCAGGATTTTGCTCTATAGGAGTGGTATGTTACAAATTTTGTTTTTGGCATCTTTAGGGACATATATGAGCATTTCAACATGGCATATAGTAAGAGACTCATATAGTGATTAGTATTATTGTTTATTATAGGTCATCTACTATAGAAGACCATGTCAGAGGAGAGAAAGGAAGCACGATAAACTTAGGAAAAAAGGGGTTGTAAACTTCTATAGAAGTACAGATCTTGCCGAAGCAGAGGTTTGTTAGGAGAGAATAGAGAGATTGTTTGATCAGATGGACTATGAGCCTAATGAGAGGTTTGACTAAGCAGTTTAATTACTTCAAGCTCTAGCCTATCAGTGGTGGAAGACAACTCCAAATAGTTCTCCCAACCTTGCAGACTGACATGGGAGGACTTCCTGAAGGTCTTTAAAGATAATTATATGTCAAAGATCTATTTGAATAGGAAGATGAAAGAATTTCTTGATCTGAAATAGGGAAATCTCACTATAGCTGAGTGTGATGTACAATTCAATGAACTATCGAGGTATACTTCTACTCTGATCCCAATTGAAGAAGATAATTATAGGTAGTTTGAGGATTGTTTAAATATGGAGATCTGGGCAAGATTTGCTATTACAAATCTAAATATTTTTATAGAGCTACAAGCCACTTCGATTTGGATTAAGTAGTTACTAAAGGATGAACAAGGAGAGTATAGATAATAGTTCAGGTCTAAGAGGCATGGTGAGTTTCAAGCTAACTCTGTCAAAAAATTTAGTAAATGCTAGAATTGACCATCACAATCACAGTCTAGATCTAGGCAATCAGGGTTTAGACCTAGAGCCAGTTCTACTCATTCTTGTGCTGGTAGAGGCTAGGCATCTGGAGGGCAGACTTATGGCAGACAAACAAAATAGATTTCTAGTTAAGAACATTCTGGAAAAAGATATAGTGGAGTATGTTGGAACATTAGATTAGAGATTGTGGCTCCTTAGAACATTAGATTAGAGATTGTGGCTCCTTAGAACATTAGATTAGAGATTGTCCAACAACTTTAGGAGCACACTCTAGAGTGAGAAGAGAACAAGTGATGGAGATGATTGTCCAGTAAGGCAAAGCTGGTGGAGCAAAATATAAAGGCAGAGGTAAGGGCAAAGCAATCCTAGCAGGTCCTAGTGTTAGGACTGAAGTACGGAGAACCAATCATAGTCTTAGGGCATGATTTTTGCAATTACTAGATAAGAGGCACAGAGTTATCCAGATGTTGCTGCAAGTGTGTTACATGACTTTGATCTTGAGGCATTTGCATTGTTAGATCCTAGGATATACACATTCTTTTATTATCCCACATCTAGCATCTCAACTGCATTGCGTGAGAGAGATTTTGGGATTTGGCTTAGAGGTGAGTACTCCAGTAGGTAGTAATACAATGACTAGAGAAGTATTTAGAGGGTGTATTATTTTTACCAGGCTGAATTGAAAGCCAATTTGATAGGTACTACAGTTGAAAGAGATAGACTATATTTTAGGTATAGACTACCTTACTGCTTATATGGTTGTGATGAATTGTTATTGCAGTAGTATTTGCTATGAAAATTTGGAGACATTATTTCTACGATGAAATGCTTTAGATTTTTATAGATCATCGAAGTTTGAGATATTTGTTGAGTCAAACGAAACTTAATATAAGAAAGGAGGTGGATTGAGTTGCTTAAGGATTATGATTTCAAGATAGAGTACCATCCAAGTAAGGCTAATGTTGTAGCTGATGCAATAAGCAGGAAATCTAATAGAAATGTAGCACAAATTTAAGCATCGAGGTTACCAAATCTAGTTCAACTGAGAGTACTAAATGTTAAGCTAAGTTTGGGGTAGAATGAAGCATTATTAGCTACATTTAAACTTAGACTAGTATTGCATGATAGGATCAAAAAAACTCAAAGCAAGGACCTAGAATTATTGAAAGTTATGGAGAAGTTAACACAAAAATTGAGTTCTGAGTTTGAGTTGAGAAATAGTACATTGTGGTTGAATCAGAGGTTATGTGTACTAGATGTTGATGGTCTGAGAAAAGAAATTTTGTGGGAAGCACACATAGTAGCCTATGCTATGCATCCCAGTACTAACAAGATGTACAATATTCTAAAAATAACATTTTTGCTGGCCAGGGATGAATAAACAAGTGGTTGAGTATGTTACCAGGTGATTGATATGCCAACAAGTTAAGGCAGAGCATCAGTCACTAGTTGGGAAACTAAAGTCATTACCTATTCTAGAGTGGAAATGGGAGACGATTACAATGGATTTTATTATGGGTTTGTCGAGAAATAAGAGGCAATATTATGTTACATAGGTCACTGTTGACATATTGAAAAAACAACTCATTTCTTACATATTAAAGAGAATAACACAATTGATCAATTAGCTTGGAGATATGTAAATAAGATAGTGAGGTTACATGGGGCCCAGTATCTATTGTATCATATTGAGATCACAGATTTACTTCTAGATTTTTGGACAGCCTATAGATGACATTGGATACAAAGTTAAATTTTAGTACAATGTTTCATCCTCGGATAGACGGATGGAGTGAGAGGACTATTCAGACTATTAAGGATATGCTTAAGCATGTGTTTTGGAGTTTCAAGGAGTATGGGATGAGTATATGTTCAATGCAAAACACACTACTAGTCTTACACTAAAAATCGCAAGTATACGAGTTGTACTTGTAGTTAGAAGTAGATATTGATCCCACAAGAATTGTGCTTAGGCACCATATAATTCAGGTTATTCCTTGTTTAAGAAATCATTTCACTCAAATTTTAAAAAATAAATAAAATAAAGATAAAATAAAAGTAACAGGAAATAACGCATTCTAAACCAAAATCTTAAACTAAGACTTGGAGAAAAATCAAGATTAAACATTAGGACTTGTCATTATCTCTATTTGCTCCTATCTGATTAATTGAATCAATTTATGCTTGGCCCAAGATTTCCTAAAATTTAGCTACCTTCTCTCAAGATGTAACTAAATGTCACTATTTAAATAAATTAGAATTAACTTTGGGATATCTCTATGTGTAAAGCCTTTCCTAAGCATTTAATTACGTATAAAGCTATCCTCTAGGTAGTATATTGATCTATTAAAATTCTCTTCCTAATATATCAACAACTTGTGATTTATAGGTCTATTAATTGTCAACTCTTTTTCTACAATTAGCATAGATTACTAAGCTCTCTCTCTTGATTTATTGCAAGGTTTAAGCACAATAAATAATACAAATATGAATATTATTAAATCGATAACCAAAGGTTCATAAATAGTTCAAACAAAAAATCCTAAAGATTTTTTTAGCCAATCATAATATCCATAGCATCCTTAACAATCAAAATCCATGATAAACATGCTAAAAGAGAAAGAAATTGAAATAAGACAGGATGGGACAGCTCCTCCTCTTCTTTGGCTAAATCTGGAAACTCGAGATGGCGGCGTGCTCTTTACAAATAGGGAATGAGACTTTGAATCTCCACATATCTCTAGGCTCTAAATCAGTCTTTTGACTCTAAGAAGCAAGTTCGATGGCTCTCTGACAGCTCTCGGGATTCTCTTCCTGATAAAGTCATGAAAACTTTAAAAAAATACAAGAAAATCATGTGTCCTTTCAACTTCTAGTTCCTACGATCATGGGACTTATACTTATTCTTCCCATGATTGTGGGTTATCTTGGTAGAAAATTTCTCAATAGATTTCCCATGATTGTGGAAAGCATTCCTTTTTCCACGACTGTAGGTTCTTGTTTTTTTAGCAGCTCCACCTCTCTTCTCTTTTCTTGATCCCTAGCTCAATCATAAAGGTGTCTACCTTCCATTCCTACACTAAATTGATCAATTCCTACCCTAAACCAATAGAAAACACAAAAGAACAACCATGAAGATCAAACTAAACAAAAACACACAAAATAAGTCTTAAAACACAATAATACTAACCTATCATGCAAGAAACACGTATCAAATATTTGGAAAAACATATACTAATACAAAACAATCAACTTCCCCACACTTAAATCCTTGCTTGCAAAAGCAAACTCAACCAATCAATTCCATCACTTCATTTTCACAAAGATCAAAGCATGCAATCCCTCAAAGTTTAGCCAACTCAAGTATCAAGCTATTACATATATCATGACTACTTTTCATTAGTGTACATAAGCAAAGTCAATTTATGGCACCATCACTCAAAGATAAGTATAAACACAAAATGAATCATCCTCATGGTTTCACTCATTTCTCTTAGGTGTTTAATGGTTAGTGTTTCTCTCAAACTCCTAATAGGAAACTACACTACCATTGGTTTGCTAATACACCAATTCTCCTCTACAATGATTACATGCATAAATAGATCAAAAGGGCTTATTTTGGGTTGTAATATGGTAAGGGTTAAGGTGGGTCAAATGAGGTAAACAATTTAATACAAGCATGCATAAAGTAATAAGTGAACAAAGGGATATAAAACACAGTATGAGATATACAAATGCAAATATGCAACTACTCCCCACTTATTAATACTACCAAAATGTTTTTCCTTTTTCTTTTCTTTTTCTCTTTTTTGTTCTTTTCTTCTTTTTCTCTTTTTTATTTTTATATAATTGAAGAAATAACAAACAAAATAGCAACTAGATACAATGAAATCGAAGAGTAGGGGTATAACTTAACTCATCTCAGAAAGAAAAAATTTATACCAAAATCCTAAACTAGCGCATCACTTAATACTTTAGTAAACTTATGAATGGGTAGGCTAATAACGTTTTGCATTTTGAAATATGAGGTGTTTTCAAAAAATAAAAGGGTTAAGGCTCAACAGGGATAACAAGGGATAATAGCAAGGATAGGTCATTTAAGTTAAGGGTTATCACAAAAAAGGGCCTTAATCATTTCTAGTAAACATGCATCCAATCGACTCAAACCGATTCCAAGCAAGTTCTAAAGGTCGTAACCTAAAGAGGCATTACACACTCAAAGAAATAAGGTGGCTATAGGTGGAGTCACATAAGCTCAATCCTCGAATTGGCTCAAATGAAAATTCATTCTACATCTCTACACTACCTTATTACTCAAGTGTCACATTTTGAGTAAGCTTATGCAACCAACTGATTTCATCGCTCAAAATGATTTAGTCTTTACTCAAATAGCCTAATTCAAGTTCAAATATGCATTCAATCTTATTCCAACTAGCGTGATAGAATTTGTGATATCCTATTTTTTGGAGCATGCTTAGGGTTTAACCCTATATTAAGTATTGCATATACATGCATAAAATTAGCTTTCATACATGAATTTATATTTGATCACATTACAAAGATATCATATACACTCAATTGACTTATTCCGGGGTATGAAAAATGTTAAGTGATCATGAAGTAAATTATGATTTGGTATGTCTTGAATTTTGGTATGTTCGGATTTCAATTAGTAAATTGGGAGTTAAATGTTATGTATTATGAAATTAATGGATTAAAACATACATTTGGTCTAGGAAAAATCCCAAGGGGTAAGATAAATTGATATATGAAAAATTAGGGTGATTAAGGAAATAATTGAGTGACATTGGCATAGTTAAATGAGTGACAAATTGACTAGTAATTAAATGACAATTGGATCAATTAGTATATGACAAGTGGACAAATTATTGTGTGACATGCAGACTAATTATAATGAGACATGTGGACAGATTAATTGGTAACATATGGCAACTTAAAGTGTGGATGAATGATAGAATATTAGGTTGATACAGGGCATGCATACCTTAAGACAAATTTCTTGGCCAAATTACGACACCTAGCATCTAGTGAAGAAAGTTACAGCAAGGATAGTTCTGCAATATTCTCTTTTGCTCTTCACCTTCTCCACCAAAATTGCATCCATCTTCTCTTTGAATTATGATTAAACCCTAGCTTAAATTACTATATAAAATTTAGATTTTAATTCCTCACAAAATATCCAGGAAACTAGTTCAAAGTGGTCTTTATATTGCTTTACAAAATTAACCTATTTTCACCTTAACTTTGGTATGAATCATGCATAAATGGAGGCTTACTTATTCTAATGTTTTGAGATAAAATTGGAAGCTTAAAATGTAGGTAAAAAATCTTATCTTTATGGTATGTTTATTAGTATGAGAATGATGCCTAAATTGGAATGAAATGAATGTAATACTTACTAATTTGATTTTTGATGCATGAAAGACAATGAGTTGTGAGCTATCAATTGAATAATTTTTTAACTAGAATTGGAGATGTTATTGATGAGGAATTAGGGTATGATGTAGAGGTATAATTGATGAACTATAAAGAGGCTGTTTTAATTTTGGTGTAAAGTGTAAAAAAGTCTAGAAAAGTGAAAGAAGAAATGCTAGAATATGTTAACTATAGTGCTTTCACTGAACATGCATTGGTATTTTAGCCATACCTTGATCTATATACATCCAAATGGGATGATTTTAATTTAAGATTAAAGTAGAAACATATGGATATTTTTTTAATGAAGGAATAAAACTTCAATTCTATCTTTAAGAATTTCAAATTTGACTTGAAGTTGAGTTTTTGGTTTATGTCACTATTTGAAAATAGTCTATAGTATTTTGCGTATAACTTGTAGAATACTCAACCAAATTTTATGAATTTTATTTCATTAGATCCTTAAGCCATATGGGAATAGTTTTTTAGAAGAATGTATTGCCTAAATACATCATTTTCCTTGTCAAAATGATTAAGCAAAATTGACTAGAAAATCTGTTTTGAGAAAAGTTGGAATGAAGCTTGAATAGGTGCACAATCGTGACAGTAAAAGTGCACAGTTGTTTGATAGCTTTTGACACCCTTCACTCTTTTGATCGTAACTTCTTCTCTGGTCCTCTGATTGACTTGAAATTTGAAGCACAAGCTTCTCACACATTGGCCTTCCTCTCTACAAAATTTCATGGTCATCTGAAGTCACTAGGAAAGGATTGGTAATGATTTATTAATGATGTTATAATAATCAAATGTATTGAGCTATGAACCTTAGTGCATGATTTAGTGAAGAACTTAGAATTAATTTGTATTATTGTGGTGTAAACCTAAATTCAAATTGGACATATATGAGTTTTAAAGTATGAATGATCATGAGATGTGAATAAAGGAAACATACCCAAAATAGTCATTGAGCATGCATTGAATATGACATATGTATATAAGGGCACAAATGAATAAGTATTTGATACATCAACTTTGTAATGTGAATTATGTGTGAATTATATGGTTTTAGACGCTCATGTCATATGCCATTTAGACAATGTTGGACCATCTAGGAAATAGCTTAAATTGGAGCATACCCTGAGTCAACCTAGATGATCTTCCCAAGATTGATTTATTCTATTTAACTTCCAATTGTTAAACTGTTTGTGATTTTTTATGAATTCTAGACTTTTATGGTCCAAGGAGTTTGATATTTGGGAATGTATTGGAAGTGTTTTGTTTGTTTACATCTAAATTTTGAATGATATGTATATACTCAACAAAACTTAAATGCTAGACTTAGGTCTAATGAATATGAGATTCTATCTGTGCATTATAAGTGAATGCTATACATGGCATATTCTATTATTTGATGCATTTCATTAAATGCATGTTCAGATAATGGTGTTGTGATCAGAGTAGCCAATCTGTAATTCTGCACATAGAGCTTTACTTCATGATTTCTGTATCTGACTGAGCCCAATGGGCCAGTATCTACATTTATATCTGAAAGGCACTTTGTCACAACAATTATAACGAATCTGGAGTCTCATATACATCTACATCTACATTTTTATATTTATGATTATGAAATATATTATTATGAAACCTCTTTTGAAATTGTGATGATAAGGAGATATGCCACGATAATGTGATTGATTGGGTTATACATGTTCTGAAAGAATGTTTGTGAAAATGGTTGGTTGTGTAATATTTGTGTATTTGACTTGAGTGAGATCATCAATGATGATTCACATTAAGTTCACAAAACTCGTCAAAATTTGTACGCGACAAGAGACCTAGTTCTTACGATTTTCTAGAGGAACATTTTGGATTAAGATATTGCTTAAAAGTCTGTCGCTGACATTAGAGGAGTTATAGACTATATTTTGTAGTTTTTTTGTCATATAAAATTTATGTATAAAGTATTGTAAATATTTGTTTCAATGACTACAATGTAAAGTTTTGTTTGTGAATGAAATGAAGTGTTGAGGTTTTAAGTATTGTATATTCTTTATGATGCCATTTAAGAGATTATGTTTGCTATAACATCTCATTGTCATAGGATATAGACTTGAATGTCCTCTGGATGATCAGGTATATACTCTATTGTAGTGGGATGTCACAGGATTTCATAGCAAAACAAATAGGTATAATTCAATTGTGGTTCCATTACTTAACACAGAACAACATCAACATCAAACAACAACCTAATATGCCTGAAAACATGCATCCTAATTAGCAAACTGCAAATAGTAAATAAACAAAATTTAAACGATGAAATTGATAAGGCAACTATCACCTCCCCATAATTAGATAGCACATTTCCTTAATTTGATGAAGCAACCACAAAATGAAATCAAAACATCAATCACTTAAATAAGCAATATAACTAATAAAGTAAATAAAACAATATAAAAAGTGAAGGGAAAGAAAGCTTATGGTGTAGCATCCCGTTACCGATACGATGAGCATATTGGTACGGGTAGAGCTGATAGTGCATATTTATGATCGAGTGCTTTATGGCCTCTGAGTATAGAGAGATAGATCATCTTGCACATGCATATACATAGTGACATGCATTC
>JAOSBK010000004.1:23678168-23689893 GCA_027568895.1 Erythroxylum shatona
TAATCAAATTATATGCATAAAATATCAAGCTTTGTTTGATTCTAGTTATTGATCTTCATAATCTAAAATAACATTTCTAACTCCTTGGAAAACTTAAATTAGATTAAAACCATTGATTCCTAAATAAATTAAATTCATATTTCAAATAGAAATTTAATTTGATTTGAAAACAATTTTCAAATCCAATTGAAAATATTTCGAATTATCTTGACTCCTTTGATAAAATTTAATTGAAAACAATTTTCAATAAATTATACTTATTAGTTATTATAATTTAGAAAAACTTCCTTTTCAAAATTATATAAGTAAAACATTCGAATCCAATTAGAAAACTATTTCTAATCTAATTAGAAATTACCATTTCTAATCTCATTAGAAATTGTTTTTCTTTAATTAGAAAACTATTTTCTAATATTAAAAGGAAGCTACTTTCAAAATTAAATAAAACACTTTTAAATTTAATAAGAAAGTTATTATATATTATTTATTTAGAGATTTATTTATTGACTAATTAGAAAACCTTTCTTTAATAAGTTAGAAAACTATTTTAAAAAATATTAAAGAAAACACACATTTTTAGTTAAAAATGAAAACACTTTTCAAAATTTAATCAAGAAAAATACTTTATCTAAAAATTAAGAAACTTATTATTCATAAATAAAGAAGAAATTTCTAAATAAATTAAATAATAATTCTCTAATCAAATAAAATCAAATTTAATTTATCTCAATCAAATTAAAATAAATAAATTTAATTAAAAAATAATTTTTTTAATAATTTAAATTTTTTTCTTAATTTCGAGAAGTCTAATTAATTAATTTCAATCTAATTGAAAATAATTAATTCTAATTTTAGAAATAAATTTTCTAATTAATTAATTTCAATATAATTGAAACTAATTAATTCTAATTTTTGAAACTACATTTCTAAAATTAATTAGGAATCGATATAATTATTAATCTTAATCAAATTAAGAAAATAATTATCTTAATTTTGACATTGATTTGATGATTAATTTAATTTAATAATTTAACATCTTGAAAAATAAAATTAACTTCCAAAGTATTCCTAATAAAATTAACCATTTGAAAACAATTTTCAAACAATTAGAAATACCTCTTCAAACCCATGTTTCTGCTTCTCTACGCAAGCTTCTTATTCACATCTACTATTCATAGATATGAAAAATAAAGATGGTTGTAGCACCCTACTCCCATCTATCACATGCACGCGCACCATTTGGACACATATACATATGCCCGATAGAAATGGTGTGTTAACTATTTCACCTTCACTATATCACATGGCATCATAAATTAAACTATAAAGTAACATTGTCTGAAAACCAAAATTTTCCTCATTTAATTTCTCAAACTATAATTCACACTGTAGCATTAACCATCATCTATATTTTTCAATGTCAACCTAGAATGTTTACAACTCAGTTTACATAATATGCTACATATATAAGGAAACTAAACAAAACTTAAAACAAGCAATTTCTTCAGTCCCAACTGACTAACCGTTGAGTCATATCTGAACTCTAAAAGTTGTACAAAATTGCTTGTATGCAGTTTTAGAAGCTAGGTCATCACTCTCTCGAACATGAAATTATCAACATTGCAATTTTGATAAGTTTTGCAAACTCAGTAGAGTAACCATCCTCGATGGTTCACTCTTGTCATACAACACAACAGTTCATATTGTCATGTAATTCACATCAACTTGGTCACATCAAGTAATATTATGAATCACTTGTTCACAAATCTCATAATTCAAACATAAGTTCATACTATTCATTATCACATATTCATTCAAGGGAAGTCATCATAACAATGCAGTTATTCAATTTATTCATATCATATTTAAATGTAGTGTTTATAAGACTCAATTCATTTATTACATTGTTGTTACTGTGTGCCTTTGTCACTGTCCCGTATCCGTTGTGGATATCAGACTCTTTCATACTGTCCCTTATCCATTGAGGATACAAGGCTCTTTAAACACATTGAGCCTTACACTCTAATGACGAATGTCTAAGCTTTAAGCTCTTTTTTTTTTTACTGGCAACATCAGTTACAACTACCTTTATATTACATGCATTGAAATGAAATGCATGCCACAATTCAGTCATCACATTTAATCACTATCAATCGCATTCATTTTTGTATTTGTTCGTTAACAATAATCATTGGGCTAGGTCCGACATTCAATTTTTCAGTTAAGATTCAGTTAAGAATCAAATAGTCAATCTTATTCACATACAGGTAGCATTTCTTATGATGTTTACATGCATCAAATGCCTCAGACAATTATTGTTCGAAATTCAGAACACAATTAGCACATATCAAATTCAATTCAATAATAAACACAACAAATTAAGGTGAGATCATCTTAGGTACTCACTATTGCCCCCTTTTTACTTATTGCCTTAAAGTTCGGGCAATATTTGGAAGTGACTGCTCTATGTGCTCTTCTATATGCATCAAATACAATTTTATGTTACCACATTGTTCATGTAACTAAATATGCATTTTTATAAATGTATAATGTAACATGCATGTTCAATGAAATATGCCCTAGTATACTTCTGTAATAAACCGATGCAAAGAACAATTGTACTCCAAATGTGTCAAAATCCATACACTTATTAACTATTCCAGCTTTCTTTTCAACACTGACTTTCAGGTCTACTTTACATGATCATTATGACAAGGAAAATGATGTATTTCTGTAACACTTTCTTCCAGACAATTGTTCTTCTATGCCTTTCACCAAGATCATACAATTTGGTTCATTATTCTATAAGTTATGCTTAAAATACTATAGACTGAGTACATTTGAAATTTTGACTAGGGCATGATCATGCATTCAAAGTTGTATAACCTATATCTCTCAATTCCAATATCAAAAAATTTCAAACTTTATACCAATTGAAAACTAAGAGAATAAGCTACAAATTTTGTGAAGATACTTTAGTTTGTTTTGGCCTATAACAATACATTTTATTCAATAACAATAGCACATAATTTCTGTCATGGGTAGTGTTATAGCCTAAACCAAGACTCAATTTCAAGCTAAATTTCAAGACCCTTACGGATAGAATTCAAATTCAATTTCTTCTTAAAAATTGTATCCAAATGTTCTAGTTCAGTTTAAATCAAGAATCACCTCATTTGGAAATCTACAGATCAAAATATAGCCAAAAACCAATGCATATTTAGTGAAAATAATATAGCTAACATATTCCAGCACAGTCAATCATTATCATCATATGGAATTCATCCTAATTCATCATCATCAATTATTTATTATAATATCCATAAACATTAATCTTTTACATACTTGTCTAGTTTTAATCCCAGCTCAAAAGTCAATCTAAATCAGTACTCCAAATATGCAGAAGCATCACACATTCAAGGTAGAACTTGGAAGGATTTCAGCTAGGACACTAAGGTAACTATATTCTGATTCTCTACTTAACTTTGTGAGGGTGAAGCATAAATTATTGGTGTAACAATCAAACATGAACATAAAAAACATAGGGAAGTGCAAGGAAGATTGTTTCGGTGGTGTGTGAGAGGGAGGAAGAAGAGAAATGACCATAGTTGGAGTTGCTCCTACTGAAACTTATATATGAGGTATTAGGTGTCATCTAATGGAATGGCAATATGTCTTATGGCATGTTCAGCACTTATCAAGCATAGGTGCTACCAAATGTCTCCAACTAACTAGGTCACTTGTCCATTAATCAACTACGTCATTTGTCATCAACTTACTAACCCATTTGTCACACAATGATTGATCCATTTGTCAATTAATTACTAGTCCATTTGTCACCAATTTAACTATGCCAAATGTCACTCAATTATAGGCTAAATCATTCAAATTTTTCATGCATCAATTTATCTTGCCACTTGGCATTTGTCCTAATCTAAATGTACCCTAAATTTTCAAAAATTTCCTAAAATTCACTAAAAAATTCGAAACAATAAATATTCACACCAAATCAGTTTTTAATGCATTTAAGCCATAATTCTCAATTTAATAACATTTATAAATCAATTATACCCCAAAAAAAGGTCAATGATGCATGTATAATTATTTTAATGTGTCAAAAATAATTATTCACGTGTATGTGTATACTCAATTTTGTATGAGCATGAAACACACAACTAATTTCTCAATATACTCTCATATTCTCTATTCTGGGGTCTAGCCCCTAACATGGGATATTACATATGAAAATGATATTGTTTTCAACAAACCTACACTTGAAGTACAAAATACAATGTTTTATTTTCTGAAATTACATTTTTGAACAACTTTGCATTTGGTGTGCAAAAGATAACTTTTGTTGCATGAAATAATATTTTGATATTTACATATTCATAATCAAGTCATGTATGCTTCGTGTTTGTGTTTTCTTTTAGCTTAGAGCAATAGCAAGGTTCCATTTTATCAGTTGGACCGATAAATAAAAACATGGTACCTTACTTGATTTTTGTACTTAATATTTGTATATGATTTTTTTGTGATTGGTGAGGTACCGATTGACCAATTATGTGCTAGGCACATTAGATTAAGCGATCCCCATACCCTTGATGTTGGTACATAAAAGTCGAGTCCCTGTATCGACACCTTTCTATAGGACTTACTGGTGATTCCACACCTAGGTTCTGGACACTAATGAGATCATTACCTAGAGTCATGACGCTCTTGTCAACCGTAGTCCGGACTCACCACGGATGAAAGTCGAGCCAACACCAAGAATCGGTAGGTGTGCACACTAGTTTGGCCGACTAGTGATTACACACATGATTGTTTTGGCTTATTTTGAAATTTATTTTTTGACAAGATTTGATTATACATGTGATGTTTTTCTGTTTTTATGCACTAGAACTGGAACCTATGTTCACCAGATTAGTGATTAATAGGCTAGGCCTATATGTTCCTAACTAGTATACATTAAGTTATAGGCTAGGCCTATATGTCTACATATGATGTATATTCACTTCATTGGTTATCTAAATTGGCTTGGTATGCATCGAGTTCTATTTGCAATATATGTTTTTCCTGCTCACTGAGTACATAGCATACTTACCCCCTCTGCTTTCCAACCATGCAGGTTAATTTAATGAGTTTGAAGATCTATGTGCATTATGCGGTCTTTTGACATTTTCGGGGCATTACTGCACGTGAGTAGTTTATGTTTTGTACTTCTATTGTATAATGACTCATGAACTATTTTTATTACTTTGGTTATGTTGATATGTTTTATGATTTTATAAATTAACTTTTAACTGTATTGTAGTTGTAAAAGACCTTATGTATAAATCTTTGTTACTATTGTTGGGATCACTTTGAGTGGACTTAAAAGTCCAGGAGTTGTGGTAGAATTTTAATGTGAATATAGAAGTGCATTTAAAATTGATTGCAGGTGTTTGATTAAGTTTTGGGATTTTTAAAATACAACCATTATGCTGCCCAAAGTTTTCAAAAAAAGAAGAGATATTCAGTTAGCCTTACATAGTCAGATTAAGGATATTGTGAGTGTCCTTAGCTCGAGTATGCGACGGTTGTCATATACCCGATGTGGTGGGTGCTGATCTGGGGGGTGTCGAAAGTTTTTGATCGAGAAGTTGAGTCACGAATCGTTAAGTTGACGTCCTTAATGGCTAGATGATTTTGACCTCGATCAGAGTACTTGTCGACATTTCTTGGTATGTTTGGGATATCGAAAAAGCTAGTCTTAGCCCAATCTATTTTATTAAACAATATCTTTTTTATTTTATAGTGATAGCATGGTTGGATGAAGAAGGGGAAGTCATCGCATAGACCTTTGCGACCCAAGCTAGAGGAACATAGCGTTGAAGTAGTCACAGAACTAGTGGTTACTAGCTCTTTAGCTCATAGGCAGCCTCATACTATAACACCACTAGCGGTAGCACAGCCAGATTTACCACCGGTGTCGAAGGAGGCTCTGCAACAAGTGATAACATGGTAGCACAGTATACTATACAGCAACAACCTAAGGCCGGAGCGCCATAGATGCCACCATAGGTACCACCAACACAATAGCTAGTAGTAGTACCTAGTCCTGCACTACGGCAACATTCAATGTTTGAAATCTCGAGGTATATGAAAGAGGCAAGAAATCTCAGGTGTGGTACTTTTAATGGGTGCGGTGACGTTACCGAGGCCAAAATTTGTATAAGACAAACCGCAGAGACATTTCATGATATGGGGCTGTCTAATGAGATGAAGTTGAAGGTAGTTATCCAATTGCTAGAGGGTGATGCTAAAGCCTGGTGGGAAAATGTCCTAGGAAGATACCGCAATCAAATTACTTGGGTGGATTTTATCAATGAATTCAATGAACAATACTATACCAGATTTGATTGAGATTAGAAGAAGGTTGCCTGCTTTACACTGACACAGGGGAATAGGTCAGTGCACGAGTTTGAGACAGAGCTAGGAAAGCTTGCCACCTATGTCCCTTAATACGTGGCAGATGAAGAGAATCTATGTGTTCAATTTGAGACTAGATTGCATTTGGTGATCCGAGAGAGGATGACGGTTACCCACACTACCACATTCAAGGAGATGGTACAGTCAGCCAAGAGAGCTGAGAAGTTGGTGAAAGAGCATAAAAGACATTGGGAGGAAAAGAACTTAGAAAGGAAGGAAAGAGGTTCCTTCAGCCAGCAGCCTAAGAGTAGCCGTAGTAGTTCAGCTCCAGGTAGTACTAGAGGCACTGCATCATCAGCTGTCAATTTACAGTCACCATGAACAAAAGGTTAGAGCATTACCCCTACTACTCGCTCTGCATCTCAAGCTCGATCATATCGGTCTGAGTAGTGTAGAAACTACATAAAGGTACATTCAAGCAAGTGTACAGAGCTGAGAAAGTGTTTTCAATGTGGAGAGATAAGGCATATGAGGAGAGATTGTCCACAGCTGGCTTGGACTTCAACTCGAGGTGGAGATAGCTTGAGGTAGCTGGTGAGACACAAAGGGGAGACTACCAAAACAAGTGCGCAATCTTCTGGATCCACACAGAGGACTAGTTTGGGTAGTATTACACCTCCAATAGGTTAGCAATGTCTTACTTTGCAAGCTCAAGCACAATTTTATGCAATGAAGGAGGAGGATGTTTGAGCCAATCCGGGCATTATTACAGGTATTTTGTGGATGAACATTTCCTTGTTGTTGTATTGCTATATGGTGATGCATATTCTGTGTAGTACTAGTAAAGTTTTAAATAATATGAGTGCTAACCCATAGTGTTATAAGGTGTTATGTGTGTCCTCGATAGAGATGCTAAGGTTTTGATTGACACTGGCGTTTAAAGGTCATTTGTCAATGTGACCTTTGCCGAGGATATTCGCTATCCCTTGGAGCTGTTAGATCCCCCTCTCATTGTAGTCACTCCTCTAGGAGAGCAAGTGGCTTGAGATGAAGTATATACAGCCTGTGAGATAAAGATCAATGATGTTGTGTTAGAGGCAAATCTTATTACCCTCGATCTCCAAGATTTCGAGGTGATATTTGGGATTAACTACTTAGAGAAGTATCGCACTAGGATTGATTGTTTTAAGAAAGAAGTGGAATTTGACCCTCAAAGTGGAGTCCTAATTAAATTTACTATTGACTGATAGATATTCTCGAGTTGTTTGATATCGATGATCAAGGCTAAGTGGTTGATTTGTTAGGGATGCCAGGCATACCTCGTACATGTGATTGACACTTCGACACAGAAGGTCAAACCGGGAGATGTCCTTATTATGTGTGAGTTCCTCGATGTCTTTCCGGAGGAGTTACCTAGATTGACACCTAATCGGGAGTTTGATTTTACTATTGACTTGGTCCCTAGGACGACACCAATATCTATACCACCATATCATATGGCACCAACATAATTGAAAGAGTTGAAGATTCAACTACAAAAATTATTGGACAAAAGGCTTCATCAGACCCAATCATTCACCGTGGGGAGATACAGTATTCTCAAAGATAGATTTGATGTCTGGGTACCATCAGTTGAAGATTGATGAGAATAATGTGCACAAGACTACTTTCTAGACGAGGTATGGATATTATAAATTTTTGGTGATGCCGTTCGGATTGACAAATGCACCCGCAATATTTATGGATTTCATGAACATGGTGTTTCATCCTTATTTAGATCAATTTATCATAGTCTTCATTGATGATCTTCTGATTTATTCTAAGGATGAAGGGGATCATGCTAGACATCTCCGAATTGTGCTACAAATACTTCACAAAAGGCAGTTATATGCGAAGTTCTCAAAGTGTGAATTTTGGCTGAGGGAGATAGGATTCCTTGGGCATTCAGGGGAAGACATTTTTGTAGATTCAAAACAAGTGGAAGCTATCTTGAACGGGAACAAACCAAGAATGTGATAAAAGTTCGTAACTTTCAGGGGTTAGCTGGTTATTATCGGAGATTTATTGAGGGTTTCCAAGTATTTGCACCCCTTTATCGAGGTTTACCTAGAAGGGAATAAAATTTCAGTGGGATGACAAATGCAAGGCGAGTTTCTAGGAGCTGAAGAGGCAATTGACTTCTACACCAATGCTCGCTCTACCTACCCATGGGGTTGGGTATGAGATATGCAGTGATGACAGTCACCAGGGACTTGGCTGTGTACTTATGCAGGCCAGGCGAGTGATCGCATATGCTTCTAGACAGCTAACTAAATTATCCTACACATGATTTGGAGCTCACAGTAGTAGTGTTTGCACTCAAAATTTAGAGACACTATCTTTATGGGGAGATTTGTTGTATGTACACCGACTATAAGAGTCTGAAGTACCTACTGACATAGAAGGAGCTAAACCTCAGATAAAGAAGATGGTTGGAATTGATTAAGGATTATGACTTAATAATTGACTATCACCTAAGAAAAGAAAATGTGGTAGCCAATGCACTGAGTCGTTAATCCTGTTCGGCGGTAACTGTTAGACAAGATCCTTATATAATCCATTTGATGAGTGTGTGGAGCCTTGGGGTTAGACTCTCAGTGGTAGAGGATGACAAAACATTGTTAGCACAATTTAAATTTTGACCAACATTATGTGATGAGATCAGGAGATCGCAGGCCAACGATCTCGAGTTAAGAGTCATTCGAGAGAAATTTCCATCTCAAGAGAGTAAAGGGCTCAGATTGAGAGAAGATGGGTTATTAGTCTTTAGAGATAGAGTATGTATGCCAAATGACCAGGGTCTTGGGCAACATAAGTTGGAAGAAGCTCACAGTTCGGCTTATGCTATGCATCCTGGTAGCACCAAGATGTATCAAACTCTTAGAGAGAATTATTGGTGGCCAAAGATGAAGAGAGATATAGCAAAATTTGTGACTAGATGCCTTCCCTATCAACAGATTAAGGCAGAGCATCAGAAACCAACAAGTATGTTATAGTCTTTGCCTACTCAATGGATTTGTAGTTGGACTACCATATACATCGAACGGTCATGATGCTATTTAGGTTATAGTGGATAGATTGATGAAGTCTGCTCATTTTCTGCCTATCTGCACAACCTACTCATTGGAGAGGTTGGCAAAGTTGTATATAGATGAAATTGTAAAGTTGTACGGGGTGCCAGTGTCTATAATATCAAATAGAGATCCGAGATTCACCTCACAATTTTAGCAAAAATTCTAGGAATCTTTAGGGACTAAACTAAAGTTTAGTACTGCCTTCTACCCCCAAACCAATGGCTAGTCAGAGAGGATCATTCAAACACTGGAGGACATGCTGGGAGCATATATGATGGAATTCCAAGGGAGTTGGGACCGACACTTTCCTTTGATGGAGTTTGCTTATAACAATAGTTATCAAACAAGTATTGGTATGCCACCATATGAAGCACTCTATAGGAGAAAGTGCAGGACACCTCTATGTTGGGATGAGGTTGGTACAGCTAAAGTCGAAGGAGTCGAATTGATACAAGTTACCACTCAAAAGATAAAAATCATTCAAGAGAAAATGAAAGTCGCCCGAGATCGTCAAAAGAGTTACGCAAATAAGAGACAATGACCATTAAAATTTGTAGTTGGTGACATGGTTTTCCTTCGGATATCACCATGGAAAGGTATTATTCGATTTTAAAGTTGAGGGAAGCTGAATCCTCAATATATCATACCTTTCTGTATCCTAGAGCGTGTCGAGATTGTGGCATATTGGTTGGAATTGCCACTGGACTTGGATAGGATCCATAATGTGTTCCATGTCTCGATGCTTAAAAAGTACATACTGGATCCATCTCATGTTTTAGATACAACTCCAGTAGAGCTAAGAGAGGACCTGAGTTTTGAGGTGAAACAATCCAGATTTTGGATTGGTAGATAAAGAGGTTACACAACAAGGATGTACCCATGGCCAAAGTTCTTTAAAAAAACAACAGGTTGAGGAGATGACATGGGAACCTGAGGATACTATAAGATGTTAGTGCCCATATTTATTTGTGTCCTCGACTTAGGATTTTTGAGTACGAAACTCTTTTGAGGGGGAAGGATTATGCATTTATGCTTTAATTGAGAATTATAAGCTTCAAAGTACTTATTTAGTTCATCCTTTTCTCTTTCCTTCAAGGTTGTAACCTTTGGAGAGTGATATAAAACCCTTTGAACTTCTATAAGATTCTCTAGTTCTAGCTTTTTATCTAGTTCCATTAGATCAACATTGTTGCGAAGATGCATGCTTTTGTAATGGTTTTTATCATTTGCATACATTGAAAAGATTTAGAGCCAGAGTTTGTCTTCTTTATAGCCCTAAAAATGATCAAGTTAAGTTAGGGATGCTTCAAGAGTGAGTTGAAGAATCCAAAAGGGGATTTATTCTTAATTGACTTACTATGAATGTCAATAATAATAAGAGTATGATCTGAGAAGAGTGATGCCTCAAAAATGGAAAAAAACTCTTTGTTAACTTTGCTTGCTATGGTTGTTTATTAAGCACCTATCAAGTTTTTATTTAAGAATATGTCTCCACTCTGATGATTACTCCAAGTAAAAAAAAAAAGGCCCCATGGTATCTGAGATCCTCTAAACAAGCAAGATTGATCAGTTTTTTTTACATCAGAGTCTTAGGTACCTTACCCCCATTTAATTTAGAATGTGAGAGCATGTAGTTGAAGTCTCCAACTATCTTACAAGGCATAGTCATACTGGTTTCTATCTTCTCCAGATCTCTCCACAAGCTAGCTCTATGATGTTCCCAATTAGCAGCATAGATCACATATATGGCTAAAGTATTACTACTAGCTTTGAGCATCAATTCACAATGAATAAGCTAATCAAAGCAAAAACAATTGGAGAAGTGCCAGTGAGAAGGAATAAAAGAGATAATAATTCTATCATTAAGATGCTTGGAATGACTAATTAAAGTGGTCCAATATGTATGTAAAAATTTCAGGTCCTTCGGGAAGTTATCTTCCTTTATTTTGGTCTCAATGAGACCAACAAAACAAAGTTTTCGAGTAGCAAGAAGTCTGTTGGACCCTGAAATTTTCTTGGAAATTAGAAATTATTAAATAGAATTAAATAAGGATTGGGTAGTGAATGTAGTAAGTTAATGATGAGCGGGTAATATGTTTAGGTTATGATGTGTTGGGCAATGCTCTATTTGTGTGTAGGATTGCTTTAAATTTCATAAATGTTGAATTGTGGTGAATATTTGAAAATGCATGAGGAAATAT
>JAOSBK010000004.1:23695584-23726761 GCA_027568895.1 Erythroxylum shatona
AATTGCTTTGAATGATGTTGTGATAAAAAAAATTTATACCGATTTGGATTGGTTTAGACCAAGTGTGTCTTTATAGTTTCCAATGTTTTTCTAAATTATGCGTTTTCGGATGTCGGAATTAAGAGTTTTGTCCTTAAGCACTTTTGTTTTCTTTGTTTCCGAGCCTTTCGATTTCTTTGGCTCCTTAAGCTTTTGATTCCTTTGGTTTTCGCAAGCGCTTTGATTTGACCTTAAGCTTTTGAAATTCTTTGGTTTTGGCCCACGCTTTATGATTTCAAGATCTGTTTTTCAAAAAAGTCTATACGCACTCTTTTTGAATCCGAAAGGTTGGGTTCTGGAAATGGGTCCTAACATAATCCCTTAAAGCTAGCTATTTATTTGGACAATTAAGTCCATGAACATTCCATATAATGATCACCATCAAGAGTTTTTGATTTGGTATGAGACCAACAAAATAAGGTTTCTAGTTAAGAAGTCCCTTAGAGTTAGCTATTTATTTAGAAAATTAAGTTCATAAACATTCCATATAATGCATATAATCAGGAGCTTTTGGATTTGGTTTTCAAATGTCAACTTCTCCACTGGAACCTCATTGCTACCCTTTGATGACTTAGATTGATTTAACTCTTTTCTTACATGTTGAATGAGGTTTCACTGGAATTACTTTGCTGAATATTTTCCTCCACCTTTATATTCGCCTTTTTTTCTTCATTTTTCTTAGGCATCTAGATTTTGATCGTATCTCTCAAATGAGGTCTCTATGATTATGACAACCTAACCATATCCTCAAGTAAATCCTCATTACCATTGAGTTTCCATAATTGGTAAATAATAAGATAGTTCCTTTTTTAGCATCAATTTCAATGCTTACAAATCCTACCCTCTTGAAACTAGTTGTGTTGTCATCCAAATCTAGTGGTGTGCCCAGGTAGCTAGCAAGTAACTTAGGGCCTCTAAGGACTAGTATTCCAGAGGAATGCAATGAAAATTGACCAAGATGGGAATGGATTTTCATCTCTAATATATCTAATCTAAATATTATTTCTTATTTCATTAAGAAAATAAGTTTACCATGTATATGTTAGGGACCCCAATCGATAATCTTTTGCGCCATTTCTCTAGAGGTGAAGTGAAAAAAATGAAAAATTCTTCTTTAATGATCATGGTGCTTTCCCATCCCCATTTCTTCCAGTTTAGGTTAGCACAATGTTGAACACTTGGAAAATCAATATCTTATGAAGGAAGTAACCTACTAGGATAGCTTTTCATTTAATCACTCCTTTATCAAGACATCAGGTAGAGGAGAGATAAATCCCTCCTTTTTTGGTGGTATGAAATGCAACTTGCCAAAGTTTTCAGAATCTCTTATAACTCTTCTATAGGACAATTTCTCCAATTTCTAAGCAGGGAGCAAGTTTCCAGGTTTAGTCAGCCTAGAAGGAAGGGCAGTGAAGTCTTCATGCACCTATTACAACACTTGTTTCTAGAAAAGGATGAGCAGCCTAAGCTTTAACTGGCATTTTGCCTCTAACGTTAAATTGTTAGGATTTGGGCTTAAGTGGGAAATCAAAAGAGGGGGCAGTTTAACCCAATTTGGACTGATTAGACAAATTAAACCTAACTAATGAGGTTGTAGCTTCAGCTAAAGGTGAAGAATAGTGAAGAATAGTGTGTAAGCAGGAGTAAGGGAGATCAAAAGGAAAAGCTAAGACATTCATGAAAGGCATGATTCTTGTGAGAAGGAGGAGGAAAAACCTAGTCATCATTTTCCAAGCAAAATGGGTCTCCTTTTCATTATATAGAGCTCATATTCTTTTTGTCATTAATGATTCATCACCCTCATTGATTTGATTCCTAAGCTCCCTTGCGATTTAGGCATAGAAATGTCTCTCTATTTTACCTTATGAATCCTTTTGTTATCTTTAGTCCTACTCTACAAGAAATTTCTAAAGATCCTCTCTATATTTTTATGATTTTGGTTGGCAAAGCTATATGAGAACTCTAGTAAATGTGCATTCCATCAAGTATAAGTTTTATCAATTGAATTCTTCCAATATAGGAAATATTTTTAGACATCCAACTATAGGTTCTACATAGGATTATATCATAGATTGGTTTATAGTCTTGATAAGAGGGTTTAGATGTTGTAATTGGGATGCTAAGTTATTTAAAAGGAGCTTTAATCCACTGTAGACTTAAGACATGAATCAATAACTATTCTAGTTTATTTGAAATAAAGGATGTAATGATATAGGTTTTCCCATGTTTATTCATAATCCAGATATCTTAACAAAATTTTCTAAACATTATAATAACAATTAAATTGATTCTAAGTTATTCCATATAGCAGTAGTAAGTCACTCATCAAACAAAAAATTAAAGATTTTGATTTTCCTGCATTTATAGTGATAGTGTCTCCCTTGAGCAATATTATGATGTATCATTCTTTTAAGAACCTTTATTACTAGGCTAAACATATAAGGAGAAGGGGGATCTCCTTTTCTAACCCTTTTTACTCCTTTAAAGATTAAAGTGGCTTCATCATTGATCAGTACATTGTAGTAAGTGGTTGACATAAATTAATGAATTCAATTGGTGAATTTAGGAGGAAAGCCAAAACCTAGAATGCATGAAGTAGAAATGTCCAATTGAGTGAGTCAAAATCTTTAGTAAAGTTTATCTTCATAGAACAACTCTTTATGGATTTGTTATTGTGATAATCCTTAAAAATTTCTTAAGTAAACAACAAATTTTCTTTGATATTTCTACCTATGATAAAAACTAGACTGAGAAAATTTTGTTGGAGATTTCAATAAGGGATTAATTCTCTAAGCTAAGATCTAGGAAATAATTTTGTAAAGGATGCTACAATAAAAAAAAATTGACCTAAAGCCTTAGAAAGAAGAAGGGTTGGATACTTTGACGACTAAGAATAGGAAGGTCTTGTTTATTTCTTTAAGTAGGGATCTTAAGTTAAAGAACTCCTTAAACATATTATAAATATAAGGCTTTAGTGAACCTTAGGACCCTTGGAAGAAATATTCATTAAGATAATTTGGTCATAAGGACTTATTAAGACTGAAGCTAAAAAGGGTATATTTGATTTTAGAGTTAGAAATAGGAGCTAAGAGGGCATATAATTGTTATTGACTTAAGGAAGGGGAGACTAGCTTCCAAAGTTAAGAGATTAAGTTTGTGGTAGAGGAATCAGCACCTAGGAAATCTTTGAGATGGCAGAAATGCTATGTATTTATATTTGTATTATTCATAACAAAAGATTCCTATAGGATGAAGGATTCCTAAGATTTTATTGATATTTTTTCTATTTTGAATGCATCTTAAAAATTTAGTGTTTAAGTCCCCTTCTTTTGTATAGGTGATTCGTATTTTTTTCTTTTAAAAAATGTTAAAGGTTTCTAATGAGGAGAGCTAAGAATTCAGCTTTGCTTTCTACATTCTTTTCAAATCCTAATTCTTAGGTTATTGTGTAACTAAGTCTGTAGGTCATTCAGTTCAATCATTTGTTTATTTACATCTCTAAGAATGTCATCTTTGAAGTTTCTCTTGTGGAGATTTTTTAGTTCCTCCTTTGTGATCTTCAATCTAGCAACTAGCTTGAAAGATTCAAAGTCCTCAACTGAATAATTCAAACATTGAGTTATTATGTTCTCATATCCTTCCAACTCAATTAAAAAGTTAAAGAACCTAAATGGGGTTCTTAGCTTTTTTATATGTTGAGCCATTCTCATCTCCAATAGGAAGTGATATAAGATCCCAGGATTGGTAAACCAAGCCACTATATTATGAAATTTATCTATTAAATATGAATTTACTAGCCCCTTGTCTAGTTTTTTCCTTAAATGAAAGTTACCTTATTGTCTATTAGTCTAGGTATATAGATTTCCTATTTACGAGAGATTCGTTATTCCTAAATTACTAAGGCAATCTCTTAAATCCTTTACAATCCATGAAGTCTTAAACATTTTTGCTAACTCCTTTATGTCTTTCCATAGCTTATTTCTTTAAAAACCATACTTAACAGCATAGACAAAGGTAACTTCAATCCTTTCTTAAAGTGGATATGAAAACACTTCCATATACAGAAACTGTTATGTCTGTTTTGTGTTGAGCATCTGAATATCATTTGGTTTGTAAGCTAATATAATTATACCTAGCCTATGATGAGTATGATTAGAAATTGTTCTCCATTTTTCCCCTAAAAATCGTAATCCTTTATTCAAAATTGACTCATTGATTTTTATTTTAGCAAGCCTATCAAAAAATAGTTTTTCTATTTGATGAAATGTTTCATTTTTTGTTATTTTTGGTGTAATTCAAGCCCGTTATATTCCAAGCTATAATCATGATGTTGAAGAGCTTATCAAGCCCTTATCTTTTTACTTTTTACTGGACTTCCTATTGAATTCTGCACAACATTAAGTTCCTTTCCTTTTAATTCATTTTTGTTTTTTTCAACAAGCCCTATCTCCATTGAATTTTCTTCAATGGTGTTTAAAGTTTGGAGGTTAAAAGAGCGGTTGGTTAAAAGGAAAAATTTTGGTAGTGGATTTTGAGTTTGTGCAACTTTTAGAATTGTTTTGGTTTAAAGAGTTTAGTTCTGTTCTGCTGTTTCCTTGACAATTAGGGAGGGAGGCCATAGATTTTTTATTTAAAGAGGAAGTTAAATTGGATGGTAGAGGGAAGGCTTATGAAAGTTTAGTGATTGGGAATTAATAAGTGGGGGATGAGGACTAGATTTTGGCATCCAAACCTTCGATATAGTTGAGTGATCTAGCTTCTAAGGAAAAGAAATTGATGTTTCAATGGTTAGGAGTTCTTCTTCACCCAAGCATAGTTGAGTGATCTAGCTTTTAGGGAAAGAAATTGATATTTCAATGGTTAAGGATTCGCCTTGTTCACCCAATATATGAACTGATAAAACTTCTAATAAATTTGCATTTCTTTTTATTTATTATTCTTCATATTGTTTCTATTTGATTATCTAGCCTAATCGTTTTCCCAATTACACTTGCCAAATTGCTCATTCCCATATTAGTCCAAATACTCTAATGGGATACTATGTAAACATTTTTAAAGAGTTTTATCAAAACTTATAATTGGCCTTCGCTTTTATAAAAACATAGGCTTTCTCCTCCAATCTCATGGACCTGAATCTAACATTATTGTCATTCTTGCTACATCCCTAAATTTGAATAGAAAATAATTTTTCTTGGTTATAGAACATGATCTAACCCATTCTTAAACAAAATCACTTTTGCCCACGCCTTAATTGAAGGATAGGAAGGTTTTTTATCAAGAAAAAAACTGACTAGAGTTGTCTTCCATTTAGCTACTCCAACTTGCAAAACATCTATTAGGGCAGAAATAATTGGGTTATTATTGAACTTAGGAATTAGTTTAAACTTTACCGAAGTCTCTCCATAAGTAACTACCAAGTTCCAAGCTTTGGGAGGGGAGCTAAAGGAAAAAGTTGTAAGAGTAGGAAATAGGACAGGAGATGTGATAGGGATAGGAAGAGGGTTAGTTACAAGCAAGTATTCTAAGGTTGAGCTATTTGAAGGAAGGAGATGGATCTGGGAGGAGGGTATAGGATTAGAATAAGAGGGAGATCCCCGGTATTAAGAGATTAGGGAAATAAGTTAAGAGAGGATATGATAGGTGGCTTAGACAAAGAGGGTAGAACCGAAGAAAGATTTGACTCTATAGTAGTTAAATGGGAAGGAAGAGAGAGAATACCAAGACCTTAAGCAAAATTAGTAGTAGGAAGAGAACGGGTAAGCTTAGGTGGTGAGCTAACAAAAGGGATTATGGGCGAAGAAAGAGGCATGATTTGATGTTAACAAAGAACATAAAGACTAACAGCCTATTTGGTATAATGGAATATCCATTCTAAGGATAAGAAATTCCTAACATATTCCTAAGATAGCGTTTGGTTTAAAAACACACGCGGAATAACCTAGCATCTGGTTTACTTATTCTTAAAATTTGGAGAATAGAGAAACCCGTTACCAACCTATCTGTACTTATTCAAACAATAGTTGATCCTTTACTGTTCTTGTTGAAGACAACTCTACCCTCTCACGTTCAAACCTCCGAAACAACTTATCCTTCTTCAACGTTGAAACATCTTCGAGCCTCTGAAACTTTTTATCCTCTCACATTCAAGCCTCTAAAATCTTCCACTTCTTTAACTGTGTGATTCTCGAACCAAGTTCGTGATTCCAACATCTTACACATCTGCTTGATTCTAGGTAAGTATTTTGCATTATTTCAATTGGGTGATGGGTGTCAAATAGGTGGAGCGATTTTTTTTCAACTGGGTATTTCAATTGGGTGATGGGTGTCGAATGGGTGGGAGGGAATTTTTTCAACTGGGTATTTCAATTGGGTGATGGGTGTCGAATGGGTGGGGGGGAATTTTTTCCATTTGGATATTTCTAACAGCGACCAATTTCATCGGGTATTTTGTCTGGGTATTATTTTCGCACTAATTCTAGTTTCCCATTCGTCTTCTTTCTGTTGTTTTTATACTTGTTGAGTGGGTTGGATAATTGTTGTATTGCAATCTCTGTGTGAAAGGTTTGTATGAGATATGTGTTTGTACACGCAGAAGTTGACTGATGGTTATGTGTTTGTTAACAAAATCCGCTTTGAATTAATTACAGTTGAGTTCAACTGCCATTAGCTTGAAGACAACAAAAGGTGTAATGCTTGCTGTGGAGAAGTGCATCACCTCACCATTGCTGGTTTGTCCTGTACCAATTGCATCCTTTAGATTTATATGAGATAACTGGAGTTCATATGTTAACACACGTGTAGGAATGGAACTAAAATTTTCATTGAATAAAGGTCTGTAGTTATCACATTGTGGCAGTTAGATGTAGTTATCATATTGTGTGAGTTAGGTATAGTTTATTTGTCTAAGTCCCCATATTGGTGAGGGTACGGTTTGGTGAACTTTCACATATGTAAAAGCTTTTGATTTCTTATTCATTTTATGTATCTTGAGTTGAAACTCTGGTAATACATGATATCTAGTATCTTTAGTTGGAATGCATGATATCTTTATATCTTTAGTTGGAATGCATGATATCTTTATATCTTTAGTTGGAATGCATCTAAAGCAAATAATAATAGTGGAGTAGAATCCATATACCATATAGCAGTTCAGATCACATACCTTGAAAAATTATTCAAGGTATATGATCTGAACTTTGTACTCTACATGCCTCAACATGCCTCCAAATCTCCCACTTGAAATGCCGCCACCACCATATACTCTATTAGCATTCACCAATTACACCACCCATAATAGCTGCTGAAGATACTCGATTATCATAGCTTCCTACCACAGATTGGCCTTGTGTATTCATTATACTAGGACAATTTGCAGAGCTATTAATCTTTATTAGCATAGCTTCCTGAATGTCGCTTCTTTTACTTTCAACTTAAAGATATATCTAGTAAACAGGACTTGACGAATAATTTTTGAAAAGCTCTCATCATCTTGCTTTTCAAATTTCATACAATGCAAAACTTTTGCAGAGACACCCATAATCTCCTCCCCACAGTCCTGAAATATAGAGACACCCAAATTTCTAAAAATTTTAGTAACCTATAAAATGATGTCTCCTTACCATTTCCGTTATTTGTAACCTCTTTACTATATGGCCTATCTCCAGCCGTGATTGGACAAGTAGTATAATAGAAAATATCAACCTTAACAGTTGCATTGACAGTGCTCCAATCTGGTTTTTCAGAAGTGCCTAGCCTCTCATCAATTTTAAAAACAGTCTAGAATATCTATCCTGCCCACACTTGAATTTTTCTTGGAAATATAGACGGTAGGTGTGTTCCTCCCTTCCTTGTTAAACCAAGGAAAATCTGGTTCAATAAACAGTTAACTTGTAGAGATAGTTCCCAGTCACTTACCATTGAAATCACTGACCCTTACCAGATTTCACAGATAGAAGTGGAAAGCTCCCCCTATGACACACATAGTTTTGAGTTTCTGAACCATTTTTCCTCATTATTGAAGTTGCAGTATCATAAAAACCAAAACAAAATGGTAATACATGATATTTGAGAACTTTTCACAATTACCAGATGGAAATTGAGAAAATTGATCTACAAATACAGTATCATGGTCAGACCAAGTCGGGTGATAGATGCTGGTTGTATAGGGTCAAATTTCATATCGAACTTACATTGTAGTCACGTTGACAAGCCTACTCAAATCAAATTTTGAACAACCCTAAATTGTTTAAACTACAACACAACCCGATCCAAATCTTTGAATTGGTCACATTTTGTAGTTACATACCTGGAAGCGTTAATGACATTTTAACATTGATCATTAGTTGTATTCGGAACTTACAACCAAAAAAACAAGATCTTGAGGGAGTACACTTGCTGTTTAGGATGCAAGGATTTAAAGTCTTTTTAGTTTAAAGAAAGCAGTGTGACAACCTTTTCCCTTCTCTTTTAATTATTTAGCAACTTCCCTCTCTCTAATATTGACTTCCTTTTGTCATCTGTGATATAACCACACTTACTCAAAGATCATAAACGAGTATCTTCTATCTCTCCATAATTACCATAATCCGATGTAGAAGATGATGAGTGGGCAGCCTTACCATTGACATCTGCAGATGTTGCTAGACAGCCATTAGTTCTTTCCTCATCTTTTGGATTCTCCAAGGGCTGAAGCTGTTTTTGCAGGACCTATATATAGGGAACAAATCGATAATGTCAAGCAACTAAAAATAATGATAGAACAACTTAATTAGTAATGTAAAATTGAGGTCAACCATTTTAATTGACAGAGGACATTTTTAGATGGATAGAATCAAACAAACAAAAATTTGGCCTCTCATCACAATTTGAACAAGAAGCAATGCATCCAGGCGCAGATTTTGACAATGTTCATTTAATGGTCTATGCATTAAAGAAGTTTACACTAACAGACCACTTAAGCACACTCACATCACCACCTAGCAGCAGTCAAGCACATATGGTTTGAATAATGTCTTTTCTAAGGTCTAAAGTTTTTTAATCATCCTGATAAACAATAGATGAAGACTAGTTATATAGATTGGAAATGGACTTTTGTTAGAACCATACAACTACAAAATTATGATAACAAAGAAATCATGTAAATAGGAAACAATGACATTCAAAATAAAGAAAGTATAACATGTTCAGACACAACTTTGTTCAGACAAGAAAACAAATAGCAATATGATTTATAAAAGTGAACTGCCATCTAAAATCACAAGCACTTTCAAGGTAAAGGTCAATAGCTACATGAGTCAATATGAATAGAAACAAGATAGAAAACCTAACTCAAACATTGAAGAAAACACAAAAACTAGTTCTAAAATAAATTCATGAGAACAGGTACCTCATCTAGATTTAGAGATGGTTCTTCTGAGCTTCCAGGTCAGAAACCGACATACATCCTGCAAAATGGTACACAATATTTCTTCCTAAGCAGGCCAAAACACTAACACCGAAGAGCCACTTATACAACCATAGAATACTTTTGTTTCCATAACTATTTATATCAAGAATAGTAGAAGTGACGGCTTTGGATTATAGCAAAAGTAAATCATAATATCTCATCATACTTAAAGAACATAAATTCCATGATACTGTATTTTTTGTTGCATTAATGATAAATATTGTATGTTTTTTGCATTGATGATAATGTATTTTTTGTTGCATTGATGATAAATACTATATTCCATAATACTTAAAGAACATTAGAATTTTTTTTGCAATCATGACTCGTTTCAGTTTGAGTCTACGTAGAAATGCGGAAAGAACAAAAAGGATTGTGGTTGTCTTAACTGTATGGTTGCAGTTATGTAATGTTGTTAGTTTGCAATTCATTTTGTTGGCATCTGAGGCTTCTTTAAATAGTTATAGGCCAAGGGTTAGCAGATATTTTCACAATTTTTATGCAAATCGAGATTATGTGAGGCGAATTGTGCATGACAATGATGAGTCATGTATTTCAATGGTTAGGGTGAATAGGCAAGCTTTTTTTAAACTTTGTGAAATGCTAGAAAGTATAGGAGGATTGAAGCCAACAAAAAACATGCTTATTGATGAACAAATAGCAATTTTCTTACATATTATTGTTCATCATGTTAAAAATCGAGTTATTAGGAGAAATTTTAGAAGGTCGGGTGAGACAGTTAGTTGGTGTTTTCATAATGTCCTAAATGCAGTGATGCATTTACAAGAGCTTTTGTTTGAGAAACCTGAGCTGATACCAATAAACTCTTCAGACCATCGGTGGAGGTGGTTTAAGGTAGATAATCACCTTTTATTTTTATAAGAACATATTATTGGACCCCAAACTTTTCTTGGAAGTTAAAACTCTTATATGTGAAATGTTGGAAGTTAAAAAGCTGGAAAATGTAGTTGAAACATGATCACTGAGTATGCTTTCATATTTTAGCCATAACGTTTTCTCTGGTTGTCCAAATGACGTAATTCTTAATTTGGATTAAACTATAGAAATAAGGCTATAAATTATCTGATGAAATCAAGTTCTAATTCAGTCTCTAAGAGTTCCCATTTTTTGGATGGAATTTGAGTACATAATATTGTTTCAGTATAAGAATAGTTCGAAAATGTTTGAGATATGACTTTTAAATTTTTGAACTAAATTGAATGATTTTGGTGTCATTGGAAAATTAAGACAATGAAGAACATTTTTGGAAAAGGAAGTGTTATCAAATTCCTTCAATTTTTCCGTGATCATTAGTTAAGGAGTTAGAAGTATAAGATGTTAGTTTTAATAGACATATAGTTTTAATAGACATAAGCAGTAAAATGGGAAGGACAAGATAAATGAGGGGCAAAATAGGAAGAAAGACTAATAAATGAGCTTGACTTAGAAGAAGGCAAAAGAGAGTGTCATGGAAGCTAAGAGAAGAGAGAAGAAAAAACGTGAAAAGAAGAAGAAAAGAAGGAATAATCATGGAGAAAGAAGAGAAAGGAAGAAGAAATTGTGGGAAGAAGAAGAAATCAAGCTTCTAAGGTAAGTTCATCATCTTTTCTTCTTTCTTTATCAAAGAAATGGGTTGTGTTGAGAATGAAGGAATTTTAGTGAGAGAAAGGGTTTTTGTGTTGGGAATGATTGGAGAAAGAAGATGATTGAGAGACCTATTTGATTTTTAGGATTTTAAACTAGGTATTGGCTTTACTAACTTAGATAGAACCATATGTAAGTTAATGCTAAACGCAATTTAGCAATTATTTCATTTGTTGTGATGTTGAAGTTTTAGGGGTTTTATTGAATTGAAATTTAATGGAAAATTAGTTTGTTTTAGGAAATCAAGAAAATCCTACCAAAGAGCAAGGGGAAAGGTCAAATTGAGTTTGGATTTTCAAGAGTTATAAGGTGGGTAATTTATTTATAGTTATTGTGAAATGAGCAAAATGCCTTGTGTGTGTATTATGTGCTAAAATGACTTGCTTTGAAATGTTGTGATGTGGAAATTGCATTATGAGTTATGATATTTGATAAAATTGAATTGTGAGTATGATTACGTTATGCCTTGTATCATAGCATTTTGATTAAATGGAAAGAAGAAAAAGCATGAGAATACGAACTTTTGAATAAATTGAGCATAAGATTTGATTGTGTTTGGGCGAGAGTGGAACCATGTCACGTGCACATTGACAAGAACCTTCTCCTAACTACCGACTTATGACATATGAGCTCTGAAAATGGACTCATTCTATTCATGGTACAAACTTTGGTTTCTCCATTCTATTTTCATGGAACCCTCGAGTCATTTGTTTATGCATTTGCATTTTGATGTGTTAAGTTATGATGAAGTTGAGTATTATAATTTGATGCTAAATTTCTTCCAATATGTTTTATGTGATGATATATTGAACTATGAGTTATGAATGTTGAACATACATTGTTGGATCAAGATAAAATGAGTATGCTTATATGAATAGATGCATGTATGTTTGATTATGTGGCTCATCGTCAATGGCTATAAATATATTAGCCACTGAGTTGTGTAGCTCAACCTAATATTTTTTTTCCACTCCTCAGGTGCAGATTGAGAATATCAGTGATCCTTGTAAGGCATTTCAAAAAATTCCAAGATAGTTAGCTTTTTTACTAAGTTAGTGGCTAGACTTTTGGATAGTTTTATAAGCATATTGAACATTAAGCATCCAATGTATTTTTGTATCTTATGTTAAGACTTTGATGTAATGTTGATATTTAATTAAAGTTATTTATGAAATCTATGTATGAACTTCATTTTGATCTAGAAATGAATTGAGGACTGAAGAAGTTTCCTTTGTGTATGTGCTTATTTTATCTTGCAGTTGTACAATTCATATTTCAAGTTTCCATAGGGGTAAAAATTGTGTACTAAATTCAGGAGGAAAACTGGGTTAATCTAGGCTATATTAGAAAAGTAATCTTATTGGAATTATAGTATATCCTCTTAGCTATCTAACGGTATAAAGTATGTAAATTTTGGATATCGGAGATGAGAGATATGAGCATTATAAGTGGTGATGCTGCATGGGATGTATACCCAGGAACAACTATGGTAAATGAGGTGAATTAGTGATTTTGATGAATCAAATGAGTAAGGATTAGAGGATTTAATGGAACAAAGTTGGTTTTTGAATGGATATGAAGTGGTATTGCACTAGAAGAAGTGAATTCAGGAAGATTGTGGGTGAAAGTAATGTTAGAATGGATGTAGGAAGCTTTGGGGAGGCCTTGAAGGGGCTTGGAAACCACCTATGTCCGTTTAATAGACATTAGGTCCGTTAAACGGACCTTCTTAGGTCTGTGAGGACCGTCAGCCCCACCAATGTCTGTTTAACAAAATTATATCCATTAAACGGACCTTCTTGGGTCAAAAATGGCCCCCAACCCCGTGAATGTCCGTTAGGCGAACATGTATGTCCTTTTAACGGATATACACTGTACACCTACATAAATTTGCATTTTTTGACCCTCTAGATGGCAAAATCTCACTTTGCGGTCTTCATGATAGTTTTATATCTAAAAGTTATCTTTCAAACCTTCTAAGAATGAACTCAATCCGAGGTTTCTATGGAAAGTTATGCTCATTCTCCTAAGAGAAATACAATATGATTGAGGATATAAACATACTTGATTATTTTGGCCATAATTTCATCAACCGACGTCCAAATGAAGTGATTCTTGAAGCAATAGATTCCTAATTCATTTTTATACCTCTTCATAAAAAAAGGTACTTTTTGGTGTTGATTTGAAAAATATTGATGGAAATAAAACGAGGGATCGGTTGGAAGAGCATAACTGGGTTATGAATATACTTTGAGTTTTTAGGCATATCTTGAGCTATAAAGCTCCGAATGAGGTGGTTCTTATTTCAAAATAAACTAGAGACATAGAGCTACAATTGTCATGAAGAAGTCAAATTGAGATGTTGGTGATTGGCTGGTGTGGGCATGCCACCCCTGTGAGATGACGACTAATGAGGGTTCATTGAAATAACCTTTCAAGGAAACCCGCTCACACTTTATGACTCCGGATTGTTGGGCTTCGGAAACGGGGCCCAACATCTTGTGGTATCAGAGTTTAGGTTTTTTCTAGGCTTAGAGTGCATAGTAGGATGAATTGTTATGCTATATGATTAATTGGTTGCATTGTTAAGTTGATTATTTGCATTAAATGACATGCATATCATGCATACATGTAGGAAATAGGATTGAGATAAAATGTGAGCTAATCATTAGTGTTTCTATTAAAGGAGTGAAATGCTACCTCGTAGAAGGATGCGAGGAATATTGCAAGGATCGATTGCACCTGACTCTTCGCTAAGAAAGGAGAGTAATGATGAGTCAGTAGCCCTAGGAAATGTTGAGGCTTCCGTAGGGCAAAGTAGTGAGTCCGTTCAATCATAGACGCAGGAGTCTCCTGTTCCGTCAGAACAAGTGCCTCCTTTGGACCCGAGATTGTTTCAGGCATTCACTAAGGCCTTTGTCCAGGCTATGGGTCAGATGTCGCAATCTTCTGCTCTGGCCTTAGTTAAGAAGGGGAAGTATGGAGCAGTGGACTTCTATGGAACCACTGATCCTGAAGAAGCTGAGACCTGGTTGTCAAAGACCGAAAGGATATTGGAGTAGATGGACTGTGAAGATGAGGAGAAAGTTGAATATGCTGCTAGCTTGCTTCAGGGAGATGCTTTGGATTGGTGGGAGAGTATGCCGGGGAGTCAGATGAAATCGCCAGTGCTTGCACGGAAAGATTTCCTAGCAGTGTATAAGAAGAAGTACCTATTTGAGGTGTACATTCAACAGAAGCAGAGAGAATTTCTGAGTCTCACCCAGCAGGAGATGACGGTGAGCGAATATGAGCGCCATTTTACACAACTATCCCGGTATGCAGCTGAGTTAATGATGAGTGAGGCAGCTAAGTGCCGTAGATTCGAATCGGGGTTACATCTAGCCATCAGAGAGAAAGTGGTGGTGCAAAATTTTTGTGATTTTCAACAGCTGGTTGAAGCAGCACTGAGGGTGGAGAACATAAAGAGCGCTGTGAACAAAAAGAGAAAGGGGAGAGAGCAGTTCAAGATGGGAGGTGGTACTTCTATGCTCGATAGGAGTGCCAAGACTTTCCCTGTGTAGTCTGAGGAGAGGAGCAGTGGTGCAAGCAGGCCTAGACCTATGAGGACTTCTACTATTTCTCATCAAGCCTCAACGGTGGGAGGCAGTAGAAGGGGAGAAGGGGATAAGTCTTCTGTACCGAAGTGCGATCATTGTGGCAAGTTCCATGGAGGGGAATGCTACAAGCTGACTGGAGCTTGTTTCAAATGTGGAGAGAAGAGGCATATGGCTAGAGAGTGTCCGAGGTATGCAAGACAGGAGAGAAGTCAAATGCAAGCTTCAAGGAGAGCTGAGACAGTAGGACATAGGACAGTAACTGAAGTGGTCAATGCTAATGCGGCCAGGAAAGTGAACCCTCCAGGGAGACCGAAGGGACAAGCACTAGCTAGAGTGTTTGCTATGACGAGGGAGGATGCAGAGACCGCTTTAGAAGTTGTGACTGGTACGGTTAAATTATTTGATGAAGATGTTATTGTTTTAATTGATCCGAGTTCTACTCATTCATTTATGTCATCAGGTAGAATTGTGTATGATATGGATACTCCTTTGATAGTGAGTACTCCAATCGGCCAGTATATTGTTATTACTTAAGTTTATAGAGACTGTGAAATATATATTGGGGAAGAGCAGTTAGTGATGAATCTAATGCCATTGAGGATGGGAGGATTAGATGTAATTTTAGGTATGGACACATTAGAGAAGTACAATGCCAACTTAGATTGCAAACGGAAGACAGTGGAGTTCAAATTGGATGAAGGTAGAACAGTAGTGTTTATGGGAGATAGGAAAGTCAGTCCACCTAGGATTGTTTTAGCTCTAATAATAAAGAGAATGATAAGGAAGGGGTGTGAAGCATATTTAGCCTATGTGGTAGACACGAAGGCAGATAAAGGGAACTTAGAAGAAATACCTGTGGTCATGGAATTCCTGGATGTCTTCCCCGAGGAATTGCCAGGACTACCCCCACCTAGGGAAATTGAATTTCCTATTGATCTTCTTCTAAGCATGATGCCAATATCGATTTCGCCTTATAGAATGGCTCCAGCAGAATTGAAGGAGCTCAAAGAGCAATTGAAAGATTTATTAAAGAAAGGTTACATTAGGCTGAGCTCTTCACCTTGGGGAGCTTTGGTCCTTTTTGTGAAGAAGAAAGATGGGTCATTCTGGATGTGTGTGGACTACTAGAAGCTCAATCAGGTCACCATCAAGAATAGATATTCACTCCCGTGCATAAATGAATTGTTTGAGATTAGGCTACCACCAGTTGAGGATAAAGGAGTCTGATGTGTTAAAGACTGCTTTTAGAATACGGTATAGGCATTTTGAGTTTCTAGTTATGCCTTTTGGGTTAACAAATGCACTTGCAACTTTCGTGGACTTGATGAATCGAGTCTTTAAGTCCTTCTTAGACCGATTTATCATTTTCTTCATTGATGATATATTGTTTTATTCTAAGAGTGACAAGGAGCATGAGGAACACTTGAGGGTTGCCTTGGAGACATTAAGGAAGGAAGAGTTATATGGCAAATTTGATAAATGTGAATTTTAGCTAAGGGAAGTGGTGTTCCTTGGACATATAGTCTCAAAAAAAGGAGTGCATGTGGATCCGAGAAAAATAAAGGCGGTTATGAAATGTGAAGCACCTAAGAATGTAGTTAAGGTGAGGAGTTTCTTGGGTTTGGCTGGATATTACAGAAGGTTTGTGGAGGGATTTTCTATAATAGCAGCTCCACTTTCCAAACTGACAGGGAAGAATTAGAAGTTTGTGTGGACAAATGAATGTCAGAAAAGCTTTGAGGAGCTTAAGTACAAATTGACGAGTGCACCAATTTTGACTTTGCGTTCGAGTAATGATGGATATATAGTGTATGGTGATGCTTCAAGGAAGGAATTAGGGTGTGTATTAATGCAAGAAGATAAAGTGATTGCCTATGCTTCTAGGCAATTGAAACCTTATGAGATGAATTATCTGATGCATGACTTGGAGTTAGCTACCATAATCTTTGTGTTGAAAATATGGAGGCATTATCTCTATGGAGTCACCACTAGGGTGTTTATAGACCACAAGAGCCTTAAGTATCTGATGAGCTAGAAAGAGTTGAATTTGAGGTAGAGAAGATGGTCAGAGCTATTAAAAGATTATGAATTAATGATAGACTACCACCCAGGGAAAGATAATGTAGTAGTGGATGCACTGAGTAGAAAAACGACTATGGCATATGTGGAGACAGTGTATCTTCCTTTGTTGAAAGAATTAGACAAACTTAGAGTGACATTGAGACAAGCTGAATCTGAATGTATATTGGTTAACTTTAGAGTAAGGTCAGTATTGAATGAGAAGATCAAGGAGTTGCAAGAGCAAGATGAGTATTTGAGCAGGCTTAGAGAATAGATTAAAAGTGGTAAACCTTCTAAAATAGAGGTACAGGAAGATGGATTAATGGTGGTAGGAAACAGACTACGTATTCCTGATATGCAAAAGTTGAAAGATGAAATTCTTGATGAGGCACAAATGCGCCTTATGTAATCCACCCAGGAAGTACAAGAATGTATAGAGATTTGAAGGAGCATTTCTGGTGGAAAGGGATGAAGAAAGAAGTTACAGAAAATGCTAAACGATACTTAGTGTGCTATCAAGTCAAGGCTGAGCATCAAGCATCTTCAGGTAAGCTTCAACCTTTGTTGATTCCAGAATGGAAATGGGAGAAGATTACGATGGATTTCTTGGTGGGATTGCCGAAGACCAGTAGGAAATATGATGCAATATGGGTAATTATTGATAGGTTGACTAAGTCAGTACATTTCTTGCCAATTAGATAGATGGATTCTTTAAATTCTTTGGCCAAGAAATACATAGATGAGATAATCAAACTTCATAAGATTCCAAGTTTGATAGTTTGATAGTCTCGGATAGAGATCCCAGGTTCACCTCTAGGTTTTGGGAAAGCTTACAGGAGGCTTTGGGAACTAAGTTGTAGTTCAGTATAGCTTTTCTATCCATAGACTGATGGACAATCAGAGAGAACAATCTGGATATTGGAGGCAATGTTGAGAGCTTGTGTTATGGATTTTAAAGGCTCATGGGAGGATCATTTTCCTTTAATAGAATTTGCTTATAATAATTCCTATCACTCAGGAATTCAGATGGCACCTTATGAAGCTTTGTATGGTAGGAGGTGCAGAACTTCTATTTGCTGGGATGAAGAAGGTGAAAGGAGACTTGTAGGACCTGAGTTGGTACAAGTTACAGTTGACAAGATTAAATTAGTGAAATAGAGACTTAAAGCAGCTCAAGATAGAATGAAGAGCTACACAAATAACCATATAAAAGAGATGAAATTTGAAGTTGGGACAAAGTATTTCTTAGAGCTTCTCTATGGAAAGGAGTATTGAGGTTTGGTAAGAAGGGCAAGCTTAGTCCAAGATACATAGATCCTTATGAGATCATTGAAAGGATTGGGCCTTTAGCCTACAAGTTAGCTTTGCCAGCATAATTATCTAAGATTCACAATGTCTTCTATGTATCGATGTTGAGGAAGTACCGATCAGATCCTTGGCATATAGTTCAACCTTCAGAAGTCTAATTAAGGGATGATTTGACATATAAGGAGCAACCAGTAGAGATTTTGGATTCGAAGGAAAAGATCTTGAGAACTAAGATAGTGAAACTAGTTAAAGTCTTATGGAGCAACCATTCGACAGAGGAGGCAACATGGGAGCCTTTGGAAGCAATGAGCGAGAAGTATCCACACCTCTTTAATGACTCAGGTAAGAACTTCGAGGATGAAATTCTTTTAGCGGGAGAATTGTTGGATCCTGATTTTTTGCTAAATTACTTATAATTTGCTTAATTATTTATTTATGTTTGTTTGTTGGTTTAATTATGTATTTTTAGAATGGGGTTATTGTTTTAGTAGGCATGAATAAAGATTGGAAATTAGTTAGAGAGATTGGGGCTTAGTTAGTATTAATGTGGTGTTAAGTGGATTAAAGGACTAGAGCCATAAAAGACAAAAGAAGGGCAAAATTGGGAGAACAAGACTAAGGAGGGGCATAATTGGAAGAATAAGCTAAAATTGTGTCTTGAATTAAAATAGGGGAAGAGAGAATCGTGAGAAGCCATAGAGAAAAGAGAGAAAACATGAGACAGAGAAGAGAAGGAGAAGAAAAATAAAAAAAGCTAGAGAAGGAGGAAAAATCGTGGAAAGAAGAGAAGAATCAAGCTTTTTAAGGTAAGCTCATCATCTTCTTCTTGCTTAGTGAGAAATGGGTTGTTGTGTTGTGAATGAAGAAGTTTTAGAGAGAGAAAGGGGTTTTGCATTGGGAATGCTTGGAGGAAGAAGATGATTGAGAGACCCATTTGATTGTTAGGTTTCTAAGCAAGGTTTTGGGTTTTCTAACTTAGATGGACTATGAGTAGATTGAGTTTGAGCTTGATTTAGGATATTTCTATTTTATTATGGTTATGGAAATTTGGGGCATTCCCATTGAATTGGAATTGAATGAGACTATTTGGTTGTGTTAGGAAATCAAGAACAACCTATTTAAGAGCAAGAGGAAGGGCATAATTGAATTTGGATTTTCAAGAGTTTTAAGGTGGGTAATTTATTTATAGTTATTATGTAATGAGTAAAATGCCTTGTGTGTGTATTGTGTGCTAAAATGACTTGCATTGAAATGTTGTGATGTGGAAATTGCATTATGAGGTATGACATTTGATAAATTGAATTGTGAGTGTGATTATGCTATGCCTTGTATCATGGCATTTTGATTAAATGGAAAGAAGAAAAAGCATGAGAATATAAACTTTTGATTGAATTGAGTATGAGATTTGATTGTATTTGGGCGAGAGTGGAACCATTCTGTTCATCACATACACGTTGACAAGAGCCTTCTCCCGGCTGCCCACTTATGGCATATGAGCTTCGAAAATGAACTCATTCTGTTCATGGTGCAAACTTCGGTTTCTCCATTTTGTTTCCATGGAACCTTCAAGCCAATTGTTTGTGCATTTACATTTTGATATGTTAAGTTACAACGAAATTTGTGTGTTATGCTTTGATTATGTATTAAGCTATGAGTTATGAATTGGAATTGTGAATGTTGAACTTGCATTGCAAGATTAAGAAACGACATGGTTGCATATATGAATATTCACATATATGTTTGATTGTATGGCATGTTACCAATAGCTATAAATATCTTAGCCACTAAGTTATGTAGCTCAACCCAATATTTTTCCCACTCCTCAGGTGCGGATCGAGAAGATCAGTGATCCTTGCAAGGCAATTGGACAAATTCCAAGATAGTTAGCTTTTTTACCAAGTTAGTGGCTAGAATTTTGAATAGCTTTATTAGCATATTGAACATTGAGCATCCAATGTATTTTTGTAACTTGTGATAAGACTTTGATGTAATATTGATATGTAATTAAAGCTATCTATGAACTTCATTTTGATTTGGAATTGAATTGAGAATCAAGAAGTTCGGTTGCGGATGTGCCTATTATCTTGCAGTGTACATTTCATATTTCCAATTTTCCATAGGAATAAAATTTTATATTGAATTTAGGAGAAAAACTAGATTAATCTAGGCCAAGTTAGACAAAGTAGTCTTCTTGGAAGTTTTAGTTTATCCTCTTTGCTTTCCAACGGTATAAAGTATGTAAATTTTGGATATCAGAGTTGAGAGATATGAACATTACAAGTGGTGATGATGCATAGGATATATACCCAGGAATAACTATGATAAATGGTGAGAATTAATGGTTTTGATGAATTAAATGAGAAGGTATTAGTGGATTTAATGGATAAAAGTTGGTGTTTGTATAGATATGAAGTGGTTTTGCACTAGAAGGGGTGAATTTGAGAAGATGATGGGTGAAAATAATGTTAGAATGGATGTAGGAAGCATTGGAGGGGCTTTGGAGGGGTTTGGGAAACCATATGTCCATTTAACAGACTTTAGGTCCATTAAATCGACCTTTTTGGGTCAAAAATGACCCCTAGCATTGCCCACGTTTGTTTAACGAACCTTCTCGGCCAAAAAGGACTCCCAAAGTCGACAATGTCTGTTAAATGGACATTCCCGGGACAGCTATTAGTAAATTTCAATTTTGGCCCCTTTTAGATGTAGAATCTTTCTTGAGTCTTCATAAAACTTTTAAATCTCGAAGTCCTCTTTCCAACCATCCAAAAATGACATCAATACGACATCTATAGAAAACGTTAGGGCATTTGCGCCAAGATAGGTGCAAAATGATTAAAGACATAAACATGTTAGATTCTTTTGACCATAACTTCGCCATCTGATCTCCAAATGAGGTGATTCTTAAATCAGTAGACTCCTAATGAGTTTTTCTACCTCTCCATAAAAATTGGTAGCTTTTGGTGTTGAATTGGAAAAGATTGATGGAAATAATATGAGGGATCAGTTGGAAGAGCATAACCAGGTTATGAACATACTTTGAGTTTTTTAGGCATATCTTGAGCTATAAAGCTCCGAATGATGTGGTTCTTGTTTCAAAATAAACTAGAGGCATAGAGCTACTATTATCTTGAAGAAGTCAAATTGAGATGGCAGTGATTGGCTATTGTGGGCATGCCACCCCTGTAAGATGACAGCTAATGAGGGTTCATTGAAATAACCCTACGGGGGATTCCACTCACGCTTATGACTTCAGATCAATAGTTAGGCTTTGGAGATGGGGCCCAACAAATCATGGGTATGAATTTTCACACAAATCAACTATGCTATCTTGGTATCCCTACCACCTCCACTAAAACAAAATTTTAGGATTGTCTTCCTCTCATTAAAAGGATCGAATCAAGAGTAAATTCCTGGAAGAATATGTTTCTCTTATATGCAATTAGAATTACACTTATTATTTTAATTTTTAGCAGTTTGCATCTTCAACGGACAGCTCACATTGCCATACCCAATAAGGTTACAAAGGAAATTGATAAAGTAATGAAGGAATTCTTATGGACAAGAATAATAGATAACCTTAAAAAATGCTAAGATGAAATGTAGTGAGGTTACCATTCTGAAGAAGCTGCGAGGCCTTGGTATTATTTCTATTACAACTATACAAAAAGTCCAGATGTGCAAGAGACTTTTGTAGCTCTACATTGATCAAAATGCACTTTAGATATAATGGGTTCATGAGTATCATCTCCATAAAAACAACTTTTGACAAGTTACTTGCACAAGAGAGGCCAAGATGAGAGATACTATCTATCCATAAATCAAGAATAAAATAGGTAACAGAGAAAAAACATGGTTTTAGTTTGATAACTGGTTGGACTCAAGTCCTATTATAGACAATCTTTTGTTGAATTATTTGAAGAATAGAATACCTTTGAACCTCAAAGTCTTATCTTTGATATGAAATGGTGAATTGAATGGATATTTTAGAGTATTTGGTCACCTTGTACAATGCCTCCCTCACTTAAATGATGTGATGAATGAGGATGATATCATTTACACACTTACTATGAATGGAAAATTCATCATGTATCAACTACTTAATAATGGACTTCCTAAAGTTCCATGGTATAACATGTTGTGGAGAAACACTTTGAGTCCTAAAAACTCGCTGATCACTTGGCTTGCAATAAAGAATAAGCCTAATACCAAAAGTCAATGGCATGGCATTATGGACTCTACTTGTGTATTATGTAAGATGGAAGTGAAAAATCGAGATCACCTACTTTTTCAATGCAGGTTCTTTAATGCAATCTAAAGAAGGATTCTACACTTAATAGCCCATGGAACTTACATGTATGACTAGGAGCAAACATTGAATTGGGTCATTAAACATTTGAAGCAGAATATGTCAAATGGACAAATTCTTTAAGTATCTTTCACTTACAACATTTATATGCTTTCGAAGGAGAGGAATAATAAAATATTTACATATGAGGAGGAAATGAATTACCAACTTTTAGAAAAGATTATTAATTGGATCCAATTGGCTATTGCTAAGAATGCTCAAAACACCCTTTCACCAGGCATGAAGCATAGATGAAATCTATAAGGTATATATTGACCTATTTTTGTAATTTTTTATTATTTTATTTGAATGTACTTAACTAAGGGCTCTATAGCCTTAAACTTAACGTTACCTATAGTTAATACCAATTATTCTTTTAAAAAGTTAAAAAATTCTTAAATCTTTAAAACATTATACTATCACTTCTAGGTAAACATATGATCATCTTGATATAAGTAGACAATAAACATCTTTTCATCTAGATATAAGCATACAATAAATATCTTCCCTTCATCTATAACTTTAATAGCATTTGTACTCTCTTATAAATATTTTTGAAAATTATAACCTAGTTTTCATCATAAAAACATAATACAAAGTGCTCCTTTTATCATTTTGATTTTTTTATAATTAATGTTTGTAAATTTAAGTAAATCTAACCTTTTATCCTTCTTGTAGAACAAATCAAATTCCTTATTCTATATAAATAATGAAAGATTCTTTTTTTAGAAATTAAATGAATTATATTTTTAAATAAATTATGGAGCTATCTTGTAAATGTTTTACTATAAAGGATTCTCTTGAGAAATAATAGATGCATTTATATTAGATTCTCCATATATTTAGTTATGAGGTTAATAAAATGTATTATATCTAGTCTTTTGGAAATTAACTAAAATAGACTACCAATAATTTAATTGTAAAGTGTGTTATCCACATCTTTCCTTTATGATCTTTGTTAAGCTTTAAGACAATTTCAATTAGAGTGTTCATAAGGTTACAATACTTATTTAAAAAAAATTATATAATTTATCATACATACTTCTTTTGATGAATAAAGATTCCATCATTGTACCATATTACTTATATGACTAGAATTTAATGCATCATACTAAGATTAGACATTTCAAATTCAACTTATTTGCAAGGTGTGTTATCCACCTTCTTATCTTCATGATCTTTGTTAAACTTTAAGCCAAACTTAGTTAAAGTGTTTATTGTGGTTACGATACTTCCCATCTAAAATTTTCTATAATTTATTGTACATAATTCTTCTGACAAATTAAGTTTCAATCATTAGACTGCATTAACTCTATAAATAGAACGTAATTAATCATACCAACATTATACATTTCAAATATAATTTATTTACAAAGTGTGTTATCCACCTTATTTCCTTTATGATCTTTCTTAAGCTTTAAGCCATACTTGATTGGAGTGTTCACTAGATTATAGTCATCTAAATTGTGTATATAATTTTTCATACATCTAATAAATAAAGATTCCATTATTGAATTGCAATACCTTTATACCAAGAAAGTAATGCATCATATTAAGATAAAACATTTCAATTTAACTATTTGAGACTTCTTGAACATTTAGAACATTACATTATCTCTTCTAATAAATATAATATCATTTACATATAGGCAAATAATGAGCATCTTTCCTTCATTTATAACTTTAACAACAAGTGTATTCTCATAAATACATTTTTAAAAATCTTCTTTTAAGAAATAATCTTTTATATGACTAGAGATAATAATGTGTTTACATAGGCTAGGCTCACTAAGTACCTAAATTGACCCCATAAGGTTTAAGCTTGACTTGAAACTCAATTAGGCTTGAGTCGCATACCTAGAGCCTGCTCACTTTTCCAAAATGACATCATTTTGATCTTGAATTTTTTTAACCTATAGGACAAAACAACATCATTTTGGGTAATTAATTAAAATTTTTTTCCCATTCCAAAACATGATTCGAAGCTTTGTTAATCCAAACTTAGCCTATTAATTTTTGGTCAAGCTGGGATGTGTGAAAATTTCATTCATATATGCAATTATTCCACGCCTATCTAAAATAGTTTTAACCTATAATCTATTTTTTTTAGTCTGTATACTTTATGTCATCTCCAATTTTAAATTAATTAGATGATTACTTAACAAGTACATGTTCATCCAAGTGTTCATGTAGAAAGGCATATTTGATATCTAGTTGAAAGATATCCATGAATTTTATGCTTTTAATGTTGTCTCTAATATAATCTTATCATGTCTTATAATTAAAGCAAAATCTTCTTTATAGTTGATCCTTATTTTTACTAATAGCCCTTGCTGCCAATTTTGCTTTATACTTTTCAACTTTAATGTTTTCCCATAGTTTTATTTTAAAGCCCATTTGACACCTATGGTTTTGTTTGTCTTTGGATGATCACTTAACTTCTAAGTATCATTTTTTAATGAATTCAATTTCTTCATTTGATACCTTCCTCCATTTTGATTTTTTTACAACACTTTCAAAATTTATAGGCTCTTTATCTAAAATAAAGAAAAGTTAATGATTGGGTATCTTATGTGAACAATCCAAGTTACATAATAGTGTTTTATTTATAAAGGCCTCTTATGAATATGATAAAGACATTATTTAAATATTGCATTAGTATTATCTATTATCATTAGTGAAGGATTTGATGAAATTTTTAGGTATAGAGCTAGTGGAATTTATTTGCGCACGGGTTATAGTCAATTTTCTTGAACTTTACTATCAAGGATGATTGGCGAAAGTTATTTCTCATTCTAATTCCAAGTATTTTCCTTATTAAAATAACATTTCTATTGTTTACAATCTTTTTTATTAATGGACTAAACAATTTATATGTCTTGGATGCTTTACTTACATATAGAAAGATTCACTTCTCATCCTTGTTGTCAAGTTTCTTCCATTTCTCATTAGGAACATATATATAAGCACTGCAACATAAAATTTTGAAGTGATCTACCATTGATTTTTGCCTATTCCAAGCCTTTTGTTATGTTATATATTGAACGAAAAAGGTAAAAGAAAAATAGAGATAATTATGCCCGAATTTACTACTTCATGCCTAAATTTATTTGGTATTCTTACCTTTCCCAACAAGATTCTCACCATGTTGGGATTAGTTCTACTTTACTCCCCAATACATCATTAACTAAGGGGTATAAGAAACTGTTAGCTCTTTTCTAATACCATGAGCTTAAAAAGAAACTTCAATAACACATTTTCAAAAATTTGTGAAGGAATGACAATTTGTGGAAGACTATTCCCCGTATCTTTTTGTTGAACAATCTCTAATCCATTAAAATTCAAATATTCATAGTGAAAATGCCAAAGCCATGAAGTATATTTATATCATCTTATAAGCAATATTGAGCTCTTTTAATTTTAATTGAAAAAACATATTTGAATTTATATAGACAATATCAATAACTCCTCTAAAAATTTCCTATATCCCAAAAGCACCTTTCTAAAACGTCATACACACTCCTTTTCTATTAATTGACCAATGATTAACAAATTTCTTTTTTAAGTCAGAAATATAGAAGAGATTGAAAAATATTTTAATAAAATAATTATTGGTTGTTATATCAATATTACCCTTTACCATTACATTCACATTATAATAATCACCAAAAACTATGGTATAATGAAAGTTTTGTTTCATATAAGAAAAAAACTTACTTCTATACATGTGGTTGCTATAACCTTATATAAACACCGTACATCTGGTTTTTCCTTATTAACTTAGAATGCTATTAATAAGGTTTCTTCTTCCCTCTCTTCTATGAAATTTGATTTTTCCTTTTATTTAAATTTTAATTTCTCTCTCTAATCTTTCATCATTGTATAAATTTTCTTTTAGAAATTTGATGAATGAATATATGACATCTAAAGAACTCTAGTTAAGACTTGTCAAATTATTTATTAGATATGAAATACCTGGTGCCATATCAATTGCCGAAATTATTCCTTCCTTTTCTAATTCATCAACCTCTAGAGTTTAAGGAATGTGTAGGTGTAGAATCCTTTAAAGCCTAGTCCTTAATAGTTGAAATTTTGTTAATCTTTTATTTAAAGACAAATAAGAAGCTTTGGACTTTGCCAAAAAATAGTACATCAATTTCATGATAAGGAACATAATACCTTGTAGAAATTACAGCATTTTACATCTTCCTACAAAGGAATCATAATTTGCTAGCTATCTCCACGGTCTTTGAAAAGTAGGTAGTCACAAATTCTCCATCTCTCATTTGTAGAGTCTTAAAATCCTTTCTCAAGGCAAGTTGTGCTTCCTTCACTCTAGAAGATCCTTGATATCTTTTCTTCATTAATTCTCAAATATCTTTAGAAGTTTCTCTGCTAAGAATAATTTCCAAGGTAAATTAATTAATTTCTTGGTATACACGTAATTATTTTCCTTTGATTCTTTCAACATCAATCCTTCTAACTTATCTTTTTGTGTATATATGAGTGCCCTATAGGTGCAGGTAATGCTACACTAGCTTCAACATGTCAATACTCTTTGGACCTTAAGAAATTATCCATCAGCATACTCCAATGGTTATATTGAGCATCAAAATATGGATTAGTTGATTGAAAAAATTTTTAGAACCCATTTTTAAAACTCAAATACTATTAATAATTGAAATAACAAGAATAAAGGAAAGGGAGGGAGTCATAGACAAAGGGAAACAAAAAAATTTCTTCTTCCAATGTATTAAGAGTTCTTCTAAAATGTATATAAGTAAATTATAATAGTAATAACATTAAAAACAACAGCTAGAGGAATATCACCTTTAAGGCCAAAAATCAATAGTAACATTAGTAATTAACTTAACAAATAACTGAAAGGAAGTTAAAAAGTTAAAAAGATAAAATAAAATCATTACTAGCATATTTACGTTTAATGTTTGGATATGTTTGAGACTTATAAAACTAATGTTTTATGGTTCATGAACATTTCTTAATTTTTATAGGTTTTCATTTTATGAAATTGTTTAATTCATACAAAGATTTTCTAGAATTTTTATCGTGAAACGGATGAATTCATACAATTGAAAAATACTATACAATAAAGGATTATGAAACTTAATTAATTTTCTTTTCATAGTTATGATTTGGTTGGGTGATTAAGAAAATTGCATGCTACTTCTTTTTACCCCCTTCCTTATTTTTAGAACTCTAAACAAATTAGAGATTCCTTCATCATACCTCTTTTATACAAGAGTGAGAGCATAAGAGTTGTTATACGAAATATTATATTCGAATTGAGCTTTTAAGCTATGAATGCTACAAACTTTACTAATGCATTAAGGAATCTTGAAATATTTATTTTTCTTTACAAAAATATTATTAAGTTTATTTAAAAATCTTAATACCTCTTCAGTTGATATGTTGTTCTTTTTTTAGAAATTGAAAAGAATTGTATTAATGAACTAAGGTCCTAAAGGATTTGCATCTTGAAACAAATACTATTAGAGACTAGCTCTTTAAATGCGTACATATGATAAGAACATGTTTACAGTTTGAAAATCCTTAACATAAAACAAAAATTAGAACTTAGGGTTTCTTTTTGTTCTCTTATTTAAGTATGCTTAGATTTCACTTGTGGATTAAAACTTAGTCTCATGCTCCATTAGGTAACTAAGAACCCAATAATGTTAATAGTTATATCAACTACTTCACTCAAAGCACCATCTTATTAACATATTTCATGTTGTACAACAAATGACTAAATACTTCTATCAATTACTATTCCTTTCTTCTTTCTCTGATTTCTAGTTTTTAAAGGCCCAAGAAACTATTTTCTCTTAGTCCTCTTTATTGTAGTGGTGGTTACACAACTCCTAAATTCTTAGTTGTAGCCCTTCAGAGTAGTTTTTAAAGAAGAGGTGATATCTAAATTCTTACTCTAAATTGCAAAGTTTGTAACTTGTATTCATGTTAAGGGAACAATTTAATTTATCTAGATTGCTTAGCCTATTCCTGATGGAAAACTAGTTGATAAAGGATAACTTAGGAGAGATTTTCCTATCTTTTCTGCCTCTATACTATCCTTCATCTATTAGTTAAGGTTACTTTTTGATAGATTTTCTTGAATAATGGAGAAGCTTATAACATTCCATTCATTGCCTCTCATAAGCTCATTGGCCTTATCATTTGATTGAAATGCCTTAGGAATAAGATACAAAGGGCAATTTCACTCCAATTGTCAATTTAGAGCCATTTGCTTTCTTTATTCCAAATTATGTACTTAATTTCCTCATAAAGCTTCCCCTTTACCTTGAGTACGTGCAACATGGTCTAAGAAGAGTCAAAATTTGGCTTAATTTCCTAAAGGAATTGATTCTCTAAGTAGTAAGAGTGAACTTATTACACCCAAAGTGTTTTCCTATCAGTTAGAAGTCTAAGTCCTCTTAGCCAGAAACTCTTTATTGGCGATTTAAATTTTCCATACAAGTAGTCCTCTCTCCATTTTAGCATTATAATTTCTAAATATTTTAATTTGATGAAGGGTTTTTTTATAAGCATATCCTAGCTAAAAAAAGTTTCTCATCATTCTCGCTAATTATTTTGTGATGTTATTAGTATAACATCCCATTTCCATACTAAGGATTAGAATCCTAAAATTCGATATATGTGAGCTCAAAGAGAGAGTAAGAAAATATATTTCATAGTCATGCATAATGTTAGCATATACGCATATGACTTTGAATTTTTACACACTACAAAATGACTGTACATGCATTTATTGACAATTGCTGGTATAATTGTTTCTAAATGTGATTTTTTATTCAAAATTGTGGTTTTTATGTGTTTAAAATTGATTTGGAGATATTTGCTGATTTAGAATTTTTAAAATTTTTAGAGAAATTTCTAGAAATTGTTGGGTGTTTTGGACTAGGAAAATTGTTAAGTGGCAAGACTGTTAATAAATGGAAGTAGAATTTACCGTCTAAAGGTAATGAAAACTTTGATAAATGACTTTAGGATTATTTGACAAGTGTCATTGAAAATTGGGAGATAATTGAAATAGAAATTGGAATTGGTTGGACTAGTTAAATGAGAGAACCTAGTTTAATGCTTTAGAAATTGGACATGTGGCAAGTGACAAGTGTCACTTGCCAAACCATGTCTTAAGTTATTACTCTTTTAATTGAAAGACCCTTTTGTCTCTCACGATGCTTTAATTTGGAAGACCACTTAGTGATTTTGTTCTTACTCTCTTCTTTTTCTTCGTGGGTTCTCTTCTTTATGTCATTTTGTTACCAGTCTCCACCAGCACTAAACCTAGCTCTCTCCTCTCTTACTTGCTTCCCTTTCACCTTGCTCTCTCTTTCATTCTCACCATAATCCTATCCCCACCACCTTTGGAAGATGATGATTGGGGGTTGTATAGGAAGCTAGGGATTTTTGGTATTCTTGAAGATTTTGAAGCAATATCAAGAAAGTATTATGTGAATCCTTTAGAGTTGTTGGTTTATGAAACAAAAATGGTGACTTATTTGTCATTGCATGATCATAAAGAAAAATGGTTATTTTTTATGAACATCGTGGGTTTAAGATATGAAAAAAAAATCTTGATGTATGATTTCGAATATTTGATGATCTAGATGTCTTAAGATAGTGTAGAAATGATTTATAAGTTGAAAGATCATAGGAAACGTGTATGACTAAGTGTAGAAAAAAATTTGGAGACAAGAAAAACAAAGAATGTACAGAAAAATTGAAGTGTAAAAATACAAAACATGAAGAAGATGCATCATTGATATTGGTTTTTAATGATAGTTAGAGGTTAATGACATGAAATGGTGTTTTTGAATGTATGTGTCATGGATGATGAAGAGTATTTAAATTTCTTGCTTTTATATATATGCTTGATGAGATAGAAGCTATGAGTCATGCTACACATGTTTTTAAGATAGATTGGTTGTGAAAATGATGGTTTAATAAGAACTGGAAGTTGATAAGTATAGAAATGAGTTTATGACCTGTTGAAGCACCCCACTCCCGCAGGACTTGAACCCGACATCTTAGGTGATATTCGAGTCTGTGCCTTATGAGGGTGGAATGCTAGAGCACTCAAGCATTCAATAATCGGTATTTTTTTTAAATACAATTAAATGCGCAGAAATCAATAAACAATTGGGGCCAACTTTCAAATACAATACACTTTAGTCATAATGTCTTTACATTAAAACATAAATCATTTATACAATAGTTTCATAATACACAATTTTATACAAAAATAGGAAAACACAAATGCAGACATGAACTGATCCTGACCTCTATCTTTCCCTTGCATGCAATAATTTTACTCTCGTTTGCCTAATGGGGTATTCTTCTGACCCTAAAAAATATTTGCAAATTTTGGGTGAGTTTTGCGAACTCAATGAGTGACCATCATCGATAGCTCACCCAGTCACATAACACATAATTTCACACATCGTACTTTATTTCACATTTCACATTCACATTATTTTATATTCGATACACTTAATCAGTCATATCATGCATATGCAATGCACATTAGACTCACTTTTTATTTATTATTTTGTTGTGATCGAGTGCCTAAACTGTCCCATGTAGGGCTCATTAATAACTGTCCCTTATCCATTTAGAGGATACAGGGCTCGTTAAACGTTGAGCCTGAGGCTCTGAATCACTTATGAGCTCGAAGCTCATTTTCACTCGTTG
>JAOSBK010000004.1:23729152-23741827 GCA_027568895.1 Erythroxylum shatona
ATCTCATCAATAGGCTACCATCTCGAGTTCTTCAGTTTCAAACACCTCGTCAAGTCCTTATTAATCTCTTTCCTCATGCCCGGTTTCTATTATCCAATCTGCCTCCAAAAGCATTTGGATGCTTAGCCTTTGTTCATGTCTATCCACACAATAGAAGCAAACTTGATCCATGATCATGTCTTTATTGGTTACTCCACAAACAAAAAGGGGTATAAATGTTTTTGTCCCATTACTCAAAGAATGTTTGAAACCATGGATGTTACATTCTTTGAAAACAGTTTTTTTTTCAAGACTAAAATTCAGGGGGAGGCCATAGTAGAATTTCAATCTTGGAGTTGGGATTCCTTGCTTGAACAAAATTCCCTGCTTGCTCCAATTCATCAGCCACCAAACTCTGAATCTATTCCAACTAAACCTACATTTGAACATCCCTCCTTGAATACAACTTATGAGTCAATTCCTTCTGTACCTAATTTATCATCTTCCCCAGTGTGTCCTAACAAACCTGCACCTCAATCAGCAACTAAGGAACTACAGGTTTACTCAAGAAAGCAGAGGCAAGCTCAGAAGGAGGTTGAGTTCATGCCACATTTCACACCTGTCCAAGATTCTGAATTAGATCCAACAACTGTAGAAACTCACACAGGAAGAAAGAATGAGCAAGAGTAGGAGGAGATTCAAATAGAAGAAGATTTGGAACTGCCCATTGCCCTAAGGAAAGGTACTTGGACATGTACTCAACATCCAATTAAAAATTTTATTCCCTGTGGGAATTTATCAAGGACTTATCAAGCATTTCTCTCAAGACTGGATGAAGTTCAAACTCCAACTAATATCCAAGAGGCCCTTGGTCATCCAGGTTGGAAACAAGCAATTCAAGAGGAAATTAGTGCTTTGGAAAGAAATGGTACATGGTCTATTACAGATCTTCCACCAGGAAAGAAAGCAATAAGCTACAAATGGGTATTCACTATGAAGCACAAGGCAAATGGAAGCACTAAAAGGCTTAAGGCCACCCGCACCCAATCCTATGGAATTGATTATCAAGAGACGTTTGCTCCAGTTGCGAAACTTAATACTATTCGGATACTTCTGTTCTTGGCTGCAAACTTAGATTGGTCACTTCATCAATTGGATATCAAGAATGCATTTCTAAATGGGAATCTCGAAGAGGAGGTCTACACGGAGATTCCATCTGCAGAATCATCGCAACGGAAAGGTGTGTAAACTGTTGAAGTCTTTATATGGGTTGAAGCAATCTCCAAGAGCATGATTTGGACGATTCTCAAAGTCAGTAAAAGGACACGTTTTTACCCAATGCCAAGCTGATCACACATTGTTTGTGAAGCGTTCATCAGTAAATAAGTTGGTTGTACTTATTGTCTATGTGGATGACATCATTCTAACTGGAAATGATGTAGAAGAGATAGCAAGGATCAAACAAGCATTAGCTGAAGATTTTGAAGTCAAAGATCTTGGTCCTCTTCGGTATTTTCTAGGAATGGAAGTGGCTCGATCAAGGAAAGGTATATTTGTTTCACAACGCAAATATACCTTAGACTTACTAAAGGAAACTGGTATATGCTTAGCTGTAAACTAGCAAGCACTTCAATGGACTCCAAGAAAAAGCTCGAGCGTGGAGTCCCAGTGGATAAAGGGAGATACCAACGTCTGGTAGGGAAACTCATCTATCTTTCCCATACTTGACCAAACATTGGTTTTGCAATGAGCACAAATAGTCAGTTCATAAGCAATCCGATGGAAGAACACATGGAGGCAGTATACTAGATTCTCAAGTATCTAAAGAGAACTCCTGGAAAGGGGTTACTATTTAAAAAAACTGACGATCGAGATGTAATGTTGTACTCTGATGCAAACTAGGCAAGGAGTCAAATAGATAACAGATCAACTACAAGTTATTGTTCCTTTGTATGGGAAATCTTGTGACTTGGCGAAGTAAAAAATAGTCTGACACAGAGGAAGTAATTAGGTAGAGATTTTAGGTTAATTTCAGAACCAAATCCAAGCATAAAACTTAGGATTTAATAAACAAGAAAAAGACACTCTCTCAGGAGAATTTCTGCAGAAGTTTTATGAGAAATAATAACGTTTCGGGCTGCCTAAAACATAAGTTAACCCTCCCTTTTATATCCCTAACTATGGTATATAAGAGTCCTAATTCTAATGTGAAAAGGATTGATTGGAATCCTTTTCAAAAGCTAACTTATTTTTTTTCTTGCTGGACAAGAAAACCTACCTAACTAGGAAACTTGAAATAAAATAAAACAGAAACAAATCCTAATGGATAGAGGAATCATAACAAATCCTTATCATAATGGGTATATGACAACATAACATATCCTTATGGATTCAATCCTTTATTACAGTCTATCGCCTCCAGGAGCAATGTTGAATCAGAGCTAAGAGCACTTGCAGTTACAATTTGTGAAGGGATATAGATCAGATGAGTGATGGCAGAATTGGGTATAGAATTTGGAAAGACTGTTAAGATCAAATGTGATAACCAAGCGGCCATCAGTATTGCAAACGATCCAGTTCATCATGATCGAATAAAGCATGTTACGATTGATAGACATTTCAATGCAGAGAAGATAGAGAATTCTAAAGTACAAGTAATATACACTCCAACTCGGGAGTAGCATGCAGATATTCTAAAGAAGGCTCTTCAAGGGCCTAACTTTGAGAGATTATATAGCAAGCTGGGCATGTACAACATTTACAACCCAACTTGAGGGGGGAGTGTCAAATATTTAGTCCTCAAAGTTAGGAGTTAGTTTCTTATTTTGCAGATATTAGGAAATCAGTCTTTATTGTATTTATTGTGTTACTATTTTATAGGTGATAGTTTCCTTATTTAGTTAAGTAGAAGTGTGAATATATAATTTTGATTTCAAATAAGAAGATTAATTCATTCAGAATCTTCATACAGAATCTTCATACACTGTGACTATTGTGGAAAGTTGCATCAAACCAAAGAAAGTTGCTGGAAGTTAAATGGTAGAATGGCAAGATAAGAAAATGTGGTGAACAAAGCCCACCACTAGCCAATGTGGCAAAGTCCTCTCCACTCGATAAAGAACAATTAGATTATCTTTTTCAATTGCTAAAATCAATTTTCTTCCCATGTTCCTACTAGTTGTGGCATAAATAGGTTGTGATTCTTTAGAACTTTTTGGTCTTGGAAAAACTAGTCCTTATATCATCGATTCAAGGGCCTCCAATCATATGGCAAATTGCATCCAATTGTTTGGTTCATATTATCCATGTTCTACTAAGGATATTAAAATACCTGAAGGTAGTTTCACCTATCATAGGCAAAGGGAATACTAAAATTTAAAAAAAATCTCTAAAATCAGCTTCACATGTTCCAAAACTTGCTTGCAATCTTCTTTTCATTAGCAAATTGATCAAAGATTTTAACTGCTTTATTATCTTCTCTCCTTCCACGTGTGTTTTCCAGGACACTTTCTTCAAAAAAAAAAAAGTGTTTTCCAGGACCAGAACTTAAAGAAGACAATTGGAATTGCCATAGAAATGAATGAGCAAAACTACCTTGATGAAATTGCTTTTGGGAGTAAAATAGCTCATGGATTAGGTAGTACTCATTCAAACTTTGTCTATGATCAAGTTAGTTATAGCATAAGAAATTAGGACATCTTAATTTTCCATATCTTAACATTTATTTCCTGAATTGTTTAAACAAACTGATTGCTCAAGATTTCATTGCAAAGCTTGTCATTTAACTAAAGATATGTATATGTTTCTTTTCCAATAAAATCTTATTCAACTTCAAAACTATTTTCATAATGATGTTTGGGGCCCATCCAAAGTTAATACACTTTTTGGCAAAAAATGGTTTCTAACATTTATTGACGATCATACAAGAGTATGATGGGTTTATTTGTTGGCAAAAATCTAAAGTTGAACAATGGTTTAAGGAGTTTTTTCGTTAAGATTGAAACTCAATTTCAAACAAAAATTGACATTCTAAGGACAAATAATGGGACGAGATCTTCCAACAAGAACATTCCTTGAAGAAAAAGGTATCATTCACCAATCCACTTGTCATGATATGTCACAACAAAATGGTACTTGAAGATAATTGGCACTCATGTTTTTCAATGAATGTTCCTAAATATCTTTGGAGTAATGCACTCTTGACTGCTTGCTACTTAATAGAATGCCATCTCAAGTTTTGAAATTTGAAACACCTTTACAGGTACTAAAAAAATTCCTTTACTACTTCTAGGATAATCACGGATCTTCCTTTAAAAGTGTTTGGTTGCACTTGTTATGTGTACGTGCCACATATTATTTGATCAAAACCAAATGCAAAGGCTGAAAAATGTGTTTTCATTGGCTATGCATCTAATAGAATGGGCTACAAATGTTTTAATCCAGTCACAAAGAAATTTTTCGAAAGCATGGACATAAGCTTTATTGAAGATCAAACTTATTTCCAAAAGAAAATTCCTCAGGGGGAGAACATATTAGAACAAAATAATTTTTAGGAAACTTAAACTATTCCAAAAATATCTATGCCTTTAGTTGAAAATATGAAAACTAATGGCATTTATCTTAATCCTACTTTGCCAGCTATTATTTTACCAAAAGAGAGGAGGAGAAGTACTTCGCTGAATGATGGTTCTACAACTCAGAGTAACCTTCCTTCTAACTCTATTCCTCCTCAATCTGTTGATTTACCGAATTTTTCTTTGTCTAATCTTGATCTTCCAATTGCATTAAGAAAAGGAACCCGAACATGCACTAAACATCCTATTGTACAATAATTATCATATGAAAAAATGTCAAATACTCATAGAGCATTTGTGTCCAGGATTTCTAAACTGTCTACTCCAAGGACTGTTCAAAAAGCCTTGGGTGATCCCAATTGAAAATTAGCTATGATGGAAGAAATGAATGCTCTTAGAAAAAATAATACTTGGAGTGCCATTGACCTACCTAAAGACAAGAAGACAATTATGTGCAAATGGGTGTTCACATTAAAGTGTAAAGCTAACGGAAATGTCAAAAGATACAACGTGCGACTAAAGCTCATGGTATTGACTACCAAGAAACTTTTACTCCTATTGCTAAAATTCTCTATCAAAATACTTCTTTCTCTTGCAGTCAATCTCAAGTGGCCACTTCACAATTTGATGTTAAAAATGCATTTTGAATGGAGATTTGCAAGAAGTATATATGGATCTACCACCCGAATTTGAAGAAAAACTTAAAAGAGACAAAGTGTGCAAACTGAAAATTTCTTTATACGAACTAAAGCAATCTCCTAGAGCCTGATTTGGGTGTCTTGGAGATGTTATTAGGAGACATGGATTCTCACAAAGCCAAGATGATCACAACTTGTTCTACAAACATTCCATCAAAGGTAAAGTGGCTATCTTGATAGTATATGTACATGAAATAATTGTGACTGGGGATGATTCCTTGAGATCAATAACTTGAAGAGGAAACTTGAGGCTAAGTTTGATATCAAGGCCTTGGAGAAGCTAAAGTATTTCCTTGGAATAGAGTTCACAAGATTCAAGGAGCAAACTTTTGTCAACGAACGCAAATATGTACTTGATTTGCACAAAGAAATGGAAATAACAAGATGTAAGGGAGCAAATATTTCAACCGATAATGTAAAATTGAAAACAATAGCAGCTAGTGAAGTAGTGAATCGAGACCATTATCAGAGATTAGTTGGGAGACTAATCTATTTGGCCAAGACCGAACATAGCTTTCGCATTTAGATTTGTAAGATAGTTTGTGCATTCACCTAGACCTACTCACTTTTGAGATACCTCAAAAGGGAGGGACTCCAAGCAAACAGCATTTTTTCAAAAAAAGAGGTCATTTTTAGGTAGAAGACTATGTTGATGTAGATTGGGCAAGCAATGTGAATGATAGATGATCCACATCAGGTTATTACACTTTTGTAGGGGGAAATTTGGTTACTTGGAGAATTGAAGAACAAAGTATGGTGGCAAGGAGCAGTGCTGAAGGAGACTTTTGCTCTGTGGCTCATAGATTTTGTGAAGTATTATGGATAAAAAGACTCCTAGAAGAGTTCAAGATTCCTATGCCAATGCCTATCAAAGTCCATTGCGATAACAAGGTTGTGCTCTAGCTCATAATCCATTTCTATACAAGGACAAAGCATTTAGAAGTGGACAAGCATTTCATAATGGAGAAGATAGAAAATGGCGTGATACCTTGTCTTACATGCCTACTATGGGCCAAACAATAGTTATACTGTCCAAATAACTTCCTAAGGCACGATATAAGAATTTAGTTACTAAACTGGGAGCGATATAATCATACCAGCTTGAGGGAGAGATATTTGTAATTATGTGTAACATTTCACTATGTGCTATATTTTGATAGTTGAGAGATTTGTGAGCAAAATTTTAGGAAGTATTATTTAATTCTTAATAAGCAAGATTAACTGCCTTTTCTATTTCTAGTAAAGGTCTTTAAATACTTGTACATCAATATAGGAAAAATTTATTCAGCCATTTTCATAATTTATTCTCTATTTTTAATAGTCTATTGCTTAAATAAAGGAAAAACACCTACATCAATAAGGGCAAGACAATTGAGCTATCAGATATGAAAATAATCTTTAAATACACTCAAGATACTTTTGACCAACAAAAATGATATAAAATTTCACAGTACCTTTACACCAGCTTCAGTGCACACTCTTACTGCATCTTTAACACCTGAACGACAAGGGTCCTGTAGAAGAACATTAAATTAGTTGAAACTATACACTGTATAAGCAACTAAGTTTATGGCAAAGGTGACAAGGAGGTAAAGTTCAAAATAGAATTACATTTAAACTCAAATAGATTGGATCTGAGGCACCATATTATTGCCCCATTATAGATATAAATCAAGCTTTTCATAGTATGAAAACTGATGATGCTTCTCAAATTATTTACCCAAACATAGAAAAAAATGAACATGTAACTTCAAAATGATAACTGTCTTGTGTGTGTATACAGACACACACACACACACACACACACACATATATATAGAGAGAGAGAGAGAGCAAAGTAGAAAAAAATCACATATAAAGATATGTTATACCTTAATACCCACAATGGCAAGCAAAATAAGGTCGTCTTCAGGTAAATTCCATTTTCCTGAGCCCTCTTCATCAATAGGAACTTTATCTGATTCATATGGCCTATATGCAATGGCAACACATCGCAAGCTGCGTTCTGCCATGAGATCAATTGCATTCTTGAAAAATTCCTACCAGGGGACTTGGGTAAGTTTTTACGAATACAAAGTTCGTTACAAAGGTAATACAAATTATCTTGACAGATCTCATATAGAAAAATATCTAATAGTTTTTGTGTCGTTCTTCTTACTTCAGGCAATTAACAGAAAGCAATAGTTAACTTAGAACTTTCAAACGAATGTAAATATGAACTGCAAGTGATCTATTGTTCCTGATTTTCATTTGAAGATCCTTGACATTTGCATGGTGCTCATAAAGCTTATGAATGGCATTCTTATTTCCTTATTTATTTTACCTTCTTCAATGGAATACATCATTTTAAATAACATAACCCAATTCCTAACCTTATCTGCATCACTCAACTCTGGGCAACCACTTGAGTCAAGATATCTTGTGCATGAGGACAAAACTATCTCTGCCGCTCCCTTCCAATGTATGTGGACTTTAGAGTCCTAAAAAAGTCCACGGGAAAAGTTCATCAAAAAATAACAACCTTTAGTGTACAAAACATAAGAATGTAGTGATAAAAATAAAAGGTTTGTGAACATTTTTCAGAAAGAAAATTATAGCATGGTTAAGATGTTATCCTAGGTCAAGGTAGATTGAAATCAAGGCCGTCAAAGACTTGTTAGCTCATCTTTAATATTTATGTTTCTCACTTCTCCACTCTCTATTGCATCATTAATATCATATTTTAACATCTATAGCACTTCAACCTTTTCAAAAAAACATATTTTAAAATAACATTAATGCACCTACTATCATACAACTCATGAAGTAGCAATATAACATGTCGCTAAATACACATAAGTATTAATTTATGGGAAAGAATTTCTACCAAAATGCTAAAAGAAAGAATAAGCAATACCCTAAACAAGGATTTAGTTACAGTAGTCAATAGAACAAGGTTGTAATCTACATAAAGCTTTATCATCAAATCTAAGGGAAACTTGGAGTGAAGACATTACCACTCGAATGGCAACACCACCTCGTTTTTTCTCTGAGTTGAAGGGAAAAATATGAAGGACTTCACACCTTGATCTGATAACATCAAACTTCATACCCAACTGGTGGAAAAAAAAAGCAAGAACAAAACATTTGTTAAGTGCAATTAACTTCACAAATACACATGAATCTAATAGACACTGATATATGGTGAAAGAGTGTGCCTTGACTGCCCAAGAAAGAATTGCCTTTTCTGTTGGAGGTCCAGAAATTTCCACATCTCCACCATCCTGCAAAAGTAATATAGTAAACAATTTATCTATACACCAAAATCAGTCAAATCTGGCAATTGCCTTGATAGTAGGAGGAACAAGTTGATTGATGATCAAAATGTGGTAAAATTGAGAGTCAAAAAATAAGATAAAATTGTGAACCTAGGCCATTCAACATTGTCATGAAAGGATTAAGCCAAATCAAATAACCAACACCTAACAACAAAGGAAACAAAACTCTACCTCGGGAATAAAAACATTTCCTGTGGTGTTTGTTGCAACTCCCTCATTTAACAAAAAGGCTACTTCGGAACTCAACTGTGAGGAATCATCTGGTGGGTTTATTTTCTTTTTCCCAACAGTAGCTTCTACTACAGTCATCTGCAATATAAAATATACAGTCATCTAGTGGTCAAATTTTCGAAGTTCCTATCATAAATGAGACTAAGAAACAACATTCAGAACATACATACAGAAAAGAAAGAGAGAAGTCCCCACTAATAGAACTAGAGACTATATTGCATTTCCTATTAGTGATTGCATGAGAGACTTGGGCTTTTTTGTTTCTGTTCCTGTTTTTGATTTCCTATTTTTGTTTTCAAATTTAGTGGGAAAACCTTGTTTTGAGTTTCTAGTTTTAGTTTTTGGTTTTGGTTTTGGTTTCTTCTAATTTTTAGTTTATGTACATATTGCAAGAAGCCGAGACATACCAAAGAAAGACGCTGGAAATTAAATGGTAAATGATAGCACCACAGATCCTGATAGCACTATGGGTCCTAAACCCATAGTGATTATTCTAGGAGAAAGAGAGAGTAGGGACTGAACATGGGCCTCAAACCCATGTGGTCGTATTCTAGGAGAATCTAGAGGGGTGAGTCATCAAACGGTTAGAGAAGTTAGTTAGAGGAGAGAGAGCAAAGGCCTATGTAAGGGATGGGGCAGTGCAAGGTGTGGGGATCTCTAGACTTGCATTGTATTCGGCTGATAGCTAAAAGGGCCATTAGTGGCTGGTAGCTTAGCTCTTGTGGAATATACTACGAGACTATAGCTATATATCAATAAAAATACCTGATTCTCATCCATTTGCTTATCAGTAAACCTCCAAGTCATGAGTGGGGAAACCGTGGAGGGCAACCAAGGTTCCAACAAAGAAATCAACCTTGAGCTCACTCAGTAGAACAATTCAATGAGGAAGTAAAGGTGGACAATGTTGGATTTAGCAGTGAGGAGATAGAAAAACTAAAAAACTTGCTAGATTTCCAGGCTCTCTCAGTAAGTCTTCATTCTCCACTTGCATGAATGTCTCAGATAAAACCTACAACAATTCATGGACAATTGATTTCAGAGTTGCATACCACATGACTCATTCATCACGTTTTTTCAATACCTATAACCCTTGCCCTAGTAATAACAAGATCATAGTGGCAAATGGATCCTTGGCTACCATTGCAAGTAGGAAAAATCATGGTCACACCTACCCTCACTCTAAAAAGTCTACTTCATGTGCCAAAATTATCAACCAACCTTGGGCCAATCAAAAAACTTAATCATGATCTTAAATACTCCAACTTACTGTGTTTTGCAGGATTAGGGCTCAAGGAGGAAGATTGGACTTGCAAAGGAAAAGAATGGCCTCTATCACCTTGATTTTTCTCAGAATATTATGAATAATTTGTCCGTGTCTTTGTTTAGTTCTTCCAATAAAGAGACCATTTGGCTATATCATCTTCGCATTGGTCTTCCTACATTTAGAGTCATTAAATTCATGGTCCCTAACTTGTTCAAAGGATTAGACATTTCAAATTTTCATTGTGAAATTTGCGAGTTGGCAAAATACACTCGTATATCTTTTCCTATCAACAATAAAGGAGTTCTAAACCTTTTCATTTGATTCATAGTGACATATGGGTCCTCCTCCTATTTCGAACATTTCTAGTACCAGATGGTTTATTACATTTGTAGATGATTGTATTCGGGTTACTTGGCTTTAATTACTAAAACAGAAATCCGATGTTACCACTGTTATCCCTACTTTTCTTTCTATGATTCACAATCAATTTGGGGTCAAAATTAAGAATTTTAGGTTTGACAATGCTAGGGAATACTTCAACCACACAATGAGTCCATATTTTCAAAAGCAAGGGTTTATTCATGATTCTTCATATGTTAACACACCCCAACAAAACGGTGCGGTTTAATGTAAAAATGGGTACTTAATGTGACTAGGGCCTTACTTTTTCAAGGAAATGTTCCAAAATCATATCTGGGGGGAGGTCATCCTCATAGCTACTCATATGATCAATAGACTACTTTCTCGAGTTGAATCCACCAAAAGTCCCATAGAAGTCCTCAAAACCTTTTATCTAGAGTTTCAAAGTTCTAATGGACTCATTCTTAGGGTGTTTGGTTGCACAGCCTTTGTTCACATTCATAGACACCAAAGAGGAAAATTAGATCCCCGAGCGCACAAGTGTGTTTTCCTTTGTGATTCTTCTACACAAAAAGGCTACAAATGTTAAATCCTCTAACCAAAAAACTTTATGTTTCAGCTGACGTGATTTCATAAACCACCAACCATACTTCAAACAGCCCAAACTTTAGGGGGAGACTACATCCCTACTAGAAGATAGTACTTTTGAGAGTACTTGTACCCTTGACCTCCCTAGTCGTCCAATAGAGACAGTATCACTCCCTAGTTCTCAATCAGAGTTTGTTCCTACATCAAATCAAAGTCCATCATCAATTCCTACTTCTGTAGAATCTAACCCGAATCCAACCCAAGTTCCTAAAACTATATCTTCTCAGGTTCCAGATCAGGTTATTCATAATGCTCTGAGATTTTTGCAGGTATATACTAGGAGGACGGTTTCGAACTTGCAACAAATTCAAGAATCCAACTCGGTCTTTGACAAGAACCCCACGATAAGATCAGGTCCAATCCTAAGCATACAGTCAGTAGAACCACTTAAGGATGGCATGCACCTTCTTATAGCTATCAAAAAAGGCAGTAGAGAAGGCACCAAAAGACCCATGTACCCATTGTCTCACTATGTGTCACTAAAATCTATCACCAAACCATAGAAAATCCATTACCAGCCTCAACACCATTTTATCCCTACTACTGTATCTGAGGCATTGTCAAAAAGAGAATAGAGAAATGTCATGAAAGAGAAGATGGCTGCTCTAGAAGAACATTGTCAGTTGTAAGTGAATTTTTACATCTAAGTGTAAGGTTGATGAACCATTTGAGAGATATAAAATAAGGTTGGTAGCTAAGGGATATACTCAAAACTTATGGGGTTAACTATTAAAGGACATTTGCACCTGTGGGAAAAATGAACATTGTTAGTATTTTGCTATCCCTAGCAGCACATTTTGATTGGCAGCTTTCACAATACGATGTAAAGAATGCATTTCTTCATGGAGACTTAGATGAAGAAATTTACAAGGATGTCCCTCTAAGATTTGAAAAAGAAACGGAGGATAAAGTTTGCAAGTTGAAGAAGGCCCTTTATGGACTAAAACTGAAGAATTTGGAATGCTTTCTGATTTATTCCATGACTTCTTGACTTACAATTACAACCAACAAAGGCATAAATATAGGATAAATAAACAGCAACCCTAATCATAGAATTAAACAGATTACCTAAATCAAGGAAACAATCTTAACAACTAGCTATGAATCAATCACAGCTTTTATTCTAATTTAACTAATTCCATAAAGTATGGATTTCCTCAGATCTTGCTCATTCCTAAAATCGTGGGATAATAGTCCCACTAATCTTGCTCGTATTTCCACACTCCCCCTCAACTTGGGTTACGTATGCCAAGCATACCCAGCTTGGACTTCAAACTCTCAAAGTTTGCTTTAGGTAGAGCTTTAGTGAGAAGGTCTGCGGTCTGCTAACTCAAGGGTATATACCCAAGCTTGAATCTTCCTAACAAAGGATTGAACCCAAAAGGATTTGATTATGCTGTCCTCGACCTATTAGGATTTGTTTATGTTGTCATATACCCATTAGGATTTGTTTCTGTTTTATTTTATTTTAATTTTCCTAGTTAGGCAGGTTTTCTTGTCCAACAAGAAAAAGAAATAAGTTAACTTTAGAAAAGGATTTCAATCAATCCTTTTCACACTAGAATTAGGACTCTCATGTGCCACTTTAGGGGTATAAAAGG
>JAOSBK010000004.1:23821070-23832606 GCA_027568895.1 Erythroxylum shatona
TTAAGTAGCATGAAAGCCATCAAAGCTAGTGAAACAAAAGTAACACTCAATCAAAAACTGGGTACCGTCAGTTATGATGAATGCAACATTTATATTTCATAATCTCATTCAACTCTCATACACAAACCACATGAAACACATATGAATCCGAAGGAATCACTCATACAATTTATGCCAATAAAATCACAAGAGTGAACCTTCCAAACCAACATCTACCCCATATTTAGCATACTCAAATAACACATCCATTACAGCTCTAAGAAGATGCATAAACTATTAAAAAAATTTCAACACATATGCAATTCTTCCTTGATACATTTATTTTAAACAATTTTTTTATTTTCTTATTTTCTTCTTTCTTTTCTTCATTTTTTCTTTTTTTTTCTTTTTTCTTTTTTTTCTTTCTATTCCTTATAAAATTAAAATAAATTACATTAACATGGGAATTTCAATGATAAGACATAAAATAACATCCCAATATTATAACCAATCCTCACATATGTACACCCCCACACTTAGAATTTTGTACATCTATAAACTCAACAATCACAAATGTTCCACTAGCTTTATGACTTGGGTAAGACACTTAGTTAAGTTTAAAAACATAAAATGTGGTTTAGACAAAAGGAAAGGTTAAAGTTCAAAGGGTTTTGTCAAGGGAAAAATCATGTCAATAGGTTTATGAAAACAAAGAATGCCTAATCATATCCATGTTAATGCATGTGATAAAAAATGTGATCTCGAATAGAAATTCAACGAAAAATCGAGATGTACATGTCATGAAGGTCACACATTATCAAAAGACAATGACACTGATATGGATGTGTCAGTCAAATAAGGCTCAAAATCTCACCGACTTTGTCTACCATTAGTCACTACTCTTCTAAGGATAATGCACATCGACCAATCACAAGAGCAAAAGTACATGTTAAAGTTGCTATGAAATTTTCTAGTCAATTCACACTCTAATCATGATTATATAATCCCAGAAGCAATAAAAAACGAGAAAATGTTTGTTTCATTTGTTTTATTCTTCCTCTCATTTTGATTGAAAACTTAAAACCAAATAAAACAAACAAATTCAAAAAAACACACACATGCATATAAAAAGTAACACGGAAATGTAAAGGAAAAGAAATTTACTTCCCTTGGGTTGCCTCCCAAGAAGCGCCTTTGTTTAGAATCGCTGGCTCGACTCTTTGCTTCCTCCTCACGTGACAAAATTGTGATCTTCGGGTGTCACATGCGGCTCCTCCACGTGAGGTAGTTCCGGATAAGGCCTTAGTTGATCATCATCCTCACTCAGCGTCTTCCCTATCCTCAACCTTTCAATTCCGAATGAGTTCGAACGTCTCTTAACCTTTTTCTTCATCATTTAATTCCTCTAGTCTGTTATGTAAAGGTAAAGAGTTAATCTCAAAAATAATTATGGACTCAGTACTTACCTCCGAGCTAAAAGATATGTCCTTTGTGGCTTCGAGCTCCTTCTCAACTTCTTCGGCACAAACAATTCGTTGAGGATTGACCTCAAAATTCTCAAGCTCCTTATCACTTTGTAAAGTTTCCAGACAGACGTCAATTGGGAACACCTCGGGTTGATATGGCTACTTCTCTTCGCTTTGTGATTCTAGGTGATCAAGACTTATTGCCATCTGACCCAATAGGTGTTCCATCCACTAATGGCTTGCTTTTCTCTCTTGTCAAAATTCTTGCATCTGTTGCTGCATATCCTGTAGAAATTGCAAATTGTCAGCAACCATATTATTAGCAAGTTCTTCAAGAGATGCAACTGAATCGTGTTGGCTCTTCGAATCTTGGGCATTAGACCATGTGTTTTTTGGAAATTGCCTTCCATCCTTTTGGAATTGTAAAGTATTCTCCTACAATTGCAACATCAACTCTTCGAAAGATGGACTGGAGTCGTGATAGGAAGCTTATAGTCTGTACGAGAATTGTTGTGTGTCCTGCAAACTATCATGGAAATAATTCTGATGATCATACAAAAGTTAGGTTGATCAGTCTAAACATTGTTATAGGAATGAAAATATGAATTATAAAAGAAATTACTTCCATCTATATCGATTTTTTTTTGTTTTTTTACACGAAACAAAAATGAAAATATTACAAAAAAACAGAAAAGAAATCATTGGTGAACAAATATATACAAAACACCAATTAACTCATAAACAAAGACTAAAACATCGCACTCCTCAGCGACGGTGCCAAAATTTTATCATGCATCGTTATGCTAGTCAAAATAAAATAACTAGACTACTACTATAGCAGTGGCAAGTCTAGGTTGATCCCACAGAGAGTGTGTGAAAAGTTTATGAAATGAAATTAACCTGTGTTTACACTTAACAGGGGGGGTTTGGATTTTTAAAGAAGGAAATAAAATAAAACTAACTAATAAAAAATTAAAGAAAACATGCAAAAAATTGATAAAAGTGGGAAATTCGGTAGGGACCCGGTTCTCTGGTTCAATCTCGGCTTACACTCTAATTAAGCATATTTTATTAATTTGTTGTTCTTTAACCTCTCCTAGTAATTATTAATCGTGGGTTAATAATTAACCCGAGTTTTCCTTTAGGTTTTGTTTAATCAAGACACGATCATTAATTAAACCTAACCACCGAACAACCTAGGATACGATCTTTAGATTTAATTAGGCAGAAGCATTACGAATTAGGAAAACAGATTAATCAAGGTAACAACCACATATGATGCGTCATTTAACCTAGCTCATGTTATCCCTAATGATTACAAATCATTAGTCGTTACACATGAATTTCAACATAAGAATTACAGATTATATCTAAATTCTAGCAATGGGTTTGAAATTAACGATTCAATGAACGCATTAAAATCATCAATTTGCAATACCCAATGGGTTCATACACAAATAACCGAATAATAACGAAAATCTGATTATCCGTACACAATACCCAAATCAATTAAAATAGGATAACACAATCAATTTCGAATGAGAGAAAGAAACAACAAAATAATGAAAAAATTACTTAACCCAAGTCATCGGCGTCGATTTCACCTCCGAACTGGTGTCAAAATGTCTAGTCCTTCATGAATCTTTTCCAAAAAAATTGCTTCAGCCCCATTCTAATCTGTAGCTAAAACTCCCTACTTTCACTGCCCAGCACTGCGCCTGCCCAACATTGAGTTAAACGCAGCTGTCATTGCGCTAAACGCACGCAGCACTATGTTAAACGCAGCTAAGCCACCACCATTGTATGTCAGCTGCTACTCTCCTCAATCCTCCTGTGCTCCTTGCTTCCACGTTGCATTTAATGTAGGTTTGCGTTAAACGCAGCTGTTGTCTACGTATCGCATACAGCTTGTGCATTTAATGCACAACAACGCACAATGCTGCGTTGTGCGTTAAATGCACAACTGTGTGGCCTGCACCTGGAGTTTCTTCTACTGTGGCTGTGATTAGACGATTTAATTTGCAAGTCCTTTAAAACTTCCTCTACTCACTCCTCTATTCCACGCTGCTTCTTAGGTATGAAACGCAGACTACGTATGCGTTAAAGTCATACGTTTTCTGCCTGCATTAAATGCTTCATGAAGCAGCTAAAATAAATCTTCAGAAAATAACCAAAATGCAGTATTTTCGACTCACTTTAATTTCTTTTCTCCCAAATTGTACCTAAAATCATATATGAATTAAAGTGAGTATCTTAAGCATTTTTATGTCAATAATTGCTGAGTGTAAATGATTAAATATATCAACAATTAAATGCATATCACTGATACTGAATCAAGTTATAGCATAAGCATCTTAAATATAATGAATTTCGGAACATAATATGATTTATTATTGAAAACACTTTGCAATGCTAATGTCAATCACTTTAATAGCAAAATAGAGCATACAAAAAATAGAACTGATTATTAGAATAGGGTGTTAACCCATCAGATCATAATATGAATTACTTTGTATCAAAACTTAACATAGATCAAAAATACAAAATGAATTAGACTGTTAATCCATGAACAACAGTGGGTAACGAGACTCATACATAAGATACCATGATTGGTATCATAAATTAGGAGAGACTTATGTCTCGATAACAGGAGACACCGAAGTGTTAATAGCAAATGACATTGAAGTGTTAGTAACAGGAGACACTAAAGTGTCAATAACAAGAGACACCGAAGTGTTACAGAAGCAGCTACAAACCCTTCTAATCATGCCTATTTACCCATAATTAAGATTCAACAATTTCAAAAAAAACATGTCCATTTTATATGTAAAATAAATAGTCAATCATATTCATATGCATCAAATGCCTCGGACAATCGTTGTTTGAAGTTTAGAACATAATCAGCATAAATCAAATTCAATTCAGTACTAAGTAGAGCCAAGAAAGGTGTGAGCATCCTAGATTACTCACTGTTGCTCCCTTTCGTTTAATGTCTTGAAGTTCTAGCAATATTTGGAAATGGTCGCTCTACTTGCTCATCTATATTCAATCAAACACAATTTTATATTACCATATTGTTCATACAATTGAATAACCATTTTTCATAAATGTATCATGTAACATGCATATTCAATGACATATTCCTAGGTATACCTCCGTAGTAAACTGATGTACACAAAAATTGTACTATAAATAATCCAGAATTCAAACTCTCCTTAACTATTTCGGTGTTGTTTTCAAATCAGACTTTCGGGTCTACTTTGCATGACCATTTAGATTAAGAAAATGGAATATTTAAGTAACACTTCCTTCTAGATAATTGTCCCCCTTTCTCTTAGGTTTCCAATGAATTGAAGATCATACAATTTGATTTTGTATACTGAAAGTTATATTCAAAAGATTTTAAACTGTTCTGAAGCTACAACAAAATTCTTAACTCAACTTCAGAATAGATTTTGGAATTCTTAAAACCCGAATTGCAAATTGACTTCTTAAGGACAATTGTATCTTTATGCCTTTGGTTTATTTTAAATCAATAATTATCTCATTTGGAGCTCTAGAATTCAGGATATAATTAAAAATACCAAAATATGTTCAGTAAAATATTCCAGTTCATACTATTCTAATAGATTCCCTCAATCATTCAATCAATGTTTTTTAAAATCAAATCATAAGGCTACCAGTTTTTATGGAGAGGTAGAAAAATGTGTTAGCAGTCTATTGGTTTAAGAATCAAGTCATTTGGAGGCCTAGAAAATAATTTATGGCTAAAAGAAACAAAGTTGTTCAGTGTGAAAAGAGCTCTCAGGTGCACGATTATGCACCTCTTTTAGCAGAGTCACGATCGTGACTTTAGACGTTCAAACACAGTCTATTTTTCCCTCTTATTACACAATCGTGCAAATGCTTATAAATAACCCAACACAACTTCAATCACAGGTGTGCAATCCTCATGTACGCCCGTGCGTGTGTGCTTGGCTTATACATGCCTGTGCACAACCGTGCACTCCCACTCTCCAGAGACATTTTCCTCCATTTTTCCATATCTTTCACTAATTTATTCATTCCTAATCATATATTCTATCTTTCTACTCCAGTACAATCTCAAAACAATTCAAATGCAAGCTTATATGGTATTTACCATCAAATCCGAAACTTCACGGTTGCTTTCTCTCACTACTGTAAGTTTGTTTCTATGAGCAATAACAACTCTAAACAGACCTTATATCCTACTTTTCACATATTTTTGTAGTTAATAACTCCACAAACTTTCACTAAACTCAGATAGTCACAAGCATCAAAATAGAACATATTCTTTCCAATTACTGCACAAATTCAACTGCATTATGTGTTTCATTATTAACTCATTCATCACCACCACTCTACTCATTCGAAACCTCTCTACTTATATAAATCATGCATGAATTCGGTTCCACCCATAACACCTCATCAGATTCATTTACAGAACTAGAAAATCAAAAACATCACTTACCTGATTTCAACAAAAACTCCAACACTAAGAGTAGATATAACCTTCAGTGGACGAAGCAAACCAAAATAATTAGTAACAAATCAATATATAGGGCTGGTTTTAGTGATATAAAATCAAAAGGAAAGTCTTGGTGTTGAACTACTTTCAGTGAGAAACAACTAAAAGAGTGTTGTAGAATTTTCTCTTCAGTAAGACACACGTGTCTGCGCGTGTCCCTTGCATGTGAGTCAAGTAGAAGAATACCAGGTTATCGCTTATCACTCTCCCATTTGTCACATAATCATGAATTTTTCCTATATCAAACTACCCAAAAAAATTTAGAAAATTCTAAATTCACCAAAAATTTTGAAATAATCATGATATGCTCCAAATAAATTTTCGAAACATAAAAACCACAATTCTCATTTTAATCAAAATTTTAAAACTAGTTATACTCAATGAATATATGTATATGTCATCATATATGTCAAAAATATTTATTCACGTACATATGAATAGTCAATAATGCATAAGCATGTAGTGCACTACTAATTTCCTCAATATTCTAGCCTCGAACAAGGGGTGTTATAGAATGTTTGTGAAATTAGTTAGTTGTGTGATATTTGCATATTTGACCTTAGTGAGATCATTAATAATAGTTTATTCATTGAGTTCGAAAAACTCATCAAAAATTTCAACGTGACTTTTCAGGTACGAGACAGGAGACTTAGTTCCTAAGATTTTCTAGAGGAACATTTCAGATTAAAATATGGCTCAGAGGTCTGTCAGCTAACATCACAAGAGTTTTAGATTGTATTTTGTAGTTTCTTTGTCATGTAGAACTTTTGCGTAAAGGATTGTAAATATTTGTTTCAATGACTACAATGTAAAGTTATGTTAATGAATGAAATGAAGTGCTGAGGTTTTTAGGTATTGTATAGTCTTTATGATGCCATTTAAGAGATTATGTTTGCCCTAACATACCATTGTCATAGGATATGTACTTGAATGTCCTTTAGATGTTCGGATATATACTCTATGGTAGTGGGATGTTACATTAGAGCTTAGCATATCCAATTGTCTATCTTTAACTCTAAGGATCAAAGCCTATCCTGCTGAAAACATGGTGGGACCTTATGCTCTCATGTTATTTCTTACATTATTAGTCCAAGAAAAATTTAGGTCATTCTTCCACCTAAGATTATTTAGAGTATGGATTGTTACCTCTTCTTTATTGAGCTCCTATGAAATTCACTTGTTCCATACCATTGTTATCAATTAAAAAAATGATAAGTTGTTATGTGGCTTTCTTGCCCACATAACTCACATCTATATTGTATTTCCGTCATTGTGTTAGAAGAAGAGGCTTGCAAGTTGTTCAATTGCTTAATAAGAACTGACACCTAAGCTTGCAAAGTTATCACTAAGTTTGTAGTCATCACTCCCTTCTACTCTTTAAAATTTTGTTGCTTGCCCCTCTCTATTGTTCATATGTAACTATTATTCACCATTTCTTCTAATAAGTCATATGTGGCTTGATTCATCTTTCTCATCAAAGAATCCACTTGCTGTTGCATCTATAGTCTCTATTGTATGTATATTAACTCCCTTGTTGAATGTTTCAAACTAGAATTCCTTTAATAAGTTGTGATGTGGGTAGCTCCTTTGTAATTCTTTAAATCACTCTTAAGCTTTACTCTCCATCACTTTATTGGAAATTTTTATCTCCTTAATGATTCTTATCATCTTCATCAATGGAAGATACTTCGCCAAAAATGTTTGTACCAATCGCTCCAAAGTTGTGACATTCTATAGGTTAAGAGAGTTAAACCTTACCTTAGTTAGATCCTTTAGTGTAAAAGGGAACAACATCATATTTACAGCATCCTTGGACAACTTATTGTATCTAAACATGTCACATATCTCCAAGAAGTTTACTAAGTGTGCATTGGGGTCTTCATTGGTCAATCTATAAAGGTGCACATTAGTTTATAACATATTTAATAAGGCTAGCTTTATCTAAAAGTTGTTGCCTAAGATGAGAGGTCTTGTGATGCCCTATTGATTCACATTAAAACCCATCCTTATGAAATCCATAAGGGTCCTTTGGTTTTCTCGTTGATTTCCTTCTTCTGCCATTGTTTTATTTATAGCTACTTGTCGCTTTGCTCTTCAAATTTCTCTTTCATGTTTGGTGATGTCAAAAATTCATGTATCTCCTAATTTTCTTGATCTCCTTGAGATTCTTATGTTCATACACCTACAATCACATAAGAAAATTTTATTAAAATCAAATCAAAAGAATTTAAATTGGATAAGATGCTAAATTGCATTCACCAACAACAGTACATGAATTGTAATACAATTGATATCATTCCCACGAAGATTGAACATAGTCACCTAAAATTTTGAATTACACTTTGTCTAAAGTAATAAAAGATTGAATTAATTGAAAACTAAATTAAACTAACACAACTTGATGACTGAACAATTAAAAGACAATAATGAAATTGAAGTTACTCAATGATGGAAACTTTCGGATTATTCTACCCTTGTTTTGTCTTCCCTTCAACTTGTGAACTCAACTATGCTTGATCATAGATATTTAAAGGTTCTGATTACCTTATATTGAGGTCTAATCAAGTAATCCTAATTGAAATAGATAAAATTTGAGTTGTAATCTCTTGATTTCTTAAAACTATTCCTAGCTACTCAATTAGATTTGAAGCAATCTTAAAGATAATTATCTCACAATTAAGATCTTTCTTTAATTTCTTATTAACCTAATATTTGTAAGTATATTAAGGTATCAACTCTCATTGTACAACTTAACATAAATATCTTGATTATTCAAATAAAGTATGAGAGCACAACAAATATCAAAAAGTAGTAATATATTGAATTCAACAAGGTAAAAGTTATACAAAACATATCAAGAATAAAATCCTAATATAGATTTAGAAATTCATAATCATGTTCAAAACACAACTATTCATATTTAACATACAAGACAATGAAATAAAAGAATAGAAAAGAATGAAATCAGCTTGAATCCTTGATTTGGAAAATCTGAAAAGTTGGAGTTGAACTTGATGTTTCCATTTTTTATCTTCTTATTTTATGATGTGTAGCCTCTTTTTTTATGTTTTCTTCCCTTTTTTGTGTCTTTTCCCTATTTTGGTGTCTATAATGAATTTAAAATTTGGCTATCTTTTTTGTACCCTTTAATAATATCCTTTTATAACAAAAATTAGGTTTTTTGGAAAATACATTGTCACTTACGCGACTGTGTAGGTGATCGTATATCTTAAAATATCTTGTAAATCGTGACTTTTCACAGTCACATAAGCTTACATGGGCGTGTATCTTCACACTGACATAAATGTCTCAAAGCTCCACACTTCATAGTGACTTACATAGTCTTTATCGTGTTCTCTAAAGTCATTTGAATTCTTTCGTTTTATGCCTCGATTCACCTGAATTCTTCTCTTTTTGATCTATTAAGGCAATCAGCACTTAGAAACATACTTGAAGCAAAATAAGTACCAAAAATACTATAAAACTATTAAATAACAAGCAAAATACACTAAATATGGGTGTATAAATATAATCAATTAATCATTTATCAATCCTCTTCTAACAAACCATCAAACTAAACAAATTATTGCATGATATAAATAATCATTGGTTTTATTGCGATATCGTTCCCAAGACTACTAACACCTAATCCTCGATTGATTAAAATCTCTTTCTAGTTAAAACCTCTAAAATTGTCTCAATCAATTCGTTAATTTCACTATCAGGTTTGATCTTAATATAGGGGATTTATGTTAACATATATCCAGGTTTACATAAAACTCATTTCAATTATGGTAGATCTATTTATACAAAAGAATTTCTCAATCAGAATTAAATGAAATTATACATGAAATAGTATGCTAGCAATATTAATTTAAGAATAATTAAGAACATATAATTGAAACTTAATGAAAGTTAAAAATGAATTAAGTTAAAGTAAAATCACTATGAGATCTATCCCAAGGTTCATCTCTTTCAAGTATCAATAAAAGTTTAGTTCAAAATTATAGAAGATATAACATCAAAATTAAAGGAAAACCAAAAAATAAAAAATGATGAAATCCCTTTTAGTCTTCATAAAATCTACTTTCAATTAAAGGTAATCCACTCCAAATACATTTTCTTGTCTGTTCTTCGTTCTCTTTATCATCTTAGGAAATCAATACATATTTTTTGAGCCTCCTTTTAGCCTCCTACAAACCACTTTGGACCTTCTCCCTTATTCTTTTTACTTTTCCCTTTTATAATTCCACAACCACCCACACAATCGTGTGCATAACCGTGTTCCTCAATCTCGCTTCAATTCTTCAAAAATTGCAAAGAAATATGGTCCCAAAAGGGTACACAATCATAAGCATGCCCTTGTCCTCCTCCACAAGATTGTGTCCTTGAAGGATGGCTTCAATCTTTCAATTTTCTACCTTAATTTTGTCAGATTTAAGCTCCATTTGACCCATGCAGCCAGTTTAGACCTAACATCATAATAAGAATGAATTAAGTACCAAAAGCAATAAATTCTCTCAAATAAACAAACAAAACGCATTAAACATGAGATTAGAAATGTAATATATTTGAAATTTATCATTTAGATATCAAACGTTTTTTAATATTCAATTTATTTTATTTTCTTACATGTGAAACAACATGATTTAGATAATCATGGGTAGGGCTTAATTATTGAAATTACTGTGCTTAATCTTTTGACTATATACCATGTAAATTTATATATTTAATTAATTTTTATTATTCTTATCATTAGTAAAAATTGAGTACAATTAATTCATCAATTAATTAGAAGAAATATTCAAATTTCAGTTAGGAGTTTTTAAAGCAAAATTAATATTTATATTTTTTATAAATATCAAGTAGGTGATGTAGGTATTGAGTGGTTAGTTCAACTACTTAATGTGATCCTCGAGTTAGCCAAGATGTCGGATGAATGGAGATTGAGTTGTTAATTCCCTTGTACAATGCCAAAGGAGACATACAATAATGCTAAAACTATCGATGCATCAAACTACTAAGTCATATCATGAAGCTATGGGAGAAGGTAATTGAAAAGAGAATCTGGAGAGTTGCTTTGATATCGTATAACTAATTCGGGTTTATGCCTAGTAGGTTTACGATAGAGGTAATTCATCTACTTCGGCGACTAATGGAATGTTATAGGGAACGATAATGGGATTTGCATATGAAGTGAATCACACGTTAATACAAGACTTATTATACAATATACAAATGCACAAGAAAGGGGGTTGAATTGTGTATTTTCTTTTGAAAGCCCCTTCGAAAACGTTTTGTTAAAAGAAACTTGTTCTTTTCACAAGAACTACTGAAAATCAAAGTTATAGAGTATTTTTCGAAAACTTGTATAAAAACTAGTAAAATCAAAAATTAACAGATAAGAGAGATTAAGAGTTGAGAGATGTTGACACAACGATTTTTATACTGGTTCACCCCAAACCGTGGGCTACATCCAGTCCTCAGATATCTTTCTGAGATTTCACTATCTCTCAAAACTTTACAAGTATTCTTTGTCTCC
>JAOSBK010000004.1:23841500-23861395 GCA_027568895.1 Erythroxylum shatona
TTCTTGATTCTTGATTCTTGCTTCTTTCAAGAAACGGTTATTCAGTTGAGTTCTGTAACTAACTCAAACTGATTCTTAAATTGACGTGGTGTGCTTCCGTCTGCTTTTCTTCGTCTTTTTTTCTTCCGTCTGCTTTTCAATATAGCTTCCGTCTGCTTTTCTTTCGTCTGCTTTTCTTTCGTCTACTTTTCATTCGTCTTCTTTTCTTCCGTCTGTATTTCTTCCGTCTGCTTTTCTTCTGTCTATTTTTCTTCCGTCTGCTTTTCTTCTGTCTGTATTTCTTCTGTCTGTATTTCTTCCGTCTGCTTTTCATCCGTCTGCTTTTCTTCCATCTGTTTTTCATTTATTATTTGTATTTCATCAAAATCATTTATGTAACGTCATTTTGACTTAACAGCATATAGTTTTTGTAGATTGGGAGAAGGCGTATGATAGGGTTCCTAGAGAACTCATATGGTGGTGTTTGGACGCAAAGAGCATTCATATGACGTATATCAGAGTAATTAGGGATATGTATGAAGAAGCATTAACTAGTGTCAGGACGGTAGGAGGAGATACAGAAGCATTCTCTATTGGTGTTGGCCTACACAAAGGCTTGACTCTAAGTCCTTTTTTGTTCACTTTAGTGTTAGATGAATTTACCAAACATATTCAAGGGGAGGTACCTTGGTGTATGTTATTTGCTGACGATATTATCCTAGTGGATGAGACCAAGGACGGGGTCAATATAAAGTTAGAGCGTTGGAGAGAAATGTTGGAATCGAAAGGTTTTAAAATGAGCAGGTCCAAGACAAAGTATTTATAATACAATTTCTCAGGTAGCCAGATGGTACAACAGGCGGAGGTAGCTATTAACACTGACATCATGTCACAGAAATCAGATTTCAAATACCTAAGATCCATCATTCAGAGAGATAGAAATATCGATAGCAATATATTAGATCTGGGTGGATCAAATGGCGGAGTGTATCAGGTATTTATATGATAAAAAGGTCCCTGTAAAACTTAAAGGGAGATTCTATAAAATGGCGATTCGGCCTACCTGGCTATATGAGGCAGAATGTTGACCGAACACACGAGACAGTTGGTGGTAGTAAAAATGCACATGCTTAGGTGAATGTGTGGTATTATCATAAGAGATGAGGTACGGAATCGGGTAGTGAGAAAGACACTACAGGTGGCAAGTATTGTAGAAGTTGAGAGAGACAAGACTTTGCTGGTTTGAACATATACGCAGGATGCCCTCTGATGCTATGGTACGGCGTGGTGAGATAATAGACTTGAGTGACTACAAAAGGAGGAGGGGAAAGCCTTACAAGAGTTAGAGGAAAGTGATCAAGAAAGAGCCCTCACTAAGGCAATTGTTAGAAGTAGGAAAATCTGGCATGATATGATAAGTGTAAACGACACACGTATCACATAGGATGTTTAACCGAATACTGGGAAAACATTCTTGCGATAGAGGCCTAAACAGTAGGATAGTCATATCCTTAAGGCCGCTCAGTGCAGACTCTTAGTGCGCCTAGCGACGAAAAGAGCCGATTTTTTACAAGGCATAAGGTATTGACAGATTGAGTTATACATTAGGTATGTTTTTGTCTTTTATTGGAATTCTATTTACTTAATTCTTCGACGTGTTAGTTTTTACTTATTTACTTTTCTTCTATATCCTGCATCATTATTTTATATGACATATTTGTGTATGGATCTACCAAAAATATTCTCTCTATTATATAGAGGCAAAATTACGTATTATCAGATCTTCTCAAACTCTACTTTATTACATAATTTCAGACTAGATGTAACAAGGATAATGATGAAGACGAGGACGACAATTATTTAATAATACATACCAAAAAATTGGGAAAACAAAAGAGGATCCTCTGTTTTGATTTCCGTATCTTTCATTTACATTCAACTTTCAATTCCATTCCGTTCCTTCTTTTATCAACCTCGTATCAAGCTGGGCGTGAAGAGTCTGTCAGGTAAAAGGAAACTACTCTAAACTGGAAAAATTAAATAGAAGGCGGAAACAGAACTGTATTTGGCGGTAGTTTAGGAGTGAGGAGTGTGAAGTTATGTTAGTGTTAGAAATAGAAGGTGGAAACAGAACCGTATTTAGCGGTAGTTTAGGATTGCGGAGTGTGAAGTTGTGTTAGTGTTTCTTTCAACTTTTAGCATAAAATAGACGAGGTTTGCCAATGTTACGGCAACAATCCTTAAAAAATGAATGCTTTTCAAGCATTGCACTCAACTCGCTACACTTTCCTTAATCTGTGCACCGCCTCCAGGTTCATCAAACTTGTATTCGATCGTCAAGAAATTTTTAACATAAATGTATTATCTCAATTTGGATGAGAAATTCATGATTTCATTTTTGTTGCTGTTGTTCCTGTTGTTGTAGAGTTGCAGTGACGCAGGAGAAACTGAGGGTTTCGGTTTTAGTTTCATTGAGAATGAGGTCAATGGTCTCAAAGCGACCGCTTTCAAGTTCCGAACCGCCGGTTGTTGAAAGCAATAAATATAAGAAATTTAAAACAAACCCTGATTTCAACCAAGTCGTTGTCAAGGTTTGTCTTTTATTTGCTCTAGTTTTGCTTTTCAGTGTTATGGAGCCACCCACTGCTTAGTTTTTTCTTAATTAATGAAAATAGGAAACTTGTTGCAAAACACAATCAACTGAAATTCAAAGCTTCAGGGATGATCCGAGGAAAATTGACACATTGACATGTCAAGAACTAAGAACAACGCTGAGGTGAAATAATTGTGCATTCCTAATGTTGTGGTTCTTACTTTTGTCACCTCTCCATTGATTTTTCTGAATACTTTTTCTAATATTTAGTTGATTACTCTAGTTAGCTTCTTTAGTTGAGGAAGGAATTTCTAGGACTTGTGTAACTAAACTTTAATCAATGTATGTTCGCCTTTGGTGACTAGATGAGCTTATATTACCTATTGTAGTACTTCCAATTTGTGGCACTGTAATGGTATGAGTTTTCAAGTTTTCAGGAATGTTGGAATCCCTGCTAAAGGCCGCAAGTCAGACCTCATATCAGCACTAAAATGTTTCATGGATAAGCTATTAGATGGTAACATACATTACCCTTGAAAAAGGTGTTATATTTCTTTTATGATGTTTAGGTGTTCCAAATTTTTGTTATGTGGAAAATTACCGTGAACATCCTTTGGTTAAAAGACATATTTCTTTCCTTTTTATGATTTGATGTTATGTAGGTGGAAGCTCTCAGGAAGCAGAAGCACAAGGCACTTTTGTCCCTGGAGAGCAAGTTTTGTTGCAAAAGAATAGTGGGAATGCATCTATTGAAAGCTTTGATTTCAAAATTGGCACATTTGAGGGTAGTAGAAATGTGCAACAATCCCTTTTTGAGGATAAGCCTATCAAAGAAGATATTGACACTATCACTAGAAGAGGTAAATTTTAAGTTAAAACTGATATTATTTCAGGTTTGATTACAATCACTTTTATTCTCTCTAGATCTTTACTTTCACTTGCCATAATATATCGGTTTATTGCACTAGACCCCTTGTAGTTTGACCTTTGTTTCATTTCATTCATACCTTAAAAGTATCACTTATCCTCTTGTAGTATTGTCACACAACTTCCTCCATGATACATCATTAGTTTTCCTTCTATTCATTAACTCCAAATGACTTTGTATTAAGAATTTTAATACTATGTTGTTTTGTATTAAAAAGGATGAAAAACTAATGAACTATGATGGAAGTGGTTGTGTGACATCTAAAGAATACCATAGGAGAGTTAGTGATAGTATTCAAAACAGAAGGATTGAAATAAAAAAAGGTCAAACCACAAGGAGTTTCAGTTTATTGAACCTTAAATCTTTTGCTTTCTCTTCTTTCATGTTTGTGACTTTTGCAATTCTTGAGTTAGTATCCATTACACCAGATAACCTACTTTTTATTTTGTTGCTAGCTGGGAACGATTCTCAAGCACAGCGAAGAGTATCTTCCTATGGTGATAGTTTAGATGCTAATGCTAATGACATTGTAATGAAGGCTGAAGCTGAGCCTTGGACAGTTCTAGCTCACAAGAAGCCTGAAAAAATCTGGGTTCCATATAACCCTCGAATCATGAGGCGTCCACCTCTTGCTAGGGACAAGAAGTTTGTTAAATTGTTATCTTGGAATGTCAATGGCTTACGGGCACTACAGAAGTCTAAAGGATTTTTTGCCCTTGAGTTGGCCCAAAAGGAGAACTTTGATGTGCTCTGCTTGCAAGAGACCAAACTACAGGCAAGATCTGCTAGTTAAAGGCTTTCTAATCTTGTTTTAAAATTTCCTCACCCTTCATCATACTTTTTCTTCGTTGACCTTCATTGTTGGAGTTGAGTTTGCTAGTGAACTAGTATTTATGTTATGATTCTAATTTAATAGAATAGATAGTGAGTTAATTGTCTTTTCTAACCTTTTTAAAACAGGAGAAGGATGTAAACTCCATTAAATGCCTGATTGATGGTTATGAGAATAATTTTTGGACATGTAGCCTTTCCAAACTTGGGTATTCTGGTACTGCAATTGTGTCTCGGGTATGCCTCTTCTTTCTTTAAAAGGTTACTATCTTTTTGTATCTTGGTTGGAGTTGCTTCATCATTTTCTAGATAAAATATCTGGGAGAGAGAGAGAAATTTGGAGGGCTGTGGATGGTACGAAGTTGTCTCTTGTTTAACCCAAAATGGTCATATTTGTTGTCATGTGATTCATTAAGTTATGCAACTAGGCATTCGTAAGTTCTTGAGTATCAACTTTGTCATTTATGATATCAACATTCTCTTGTTACATGTCCTCAGGTCTTTTTATATTGAAAATTCAAACTGTGATAGAATTATGGTTTTAGTACTTTCAATGGGGCTGAATTTTGAAGATTTGATCATTTATCTGACCTTTTATGTAATTCATTAAAGTCTGCACTTGTGTATATGACAGATAAAGCCACTTTCAGTTAGATATGGTCTTGGAATTCCTGATCATGATAATGAAGGACGAATTGTGACAGTAGAGTTCGAATCCTTTTACCTTTTAAATGCCTACGTTCCTAATTCTGGAGATGGCTTAAAAAGACTGGTAAATTTATCTTGTTAATACTATAAACATTCAATGTTTCAATGTCAACATAATATGTTAACTTTAAGGGGGTTTTCCAGTGCACTGACTTCTATAATGGTAATTATAGTCATACAGGATTACACAGTGGGACCCATCTCTTAGCAATTACATGAAAGTAAGTTTGTTTCTTTTTCCTTTCAAATGTATGTTTAATTTTCAATGATCTCCAATCGCTTATCTATTAAATTTGTTACATAACTTATGCATTATGTTTTTCGGGTGGGGTTCTCTTGGTGCCATGATTATTTGATTTAAGAAAGATAGAGTTCAACCTCTATGCTACTTGAGAACTGAAACAAGGATACTATCGTATGCTATAAAGAAGTGAGAAGTAGGCAAAATATATAATAATAGATATGAATGTTTCTTTATGAGTATTAATGCCAAAGAAAACATAATGATGTAGGACCAATATATGGCTGCAAATTTTAGGTTTTTGGTTGCTTGAAATTCAGGTTAGAAGTGTTGGAATGTTAGTGAAGGCTCAATATTTGAGGACATTGTATCCAAGCTAGGAATGGAAAATTCCTGTTCACCAGCTTGAGGGGGAGTGTGAGAATCCGTACTAATAGACATAGATAATGTATTAGGTAAATATCAGATATAGGATATGTATTATTAGGATCCCTAAAGAAGAGGGATCCTCAGATAAGGTTAGCTTCCTAGTTTAGTGAGATTAGGAGATTAATTTCCTAATTTATGTTGCACTCTTTGTGTATATATATCCTATTAAGTATCAATAAAGTAATATCTTAAAACCCTAAATTCTGATACTAATTAAATAAGGAATCTAACTCAAAATAACAAATAGATACTAAATCTTACTCTAATAAGGATACTTATTATTCTTTAATAGACCCAAGTCCTAAAACAATAGGGAAAAATCAAGATAAGTAAAGAACACTAATTCTATGTTTTTTATTTTTCATCATGCTCCTCAACTCGAGTTGACCTTGACAACTGAAAGTTATTATCCATGCTCTCTAGCATGACAAATTGATTTCCTTGCCCTCCAACTTTTCTTATTTTATTGTCCTTCATTAACTTCAGCCATGTCGTTAGAATCATTCCCATCTTCACTAGTTCAGTGTTCTGGCCAATTAGATTACTTATAGGGTTTGTGCTACCTTGAAAATGAGTATGAAGGCTATCCAGTATTTCCAGAATTTGTAAAATCAGTCCATCTTACTCTTGGTCGTTGAGCAGTCCTTTATATGTCCTGCTACATGCTGCCATTGCTCAATTCCAGCTCTAATGCCAAGTTGATGTAGGATGAGTAGAAAACAGCTTCTACACTACTTGAGAATTGAAATAAGAAGACTGTTTGGAAAAAGAGGTAAAATATAAGTGTTATGAATGTTTCTTTATTAAAATTGATGAAAAAGAAAATTTTAAATATTGGTTGCATAAAGATTTACTAACTTTATACTAATAACCCTAGAAATTACTTATAGGGTGTATAAACAATTAAGCATCATACTTATGTTTAGATTCACCTTTGGAATCTAAGAATCACTCGTAGATAAGAAAGCATTATACTTCTACAAATTTTTAGCCTAAAAAGTCTCTCCTCTTCCTCTCAAAGTTGAATCATTTTGTCCTCTTGATCCTAATTGTACTTAAATTGTGACTCTAATTCAAAATACCCAAATAGAAGTTGAATCCTACTCAGATAGGATTTTTATTATTCTATAATAGATTTAAATCTTAAACAAATAAAGACAAACCAAAAAAAATACTTCCCTTTCTAATAAGGAAAACTTTTTTTTTGCGTGATTGTCCTTCAACTTTCTTTTCGTTACTCGTGTTGATTGATTGATTTTAATATGATGGACTGGAGTTTTGAAATATTTTATCATAATCAATATAGTTTTAAGATTAACAAAATCTTGATTGTTGATGTACTTGTAGAGAACATGAAAAATTCAAACAAGTAAAAAATACTCTTGAAAAGTTATACTTTCATGTTTGGAGAATAATGATATAAAAAATATTTATTTTAGGATGTCCTTACATCTAAATTTCATTTCATTTTCATATCTTATAAAAATCATAGAAATTAATTTTGGTATAATATTATTTTACTATTAACTAAATATATACTATTTATCTATTTAATATTAATTACTATAATAATTATGAATAATATAATTTATATATTTAATTTAATTTAATCTTAAAATTAATTTAAAATTTAAGACAAAAAAATTTTAAAATTCTTTTCGAATTTGATAATTATTTAATACAATTATTTAAATTTAAAATATCTTAAAATACTTGTAAATATATTTATTTATGAAAAATTTAAATATCAAGCATTTAATTCTAAATAATAACAATTTAAGTAAAATTTTACTTATTTATTTATTTTTAATAAAATATAAATATAAGAGATTAAAATAATAAATATTATATTAATAAAATCAATTTATCCCTAATTTTTATTTAATTTTTAATTGTTATCATTAATAAAAGTATGGTTACATTGATTTCTTTTTGTTAAATAAAATAAAATAGGGAGAACGAAAAAAGAATCACAATAAAAAAGTAGAAGTGCTACTGAATAGCCTCTTCACGAATTTTTATTATAGTCTACTACAACAAAAGTTCTATAGCTCCTTTATCTCCCCTTTTCCCCTTTAATATAGAAACATTCATTTCGACTTATTTGTAGTGTTTATATTATATGTGCCAGATATTATTTGTTAATTAGATATGACAGTGATGCACCACGTCTGGTAGTAACTTACTCCATTTTGCACTTCGTGCGGACTATGCAGGAGTTGGAAAAGACAAAGCCTGTCATTTTGAGTGGTGATCTGAATTGTGCTCATCAGGAGATAGATATTTACAATCCTGCAGTAAGCCATTTTCAGTTTAGTGTTGTGCATGATTGAAATAACTGATATTCTGACATGCCATAATACCATCAAGAGTTCATATAGTGCTTTGCTATGTTGAATACAGGAGCAAAATAAGTAGTTAGGGATAATAGGATCTTTTTGTGTTTCATTAAGCGGTAACATCTGGGGATGTCTACAAATACTTTCAGTGCAGCAAACAAATCTGAATTTTGTGTATTTTATTTTTTAATTTTTGCATTAAATTCTAGGGAAACAGAAGAAGTGCTGGGTTTACAGATGAAGAAAGACAATCATTTGGTGCAAACTTCTTGTCAAGGGGATTTGTGGATACATTCAGAAGACAACACCCCAATGTTGTTGGTTATACATATTGGTCCTACCGGCACGGACTACGCAAAACTAACAAAGGTATCTATTCCAATACATTCCTTAACGTAATTTATTTAATAATATGCATCCTCAGATTTTTGAACCACCTACTTAAAAGATAATTGAAAAGTAACATCACAAGAATACTGCAGTCTAGTATGAAATATTTTGAGAATGCATTTTATTGCAGGATCCTTAATTCCCAAGAAAGTGTAGGATGCCTTAGAAGTTAAATACATTGTTTACCTAATGTCAACTATAAACGTCGATTCTTAATATTTTACTGTACCTGGAGTTTTAGAATCATTTTCAATCTTATTTAATTCAAAATTTTTAAACATTTACCGTACCTGAAGTTTGAGAATCATTTTCAGTCTTAATTCATTTCAAAAAATTTTAACAGGCTGGCGACTTGATTACTTTCTTGCATCCGAATCCATAGCAGACTATGTTCATGACTCGTACATTCTTCCTGACATTCTTGGTAGTGATCACTGTCCTATCGGCCTTGTGCTCGAGCTTTAGCTTGGCTGCAGATGTAGTGCAAGAAGTGGGAGACCAGGATTGAGATGACACTGTCATTTAAATAAGTGCATCAGCCGGGAATTCCATTAAACCTAAAACTATATAATCTTCTGTTTTTGTTTTGGGGTTTTTTTTTTGGTGATATGCCTAAAACTGATTTTAATGAGCATAAATCATGTAAACTTAGGCCAAGGAAGCTAAAAGTTGACAAAGTAGATGGTTCTCTATTAATGATGGGTATTTTAGGAACTAAAAAGTATTTCCAATTTATTAGCGAATGATGTATGACCTAACATACTATAACTCTGGTGCAATCTTGTGTAGTTATTTATTTGAATATTACATCTTTAATTTTCTAGCAAGTAATAAGCTTTATTATAACCAGAAAAGAAAAGAAGAAGAGGAGAAAGTGCATCACAAACAAGAACATGCTTGAAAGATACAGCTCAAGCAGGGAAGGGACTTATGGTAAGTCCCTACTTATCTGGAGTCCCAAGGGAAGACCAGTGAGCAAGAAACAGTAGCTCGCTCCTTAGCACTACCTAAAGCATAATAAAGGAAATGGACAAAAGGCGACCAGATGTGAGGTGAATTGATTGGGGGTTGCTTAAGGATCAAGGCAACTCTTAATTCCCTTGGCCATCCAAGCTTCTCCCATCCATTTGACAATCTAGTTTAGCAATGCCGGAGCATTTTTATGCTTTAACTTGAAGGCCCTGTTGCTCTCCTCCTTCCTAATACCGTGCACAATTTGGGAAACTTTTAGATGTAAACTGTAGCTAAGGTTTGATGGTCAATGATGCCTAGTATTACAAAGGTCATCTTTGAGACTCAAACTTTCACTCAAGCTGATTACCAACACCCTTTGTACGGCAGTCTCACTTAGATCAGTTAAAGCAAGATTCAGCCTTTTCTAATCCTCGAAGTGTTTACCTCGCACACACTCGAAGAAACAATGCGGAAGCAACAAAGACAACAAGAAAGCACAGAGATACGGTCAAAAGACCAACTTTATATACTTTTTCTCAAAAGAATACAAAGAATGCTCTCTTTGAATGAATCTCCCTCTGAGAAGAGCAAAACTCAAATGAGCTATATATAGGCATTTTAACTTGAAGTCACAGATTCCCACTAAATCTGAACTACCTAAGATCGCGTCTATCTCTATCAGATAAGATTACATGAACAAATTGGATGACATCTCCATCCAAATAAGACTCTAACTGATAAGATAGAATCTAACAAGATAACATAAAGATAGAGTTTATATTTATCTAGAACACTAACATCCTTATCTGCGAAGATCTCCACTATCTTCAGATGTTGAGTTTCACTGCAACTCTAACTTCCAGTTATCACTACATCATCCAAGATCCCCTCGTGATCTCTATCCATTGATGATGCAATGTGATATGGCCAAAGCCCACTAGTACACTGGCCTGATCCAATGATTCCTACAACAAATTTGTTAGTCGTAGTTCATCTATCCGAGCATGGCCTAAGTCCTTAGTCCATCAAGTCCTTAGCCTAGGTCGAGTCAATCTCCACAAGGTCCGATGCTCTACCAAAATTCGCACCAAGTCTGATTCTACTCACCCACATTTGCCTTAGTATTTTCACCACGGTCTATGCGCACATAAGTCCATCAATGCACGTCCAAGGATAAATTCGCCTTCCATGATCATGCTCATTCATGGTGCAGTCTCATCGTTCCATGACTAAGTCACAAGTTACAATTTGAATTAGTATAAAAACTTCGCGCATTTTACATACCTCCGATCTGCCTTGCCGAAGTTAAGTGTTTATGCGCCTCGTCGCACTTGCATGCCTTCACGCATCCTGCGGGGTCTTATACATCTTTGTGCCTTCTCGAGCATCCTCGGGTCTCGCATGATTTAGTTTTCCAACTTCTCGTGGCCTCGCATCCGAATCTTACGTCTTATTGAAGATTTCTGTCAATGCATGCTTGCACGTGCCAACGCGTATCGAATCACACCTACTCTCGAGATCTTCGTTGATACTTCCCACCCACATCCCTTGCCTACTTTGCAAGTGCCTCAGGTTTTGCTCACCAACTCGTAAGATGTTGCCTTGTTCTCTCGTCAATACGTCTTCCTCGTGTCGACTTACGTGCCAAGCATTGGCCAAGGCTTGCCAACACTCGCACGATCCCACAGTCTGAACTTAGGGGTCTAACACCTAGACTATGGTGGATTACCATCTGACATTATAAAGGTGCAATAAATTTTCAAGATAGGAGGCGTAGTTACACTAAAATTGCAAGTGATCATGAGTTATATAGTAGTCCTAATATAATAAACATATTGTAGAAGATTTTCCTTTTAAAGAGATTCCAAATTGTGCCAATTGAATGAAGGTGTTCTATCCATTTCCTGTTTTCTAATATTTGTTGAAGCTCAAGCTATCTCTGATTTTCAACATCTTTATCTATGATCAAGAGATCTTGGAACTAGGTTTTAAATGTTCGTAGCTTTTCAGAATGTATTCACTTGAGCCAAAATGTTTGGGTATCTTCTCTTTTTTATAAACAATTTATTTGCCAACTTGATATGGATTATCCCTAGTCTTCCCTCTCTCTTAAGTTTGCTGAAGTCCTTTCATTTAGCCTTTGCTTTAGCTACAATTTTAGTAGCTGATGTTCATATAAAGTATTCCAATACATTCTCTATATGTTTAACAGCTAATTGATGATAATAAAAGATAAGATGACTGGAAAATGTGACAGCCGTCTTGCATGAGATGAAAATTTAACTATCCATAAATTTATCCTTTTCTCCACTTGGTGAATAAAAATCATATAATCTGAGCCATGAAGTCATCAATGACAATCCTAAATACCTTATTGGTAGACATACATACTAAAACCATCACAATTTTAGGCTGGGGGACAGATAAATATATTGAAGATTTGTTTGCAATTATAGAAAAAAAACCAGAGAATGAATCGAATTTGTTGAGAGTATTAGAGAGAGTTCAAATTGAAATAGCATTAGCATAAACAAATAATAAAAGGTCATCACATACATTATTTTAGTATTATTTTTATAGTATATTGCATGTGTTTTAAACTACTTTAGAGGATATGGTACTTAAAATGAGAAGATTTTTCATTTTAGATCATATTTCCACCTCTCTAAGAAAAGAAACGAATTTGGAGAAGAATTGAGTCAAATTGGAGTAGACTTGGAAGAATTGAAGAAGGATTCAACAATATAACACCTACATGCCGTTATATTAAGGTAGTGTTCCAATGTGGCAGCTTTTGCTTCTCTTTCGCAGCCATACACATCCCTGTGTTGATACATGACATGCAACACGTACCCATATTATGGTCGTGTGTTAAAGTCGAGTAGCTCATTAAATATTATGGCTTAATTAAAGAAAGGGATAAGAAAAGAAAAGGGAGCTCTTTAGGTAAGAGTCGGAAACATTGGAAAGCCAATTGGAAGCCATTCTACCATGGTTATTGATCAAGAACAAGATAATATGAAAAGAAAGACGAGATTTCAACAAACATCCTTTAAAGATTCAAGATTCAAAACTCATGACAATGATCTCTTACTCTTGTTTTATTTCCTACGTTATAGTTGTTATTATTTGTCTGATTATGAACTAAATAGGTTATAGATTTAAGTATGATGAAGCCTAGGATGTAATATATTTTATAATTCTTTCGGTTTAATGAATATCTAATTTCTTATGATTTATCCATTTTTTAATGATTGATTGAATTAAAGTAGTGAAAGTGGAAAATTCAATTATTTGATTCATCCATCGAGATTCAAGAGATGAGATGTATGATAGATCATAATGTAGGTAAAGAGAGTTAAGTGTGAGCTATTCGAGAGAAAATCGCAAGATCTTCCTAAGTAAGGATAAAATCTATTAAGAGAGTTTGCGTAGTGAGTTAATACATTTTTATGCTATCTTGATTTGAAAGAGATTTTAGTTAACTAACACAAGGATAAGGGTTATATGTCCAAGAGGGAATATAATTGTAACTTAAGAACTCTTACTGGTCTAAGAAACTAAAGTCATTCGTTAAATCATGATGAAGTCGAATATAATTCTAAGAAAATACCTTACCTAAATCTAATTTATCTATATATTGCCTTTATTATTAAGTTTTACTTTATGTTTAGTATTATGAGTGATTGTTTTCCTTTTTAGTTAATCGTAATAGATAGCTAGATAGTTATGTTTGTGATAATCAGTGGTAACCCTATTCTTTATTGAATCAACCTATACTCACTTGTGCTAGTTGTAACTACGTCGTGCACTTAGAGTAAAACAACATAATCAAGTTTTTGACACCGTTGGGAAATAGATTAGTTAATATTAATTTATTTGTAAGCTGATGAAACTAGGAATTTTTGTTTTGTTTTATTCCTTTTATCATTTGTTTATTAAATTTTCTTTACTTTATCTCTTTTGAAGTTGATTTCTTATATATGCAAGTCAAACGATTTTAGGGAATATTGCCAAACTAGATCCTAAGATTAAAAGAACCTTATATGTAAGAAGAAGATTTTTTTCAGGTAAATAGAAACTAAAGAAGAAAAGATTAATATAGAGAACATAAGGTCTTTGAAGAACTTTACCACACTAATTTCTTAGGTAATTAGTTCAAGCATCACTAAGCCCAGCATTGAAGATAACAACTTTGAGCTTAAGCCTTCTCTTCCTCCATGGTGCATCAAAATCATTTTGAAAGATTATTGTTTGAAGACCCAATCTTGCATCTATCGATGTTTTTGGAGTATTGTGATGCACTGAAGCTTAATGGTCTTAGGTTGTTCCCTTTCTCTTCAAGGAAAAAAGCAAAAACGTGGTTGTAAACACTGCTAAAAGGATCTACCACCATATAGGATTAGCTTTCGCAGACAATCTTAACTAAGATGGATCACTATATAGGGCTTGGAAGAGATATAAGGAGCTATTAAGGGTGTGTTCCCATCATGTATTGGAGAAGTAACCAATAGACCAGACTTTTTTTAATGTGACATACAATACGATGATCTATATCGATGCAACTACTAGTAGAGCTTTTATGAACAAATCTATAGATGAAGCACATACTATGACAGAGGATATAGCTAAAACCATTACCAATGTTCTAGTGAGATAATTATTCTGAAAAAGATTTTAGGTAAGTATGACCTTGATTCCTTGAATCTTTTAGCTACAAAGTTAAACATTTTATCTTAAAATTTTGACCATATGACTATCAACTTTGTTGGTGCTTCTAATGTGTTTTATGACATTTATGGATCCATAGGGCATTTAACTACATATTTTCATTTAGGAAACTAATGTTTGTATGATTCTACTATTGATTAGGTTAACTTCGTCAATAACCCTAACCAAAAGAACACCCTTTTTTTACTACCTATCTTGGTTACCGGAACCATCTTAACTTCACCTATGGAAATAGGATTAACCTTGCCCTTCAAAATAGTAGGTAACCACCTAGTTGTCAACCTATGCCCTACAACCCCTCCTTAAAATCCTAACTTAGAGTCTCTTATGGAGAACTTTCTGACCACCTAAGCTAAACAGAATGAAGAGTTTAAGAAAAAAAATTAGGAAGCTCAAAGAGTTTAAGAAAGAGATTAGGAAGCTCAACTATGAGGTAGATTTTATAGCTACCCATAGAAAGAGGTTTGAGGCCCAAATTGCCCAATAGGCCAACGCCCCTGTTAGACTAACTGGTTGATTGCCTAGAATACCTAAGAGTTTAAGAAAGAGATTAGGAAGCTCAACTATGAGGTAGAATTTATAGCTACCCATAGCAAGAGGTTTGAGGCCCAAGTTGCCCAATAGGCCAACGCCCCTGTTAGACTAACTGATTGATTGCCTAGTATACCTAAGAACACTAGAGAGCATTTTAACACTTTGATATTAAGGAGTGATAAGTTATCAGGGAAACCTAGGCCAAAGAAGCTTAAGAGTAAAGGAAGGGAGGTAGGAGATATATTAAGGAGAAGGAAACCAAAGGAGAGAAAGGAGAAGAGGAAGAAGAGCCTAAATATATGCCCCCTACACCATATAGGCCTCTTTTACCATTTGCCCAAAAATTGGTTTATTAGAAATTAGCTATGGAATTTAGGAAGTTCTTAGAATTTTTTCAAAAAAAATATGTTAATATCTCCGTTACTAATTCTTAAAACATTTTCCTTCTTATACCCAAGTTTTTTAAGGAAATGTTTTCCAACAAGAGAAGGCATAAGGGTTATGAAGCTATAATTTTAACTATGGAGTGTAAAGGCACAACCTAAAATAGGCTACCTCTAAAAGTTAGAGATCTTGGTAACTTTTTATATCCTTTAATCTATTAGAAATATAATTTTTAACCAAATTTTATGTGATTTAAGGGTAAGTGTTAGTGGTACTTTATATTTTACGACAATCACATAATATAATTATAGCTAGCACAGGTAACTACAAGTTGATCCCACAAGGACTATCCATTACTTACCAATAAACTTAATATGTTAGACTAATGACTATGATCGAAGAAATATGAAACTAAAGTAAATAATAAATATAAACACCAAAACAAGGCAATCATAAAAAAAATTAATTTATGAATAAACTAAATTTAGTTAATGTTTCCCTAAAACTTACATTATATTCAACTCCACCCTAATTTAATAAATGATTTTAGTTTCTTGGAATAGTAAGAATTTCTAACTTAGACTATATTCTCTCTTGATTAGTTAAAATTGAAATCCCTTTTAAGTCAAAATAACTTAAGAATGCATTTTTTTATTTTATGAATTCTTTTGATAAGTTTTACCTTAACCTAGGAAAATTTTGTGCATTTCTCTCAAATGGCTCATGTTTAACCCTCTTTATCTATGTTATGATCTAACTATGCATCTCATCTCTTGAGTCTTGATGTATGTATCAAATAATTGAATCTTTCACTTTCATTACTTCATTTAAATTTGTTATAAAAACATGGATAAATTTAAGAAAAATAGAATTTCATAAAACCAAAGATTAATTCAATACTTAAATTCTAAGTTCCATCGCACCTAAATTTATAACATAATTAGTTTATGACTGAACAAAGAATAAGAACTAAAAAAAAAGTAAGAGATTGTTATCAAGAGTCATGGATCTTGAAATCTTTAATGGATCCTTCTTAAAATTTGTCTTCATTCCAATGCTGAATTAATCTTGGTAAAATGGTAATTAATCTTGATAAAAAGCCATTGTATAATGGTTTCTAAATAACTTCCCAATTCTTTCCAATCGTTTCTTAGATAATAAGCTCTGTTTCTTTTTCTTCCCTTTTTCTTTTTATCCAAAACTTCAAATCTTTAATAAATTACAAGACCTTGATATGGGTCTATATACTAGATTATGTTGTTTTTGACCTATTCTATAACTTTTTTTTGAAAATCTTCACTGTAAGAAAGTACTGACATAGGGACACATAAATGTAGTGTTTCTTAAACTAGGTGGTAACACAAGGGTGTGTAAGACTATAAAGGAGAAACAAAAAAGACCATTTTGGAATATGGGCCTAACACAGTGGCATGTAGGTGAAACGTTTAAAAGTCCTCCATTAATTCTTCCAAATTTTTCTTTCAAATTCACTCTTTTTCCTTAAAGAGTGGAAATCAAACCTAAAATAAAAATAAATCTTATTTTAAGTACCAAATCCTTCAAATTCAAAATACAACCAATATGCTTTGAAAATAATACTACAAGTAATGTATATGTAGTATATATCAAACCACCCAACATATAAACAATTTCTTGTCCTATGCAAACTAATTCCATTATTAAATCTCAAATAAGAAAAAAGTTCTAGAAAAATGTCAAAAAAGTAAACATACAATTATAGACTTTTATTACTTATTCAACCATAATGATCATCAAAATTTTAAGTAATTAAGTGCTTATATCAATTCATAAGTTGGTTTAGTTTGCTTCACAATCTTTCAAACTTCAACTTGAATCACAAAAATCAATTCCATGCACAAAATGAACATACACAAGATAATATGCTCAACTTTTGAACATATTTACATCCCTTATTAAAAAGAAATAAAAGTGAACAAAAATAAGATCATTCAGATCTTATTTAAAAATTCACCTTGACTTTTTACGTGAGAGTAAATATCATTTCATGAATATCTAAGATTATTCAAATGGGTCACTATCTCAAATGGCTACTAACTTTACTTCGTAACTTCAACCTTTTATTGTTTTAACGCCAATAGGTCAATCTTATAGAGGAGATGGAGATATTTGTGGTGGCACGTAGGACACTATCTTTCACTAGTCTACTAGGTCATCAAAAGATATCATTTCCATTAAGCTCCTAATAAATGACTCAGTAGGTATTGTTTTCGTACTGTCTTGGTTGTCCATCTCTCTATTTTCTATTGGAATAGTGGTCTTTTTTCCTAGTGGCTTAGTAGTATCCTTTGCCTCTTTATACTATACATCTTTAACATCCTTACCTCCAATAAACTCCACCAAATCTCTGACCTCCTTTAATATTGTTCTATCATCCAGTAGCTTTACATCATTGGCCTCATAATTGTCATGATGGTGCTCCATCTCCTAATGGTCTATAGGTTGCATTAGTGGAGGTGGGATCTCTACATTAAGATGCTACATGAACCTCACTATGGTATCACCCAGTTAGTGCATGTATTGCTTCACATACATAAGTATGGCTGGCTGGGCTACTAACATAGAAATCAATGGTGGAAGTGGACTTATTTTATGCTTCACTTTTATAATTTGGTCCTCTTGTGTAGAAGCCTCATTTATAACTTGTGGCAGCGCATTAATAAGTATGAAATGTTATCCTTGAGTGTCAGTTCAAAGCTCCACCATATGTATTGCTTATAAGATATCCATAATTTTAGGTAAGAGAGTGGCCACTACTGTAAGATCAAGGTCATCCATTGACACCTCCAATACTTTCACTAGTCTTGTGATGTCTGAACCTCTGCCAATTCTTATGTATAATTCTCAAGTTCAAGCATTCTAAAACTCTATTTTTGTAACCCCAGCTATAAATTCTCTTATAAGGTTTAACCTAAGACACTTTTGGAAGGTTTTGGGAGATACCATGCATTGTTATCAAAAAAAAATTTCCTTCTTAACATTAAAGGAAGATTCGGAGAAAGATTAAAGGAAACCATAATTAAATTTCTATTTTTTTCTTCTATTATTTCACTTATGTTGATATTTATTTATTTGTGTTTCGTTTTCATTATGTTTAGTTGCCAAAAAACCTTATTTAAGGTTATAGATGTAGCTTATAAAGGATTTTCCAAATTATCAATGCACAATTTTTTTTGTTGACCTTTATTACTATAAAAATGTCAGTTATATGTTGCCTAAGAGGGAAATAAAAAAAAAGATCCTTTCTCCAATTTGTGTCATTTAGGATGGAGTAACCACCCAAATATCTTCTAGGAGGAGCAAGGAACTAGAATAGGTAGACCTATAAGACCAACTAAGTTCTAACTATAAATTTAATTACAATAACCACCATTATAGGCAATGAGATGGAAGAGATGATCCTATAATTTATAATTTCTCTTGATGATATATTTGATAGATTAGATAGATTGAGGGGAATTTGAATCTCAAATGGACTTAGTTGAATGGGTGATACAATCTAATTATGCATTCATTCACAATTTAGAGATTCAAGTTAAAAAAATAGCTAAGATGGATGGTGAAAGAGGTCAAAGTGAACTTTACAATGATATAGAGGTTAACCCAATAGATTAAGTGTTATCCATACCACTTAAGAATGATAAGACACTTGATGCTGATGATTTTAAAGAGGAGGATATCAAAAGTCATACAAGCATGAGGAACTGGCAGAGAAAGTGATGAATCAAAGTTAAATCAGCTTTGATCTCTTACATAACTAGCACCAATCACAATTTAGAGTAGTAGATGTTAGAGAAGTGCTCTAAAGGCAATCACCTTTAACACTTATTATACAAATTATTTTATGATTAATAAAGACATTTTTTGTTGGGTCCCATTTTCAGAACCCAACCTTAGAATCATAAATCGAAAAACAAAGTGGCGGAAAGCGAAAGAACGTTTCACAAAGCGAAACGAAAGGCGGACAAAGCAGATCACAAAACGAAAGGAATCGGAAGCGCGTGCGGCACTAAAAGAAATCGAATTCTTAATGAGCCATAGAAAATCGAAAGGCTCGGAAATCATAAAGCGGAACCAAATCAAAAGCGGAATCGAAAACAAAGTGGAATCGAAGGAACGGATTTACAAAATCTCGAAATCAAAGAAACCAAAACAGTTCAATCAAACTGAAAGCCAAATTCTGACATCTGAAAACGCATACTATAAAGAAAGGTCACGTTGGAAACCATAAAGACACTTGATCTAAACCAATTCAATTCGGTATAATCTTTTTTTTCATTCATCATTAAAAACAATTCAATTTCCCCTATGAAAATTCATCCACATTCAAAAACTCAATTCACAAGATTCTTCTTATACAATCATATCCCATCGTTTTAAACTCTTAATTTTCATTTGCTATAAAAACTCACACATGTCAATATACCCACAATTCATACATAAATAAACACTTCAATATTTCCAATCCATCAACACAATCATCGGACCTCCTGTCCAGAATCCAAACATAATCAAACACATTCATACCCACAGCACTTCGATAATTCGAATCAAAAATCAAAATCATCGGACCTCCTATCCGGAATCCAAACACTTTCAATCACATTCATATTCAAATTATATACAAATCCATAATTCAAGCCCATATACAATTTCAGAACTCATTTCCATCATGAAAATAATTGTTACAAACCTTCATGGCATTCCAAACCATATACAATCCCAATATCAAAATCCAAAATACAAAAGATACAAAAATCCCCACAATACTCAACATATGCCTAAGCTCTTATTTTTACAATAATTTAACTTAAA
>JAOSBK010000004.1:23871099-23907927 GCA_027568895.1 Erythroxylum shatona
TTATTAAAGAATCACCCACCTTAATTCTTTTAACTTTGAGATTGATCCAAAGGCCTTGTTTCTTCCTCCACTAGCCTTACTTCACCTTCATTAAACATAAGTATCCCATAAGCATAAAAGATAGCAAAATTTGACTTCCTAAGGATATGAAAACATGGAATAACAACTACCTAACTTTACCCATACCTTAACTAAGCTATTTAAGCTAAAACCTACCTAAATAAATCAAAGAAATTCAAAAACCCTTACCTTAGGACAAAACCCACGAAATTCTCTTTTGCTTTTAATGAAAACTTAAGCTCTTTCTCTTCCCTTCTTCTTAAGTAAACTCTTAAACCACTTTTCTCAAGCAAGAAATCAACAAAGCTTCAACTCTTTTCTTCTTCTTCTTCTCCCTATCTCATGGCCGAAAATCACCTACTTGCTTTCTCCTTTGTAACTTTCGTAAGTTTCTTTCTTTAATGACTAAGGCAACTTGTGTTTATAACTTATACCTAAGCCAATACTACGTAGTTTTGTTAAAACACCCATCTTTCCTAGCAATTTTCGTTTCTTTCCTCATATTATACGGCTACAACCTCATTTAATTCCTTTCTTCCTTATTTACATGATATTTAAAAGGGCTAAAAGCCCACTTATTTAACCTTAAGCCTTAAACATATGCACAAACTTCCAAATTTGCCCCTACACCATCTTATGCCTTTAATCTCTAAGAATTTCTCAAAATTCTAATTTTTAACTAAATCCTTTCAATTTATTACCATTAACTAAGCATTAAAAATCCCAAATAATTCTATCTTAAAGAACTTAATCAATCTAAACCTCAAAACAAAGTAAACATGCTTAAAGCGAATCGGGGCCCAACATATATAAAGGAGCGGGGTTTAAATTGTTGTCATTATTGAATTCTGGGCCGTTGTGAGCCCAGAATATGTCAGTGATGAGATGGGAAAATGTAATGGCATTTGTGAATTTGGAGGTGGAGATGGAATCATAAAGGGCGGAGGCAATGGCATGAGCTATATTGATGGGGCGACCCATCATGAGAAGGTACAGGTAAGGGGCTTATTGTTTTGGGATGTAGGCGAGATGGGTGGTCAGGATGATGTTATTACTGACAAGATGGAGCCAAGGATGAGCTTCGAGTTAGAGATCCGAACATTTAAGATAACGTTGATAAATTCTGGGTTTCCTACTCTTCCATTTTACCAAATTTTCAACTTATAACTCTGTTATCCACTCCCCATTTCAACTCCATTTCAGTTTAACTCCATACAGAACAAATCAAAATTCATACTTAATATCAAATATAAAAACCGTATATCCTTCTCGTATATTTCAATTTTTTTTGCAATTTTCTATCTTCTATCTCTTACCATTTTCAATTTTGTCTCGCTACTGTAATTTTGTTTCCAACAATAACAATCCACAACCAAAATAGAACCTATAGCCATACGATTCTACATCTCTTTTTTTGTCTATTGTTTCTATTAAACTCAATAACACAAGACAAACAAATTAAAATCCTTGATTACTAATAACCATCGAAAACAAATCAATATTCATGCAACTCCATTTCAGTTCAACTTTTTTACACTTTTTCATTCCTTTACTACATGTTTGTCTTTTGTACATTCTATATTTTATCACTGTAATCCCATCCCATTCTTGCATGTATTCATTTTGAAACATTACATCATCATCAAAACAATAAAACATGACTTACATGATATAACAAAATTTCTAGCAGTGATTGTGGTGGATGAAGGATAAACAAGAATAAACTTTACTTTGATGAAGCCAAATACACAACCATAAATAGCTTCAATGGTTCTTCCCTGAATGGTCTTATTGATTTCTCATATGCGACTCCATCTCCTATGTGGCTTCCTCACTTGAATGGTTCTTCCAATAGACTTTTACCAATGGAATCATGTAGATCCTCAGTTATTTATTCTAATAACTAATTATCTTAATTGGTTCTTCAACATAACTTAGATTAATAGAGACTTCAATCTCCTGATTCGGCATCACATGAGTTGGATTCGACTAATATCGCCTAAGCATACTCATATGAAACACATTATGTATTTGAGTCATTTTAGAAGGTAAGCTTAACTTATAAGTTAATGGTCCAATTCTTTCGATTATCTCATATAGACCAATGTATCTCATGCTTAACTTAACCTTCTTCTAGAACCTTAACACACCTCACTAAGGTGATACTCTTAGAAATACTCTATCTCCCACCTGATACTCCATATCTCTCCCATACTGATCTATATAACTCTTCTGTCTTTCTTGTGCTACTTTAATTCTACTATGGATTGGTTTCACCTTTTTAATTATATCCTGAATTAATCATAGGCCTTTGACAATTTTTAAACCCTTTTTATCCCAATATATAGGTGAACGACACTTTCTACTATACAGCGCCTCGTATGGAGCCATATCGATACTATTGTGATACTGATTATTATAAGCAAACTTAATCAAAGCTATATACTGATCTCATGTTCCTTGAAACACCAAAACACAAGCTCTAAGCTTATTTTCAACTGTCTTGATCATCCTCTCACTCTAACCATCCATCTGAGGATGAAATGCAGTACTAAAATTTAGTTTTGTACTAAAATCTGTCAGTCAGCTGCCCTAAAATCTCTAGGTAAATCTTGGATCCCTATTCGATACAATAAACACTAGAACCCCTTGTAATCTCACCAGTTCATTCACATATATCCGAGCTAACTGATCTAGTGAATAATTTCCTCTCACTGGAAAGAAATGAGCCAAATCGGTAAGTTTATCAACAACGACCCAAATGGCATCATGTTGCCTTAGAGTCCTCGGCAAACCCATAATAAAATCTATAGTGATTTGTTCCCATTTCCACCCCAAAATAGGCAATGAATGTAATTTTCTAACTAGACACTGATGCTCAGCCTGAACCTACTAACAAGTTATACACTTAGAAATGAACTCTACTACTTGCTTTTTTAGTCCAGGCCACGAGAAATGTTGTTTCAGCATGTTATACATCTTAGGGTACCAAGAAGCATAGCATAAGTTGCTAATGTGTTTCCTCTTAAATCTCTTTCCTTAAATCATCAACATCAGGCACACATAATCTTTTCTTTAGCCATAATGTATCATCTCTCACTTCAAATTCACAATCCAGATTCACTTTCAACTTCTTAATTAACTTTACTAATTCTAGATCTTTTTTCTAAGCCTCTTTGATTCTTTTACGTAATACAGGTCTTAACTTCAGTGTATCTATCAATGATTCATTTTGCCCTAATTTTAATTCAACATTCAATGCTCTCAAATGAACTAGGCTCGGTATCCTCGATAACTATACTTAAGCCGCATTATTATTGGACTTCTGACTTAATGCATTAGCTACCACATTAGCTTTGCCAGGATGAAACTTAATTGTACAATCATAATCTTTTAAAAATTCTATCCATCTTCTCTGGCTCATATTCAACTAGTTATAGCTCAACATATACTTTAAACTCTTGTGATCAGCGAACACCTAAAATGTCTCTCTATACATATAGTGTCTCCAAGACTTTAAGGCAACAACTACTGCAGCATGTTCCAAATCATGTATTGGATAATTAACCTCTGGAGACCTCAACTATCTTGATGCATATGTTATTACTTTGCCATGCTGCACTAGTATACATCCTAAAACCCTGATGTGACGCATTACTATACACAACATAACCTCTAAAGCCAGATGGAATATCTAACACTGATGTTGTGGTTAACTGATGCTTAAGCTCCTCAAAATTCCTATGACAATCATCATTCCATCTGAAAGGCACATTTGATTCTCGGTGTCTTTTTTCCTTACCCTTGGAGGTCAAATTAAAAATTTAATTTCAAGGATTGCAATATATAATGCAACCTCGGGTCGTCTCACTTAATTAGAAAGTAAAGCAATGGACCTAAGCTAGCCTAAATGTCATGAAATGCAAACTAAATTGGTTAGGAAGGGGGTTTTGGTTCTTTTAGGAAACTAACAAAATTGAACGAACTGTAAGAGAAATGTGTAAAAATAGTGTTTTTGGTTTTTTGGGAAAAAGAATTTGAAAGTTAAAAACAATGATCAAATGTGATAAAAATCCTCTTGAAAATGAGCTTTGGCCATTATAGCTCGAAATAAATCTTGGTGGGAGTGAAAATCACTAATTTTTCAAGTGATAAACCTTAAAGAACTCTTTAAGTCCAAGGTTTTAATCAATGAACTCCATTTCTTAAACCTTGTTGAATTCATCTTAGTGTGTGTAATGGGTAAGTTAATGCAAGTGGTCAATTTGGGATCTGGCATCATCTCAATATCAAACACAACTAGGCAGATAAAAGAGAATTAACAAAATCACAAAAGAAATATATGAGACTTCATATGTTCAAGCTCCAAGTTCTACATTAACAAACCCAATAACACAATAAATGTTTAACACTTGATTAAACTATAATCAAGAAAATCCAACTACAAAGTATAAATCCTAACCAAGGAGTTTATAACAATGTAGTTGAACATGATTAAACTACTCCCCTTTTGAAGCCTATTGAACTCAAACCATTGCTACATCTTCAAGAGAAAAAGGTAATTAGCCAAGCTTTGCTTCGGGAGAACTCACAACCGAAAACCCACCAGAAGCATCCATGGTAGAAACTGTTGATGAAGAAACTGACAATGAAAAGTAGAGGGGAGTGATGGATGATGGTCGAAGTTGAGAGAACGCCGAGTGTGTGAATGTATTGTGTATATGTTTTTCTTGTCGGCTCTTAACCTAATTTGGTAGGTTTTTAAACAAAAGATGAAATGGATCGAGTCATACAGTGGGTAATTTTTTCAAAAAGGGTTTGCGTTTTTGAAGGTTCATCGAGGTGAACTTTTCCCAAAAGGTTTTGCTTCATTGTTGGTTCCTTCGTTGCGGCGAAAGAATTAATCTTCGTCGCGGCAAACTTTTCCCAAAATGTCAGCCTAGATTCCTTCATATTTCGCCATGATGACAAATCCCTTTCACCACAGCGAACTTCCTATTGCGTCTGCTCTCCTGTTGACTTCCCTTTAGCCTTTCTTGACTCTACATCTTCTTTTTAAGTCCCTTCTCCTTAAGTATCCTACAATGAACAATGGTAGTTTGTAGTATCAATGTTGGATGCTGCTTGATTTCGAAATCCAACACTTTCTCTCATGCCACATCTGTTGTACCTCACTTGTTTCTAGAGTCCAATGCTTTCTCTGATACCATAATGATCCGAAACCCAACAACCGGAGTCATAAACCTTATGCTTATTACCCAGGATAGTTATTACCAACATTCCATAAGGTTGATGTGTTCACACCAGTCAATCCCTTGAAATACAACTTGACTTCTTCAAAAAATATTTGCAGCTCTATGTCTCTAGTTTAAATTGAAGTAAGAATCATCTCAATCAGAGGTCAAATGAAGATGTTGTGGCCAAACAAATCCAACATATTCATGCCCTTACTCATTTTGTACATGCATTGGAACAATTGCCATAGCTCTCGTTATAGGTGTCAGATTGACTTCGTTCTTAGGCCATTTGAAAGAAGACTTCTAGATCTATAACTTTCCTGAAGACCTCAAAGTGAGATTATGCCTCTAAAATGATTAGAAATAGGATAGAAGATGATAATACAAACTAAGATGATGAATAGCAACTTCGTCTTACTTTGCTTCGTCTTAGAATGTACAGTAACTTTGTCTTAGAATGTACAGTAACTTCGTCTTAGAATGTACAATAACTTTGTCTTACTTTGCTTCGTCTTAGAAGGTACAATAACTTTGTCTTATTTTGCTTCATTTTACTTTGCTTCGTCTTAGAATGTACAGTTTATAGAATGTACAGTAACTTCGTCTTACTTTGCTTCGTCTTAGAATGCACAGTAACTTTGTCTTAGAATGTACAGTAACTAAGATGAAGTAACATTACAACTTGTAATGCTCGTATCTTTCAACTCCAATATCCAAAATTTACAAACTTTATATCGTTCGAAAACTGGTAAAATCATCTACAACTTCTAAGAAGACAACTTTGCCTAAATTAGCTCACATCAAACCAGAAATATCCTTGAAGTCAGTACACGAATTTTCATAGCTGTCGCATACACATATCCTATGCAACATCACGACTTGTAATGCTTATATCTCTCAACTCTGATATCCAAAATTTACAAACTTTATATCATTGGAAAGATGGAAAAATCATCTACAACTTCCAAGTAGATAATTTTGCTTAAATCAGCTCACATTATCCCAGAAATATCCCTAAAGTCAGTACACGAATTTTTCTCCTATGTATCCTTGAGTATCATGGGCGAAACCAAAAATCATGAACCATTAGTATCAAAGTATCGTAGTTTTACAAAGCTTTAGTGGGAATTTAAAGCCCCTAATATATGAATGTTTCAAGAATATCTCAAAATACAAAAGATATATGAACAATCAATTGCTCAAAATGCAACTAAAGCCTTGGTTTACTAGATTTTTTTAAATTACAACATTTCAAAAATGGAGTGATGCCTTGGCCCTTGACTACTCAATCTCTTGTTCATCACCTGCTTATGGGGAGGAAAGTGGGGGGTGAGCTTAAAGCCTGTGAGGAACAATTTTATAGTTTGTAACAAGCAGAGACATTTTTAAAACAATCTTCCATGCAGAAATTCATGGGTATGCAAATCATGAGTGCATTACTCCGATCAACTTGTCATGAACACATAAGCACATCAAATGGTTTGGGTAAGTCCGAAACATGACGCACTACGCATTTCCAATGAATTGGTCCTGTGTAGTTGTGAATTCTTGAGGGATTCCTTGAGGGAGCTCCATGCCACTAGCGAGTAGGCGGGAGAAGCTTATATTTGGGTCAACTTGCACGTGACGGTTCTTGAGGGACTACCACAAACCCACATAACACATGGATTTCAAAATCTTGAAAGGGTGATGCCCAATAAGGCACATTCACTTGCAAACTTCCTTTTCATATGCTTGTTATATCTTAAAGACCATTTCCAAAAATATGGTTTCATAATCATGCATCATTTCAAAGAATCATTTTAAAAACAACTTTCCATAATATTACACAAATCATGTATATACATATAGGACAATCTTGCAGCATTTAACAACATTAAATGCACATGAATGAGGTGGTTGCAAAATTCTTTACTGTCATTTATTGACAGAAAATTTTTATTAGTTTATCACCTAACTATAAAAGTGAAACCCACCTTGAAGTCCTTGACTACGACTTATTCAAATATGCCTCTCCTCTTGATCCTCTTTTCTCTCTTGATTTTCTTCAACATTAACAAAAATCCCCAAATCAATAGGCATTCAAATGAGAAACCCATAAGACATATCCACAAAAATTGATCATAGAATCCTTAAACCCATACATTTCTTAAGCTATATGAACCAAAATCTTCTTAAAAGTCTAAAATATTAAACCTAAGCTTACCTTGAATCTTCACCAAATAATGATTTTCTTGGCTCTAATGGAAACTCTAATCCTCCTGTTCCTTTTTCTCTTCTTGAACAATCACAAATTCCTTCTTGAGAACCAAGAAATGATGAAACCCTAGCTTTTCTTCTTTTTCTCTCCTCTTTCTCTCATTTTCATGCTTCTCTCTTCTCCCCCTTTCTAATTCACATTTTTCACTCTTTCACATGCAAGCCCACTCTTTTCTTCTCCCTTTTATACCACTAATGATTGAACAACGTCCATTTTACCCTTACTAAATGATAAAAGTCCCCCTTGCCCTTCCTTTAATGCCTTATGGTTTGAAAACTTAAGTGACTTGCCAAATTTGGCCTTACACTCTCCCACTACTTTAATAGTTCAATGCCCTTAACCTATACCATATTATCTTACCCATATTTACAAGCTAATCTATTCCAACATAAATAATCTAGCAAGATCCCAAAATTCGTCTCATTATGCTAAAAATTTTCAGGGGCCAATAGATAGTCCTTATCCCCACTCCAAGATGCTAATCTCCATTGAGAAGATAGCAATATGATCTTCAAAGATTATGAAAATCTCGGATTTAAATTTTGAAAACAGATCTGCAGATAATTTCCATCCTCGAACGTGCCAACGCTTAGTCACTAAATTTTGCTATCAATCTAGAATTTTCGGATTTTCTTTGTTTCTTTTGCATCCTTTGATTCAATTTCATCTCTAAAGTACTGAAAATCACCTTAAAACAATTAAGAGACAATTCCATTAATTTTAGATTATAATTTCCGCACATTAAAAAGAATTAAATAGAAAATAAGCGTAAAATGACAACTTAACAAATTCTCCCACACCAAACCTTTGCTTGCCCTTGAGCTAATATGTCAAACCACTACACTCCATTAATTCATCCTTCATAAGATCAGGTGCACACAATCCCTTAACTTGGGCTAGCAAGACTTAAATTGCAACATACGTCATGATCACTTTTCACTGATACAAATAAACAAAGTCAAAATAAGATATTTTTGTTCAAAGGTAAGTATGAAACCCAAGTGAGTTCTTCTCACAGATTTTTCTTTCACACTCAAGTGTTTAAGCTGAAAGTGTTTCTCTCAAATCTCCCTCTAACAGATTGCACTACCATAGGCTTGCAAATTCACCAGTTATCATTCATTTGAATTACATGAACTCACATATCATAAGGACTTTATTATGGGTTGTAATGGGACTAGGTTCATAGGTGAGGTAAAAATGACAAAAGATTAATCACAAGCATTCACAAAGTACTAAGTAAAAGGGACATTAAAATTCTAAAATAACCACATGACACAAAGGACTACAACTACTCATACTAACTAATACTACTATGCTTTATTCTTTTTCTTTTCTCTTCTTTTGTTTTTTTCTTTCCTTCTTTCTTTCTTTTTCCTTTTTCTCCCTATTCTTTTCTCTTTCTCTTTTTTCTTCTTTCTTTTTCTTTTTCCCTTTCTTTTTTTACTTGAATAAGGAAAAACAATAAAGACAAGAGAAATTAATAGCAGTATAATTTAATAAACACATGAGTAAAGGTACCTATAAAAATATCTTAGAATACAATACATAACAAAAGTCCCAAATTATTCAATGCTTCATTCAACCTGTGATAGGATAAGGCTAATGGGATTTTTGGGTTTCAATGTGAGGTGATTGATTGAAAAACAAGGTTAAAGGCTTAAAAATGTTTGCAAAGAGAAAATAACTAGGTAGGTCTTTTTAAACTAAAGGTGTAAAAACAAAGAAGGCTTTAATCATTTACATAAATAATGTAATCAAACAAATTCAATCCGATTTAGTGCAAGTTCTGAAGGCAAACATGACTAGAAGAGCATCACACAATTCAATGAAATAGAATGACATAAAGATGATGTCATTTAAGGCTCAAGTTTGCTCACAGGTTTAATTCAAAATTTCACCTTAATTCCACAACTACCTCATCACTCAAATGTCAAAATTTTGACTAAGTTTACAAGATTAGTTATTGCAATTAATCCGCATGTTTCACTTAAAACTCACATAGCCCAATTTAATTTCATACAAACACCTAACCTCATCCAAACTAATATGATAAAGCTTCATGGCATAACATGCATAACCACATGCAAAAATTGACAAAAATTACAAAAAATCGAAAATAGTCACATTCAAAAACAAAACTCCAATTCAAAAACAAAACAAAAACTTCAATGTCTAAAAAAATAAAAATACAAAAAAGGGATGGTAACAGAAGTTCTTCCCTAGATTGAGGATGTCATATGCAGCTTTGAAATGAATGATTGCAACTTTGAAACCGCAAATAGCAGTGTTGATGTCAAAGATTACAGCTTTCTTTTCAAATGCCTTCAAGCAAACAAACCAAAGAAAACAAGTAAAACTCTCAAAGCAAACACCCAAAAGATATATATAAAAGAGAAAAATACACAAAAGAAATGGATACGAATAGGGCGCCTGCCATCAAGCGCTTATTAAAGGTCATAAGCTTGATTCTTAGCATATGTACATCATCTATTATCGAATGGATGCTTGAGCCCAACAAGTAGCATGCTCAAACTCCGCGAGGAACTTGGAGCAACTTCCCTCGAAGTAGGCTCCTTCTCAGCACGATGCTCGATGACTTCTAATGAGTGAAACTTCATCGTTTTACCATCATGCTCTAATGCCCACTTATTTTTTTAGGCATCGTCCTTCTCACACCAAGATGGTCTCTGTAAAAGTAACACCAATAGGTGTGGAGATTCGACATCCTGCTTGTCACCTTTGATCTTCAGCTCACTTTCTCACAGCTCATTCAACTCATATATGATTAGCTGTTTTTCTTCTTTTTTTACATGTAAACAAGTAGGAAAAGGAGACGAAATTTGGTTAGCGATAACATAAACTGCATCGCTTACCTTAGGAGATTGCACATCCTCCATCTTTTCTCAAACTACAACCTCTTCCTCTCCTAACTATACTTGCTCTTCCTTTATTGTTTTCGCAAATCGACTCAAAAAAGGGGCGAAACTACCATATGATGTAAATTATTTTACATCATTTCTAGTTGTGTAGGTGCCTTTTGCATGATTTCTTCTTCTACCTCTCTTCTGGAATTTTTTGAAAGTTGTTCCTGCAATTCCTTACCACTCCACAATGTAATAGCCTTAGCACTTTGTTTGGGATTGATCTCTGATTGTGTTGAAAAATTTCTAGAAGTTCGTGCTTCCAATTGTAACAGTTGCCATTTGACTTATTTGATTTTCAATATTTCTTTATTGATTTTCAATATTTTGGATATTTGCTTCAGTTCTCCGCTAAAACGTCAAAGTATTAGTGACCAAAGATTGCATTATATCCTCCAAGGAAGTCTTACCTTCGAAATTGGATGTTGTATTTTGATTTTGTCGAGGCACATACGGTTGTCTATATTGTTGGAATTGAAGAGTGCTTGTCGCCAAACTCATTACGATCTCCTCCAAAGACATCTCATCAGCCTGTGGTGGGGATGGTAGAGATGGAGGCTTTGGCTCAAAGTAAGACTGCTCTTTATAGTAGCTCGGTGGAGAAGCGAATATGTACTATGTATCCTTAGTTTGTTGGTCATACCTCGGTACTTGCACAGCTAAGGGTGTGAAATAAGTCATTTGATGGTCAAACTTAGAAGTCGCAACAGATGAAAACAAATTATCATAATAAAGATAATATGAAAAATCAAAATCAAAAGCATACTAATAGTGAGCCATGTCGCTAAAAGATTGAAAAATCAAAAAAGGTTGTGAAACTAAAACAAACAGAAGACAAGGTAACTAAAAGCAACGAAACCAAAAATAAAAACAAAAACAAAAACATCACTAAAAAATCGTTAAGAAATTCTCCAGCAACAGCTTCAAAATTTAGTATTGTTATTGCTCGCAACCAAATTTGAAAAGAAACAAACTTTCCACAATACAAATTAATGTAGTAGTGGAAAGCAGGTATCGTTCCCACTAATGGCAAAGTTTATACGAGTTTACAACTAAAACAAATCGAGGGGGTTTATAATTCACATAAAATTAAGAACGTAGAAATAACAAAAATATGAAATTAACAAAAGTAATTAGATCAAAAAATTTAATAGAAAAACCTTGATTTCTGGTCACCGATGTTATCCCACTAAAATAGATCCTTGATATAAAATTTAATTCATCAATAAACGTTCATTGGGGGATATTTTCTCTTAAGTGTAAATGATTAGAAACATGTATTTTAAGCATTTTTATTAATCAACAACCTAGATACAATCGTAAGTTCAATTGAATAATAGCGTTAAGAACCAAGAAACCAATGAACAAGATAACACATGTATGGCATGCATTTAATCAAGATGAATATCTTCTTAGAATTCCCTACTCTAACGTAAAGAAGGTAATCCTAATTGCTACTTGTGATTAACAAAACTAAACGTCATATTTCATTAATCTAGCTATTAAACGTATCAATTCCTAGTTGCGCACCTAGAAATCAATCGATTCAATTGAGAAAAATAACTCGGAATATACTCAATGCTCATTAACAAAACAAACTTTATCACACATAATAGATGATGATATGTTTCCCCTTAACCAAGAAAAGAAATTTAGTTACTCATAACGAAAGTACAAATTAAAGAAATAACAAAACATATAGTCTCTAGCCCTGGTCTTTCTAGAAAATCCAAAAATACTTTAAAAAATGAGGCAAAAACATAAAACTAAACTAATGAAAAATCTGTAGAAATTGTAAAACTATTCTAAGACAAAAGCTGAAGTGAGCAGTAACTTTCTTCTCCTTTTATACTTTTCCGATCTCTCTTCTCTTCTCTCTTTCATAATCTTCAGCAGATAGTCCTTATCCCCACTTCAAGATGCTGATCTCCATTGATAAGATAGCAATATGATCTTCAAAAATTATGAAAATCTCGGATTTGAATTTTGAAAATAGATTTGCAAATAATTTCCATTCTTACGCATGTCTATGCTTAGTCACTAAATTTTACTGCCAATCTGAAATTTTTGGATTTTCTATGTTTCTTTTGCATCTTTTGATTCAATTCCATCTCTAAAGTACTGAAAATGACCTGAAAAAATTAAGAGACAATTCCCTTAATTTTGGATCATAATTTCCACACATTAAAAAGAATTAAGTAGAAAATAAGCGCAAAATGACAACTTAACAATCCCAGTCTAGATATGCATTCATACAGAATAGTGGTGCAGTCAGTTGGAAAAGTTCCAAACAAGTGACGATCGTAGATTCGACGGCAGAAGCAAAGTACATTTCGAGTTCAAAAGCGACAAAGGAAGCGATTTGGATCAAGAAGTTCATCATGGAACTTGGTGTGTTTCTAAGCATCACTAACCCAGTGCAGTTGTATTGTGACAACAAGGGGCTATAGTGCAGGCAAAGGAACCGAGGTTTCATCAGAAGTCCAAACATGTACTCAAACGCTACCATCTGATTAGAGAAATTATTGGTAGAAATGAGGTCAAGATAGAGATAGTTCTCACTGATTAGAATATAGTTGATCCATTAACTGAGCCTATTTTTCGAAAGAGTTTTATGTCACATGTACACGCCTATAGTATTAGATATCAAGGCGATTGGCTTTAGTGTAAGTGGGAGTTTGTTAGAGAAATGCTCTAAAGACAATCACCTTTAACACTTATTGTACAAATCATTTTATGATTAATAAAGGCATTTTTATTATTTCAATGTTCATATATTTATGGATTTGATGTTGATCTTAAATTGATTTAATGAAGTCCTTAATACAAAATATAGCATGGAGGAAATCATGATGAGATTATGATAATCAGATTCCTATCATGTGTAATTATGTTAGTATCTAAAATTTCCCTAATCATAGGATTAATGAGATAGGATATCGTTAATCTGAATACACTAACATATGTTATACTACTTAATTAGATCAAGTAGTAGATCTCATAAGCAGTAGACATGAGTTGTTTAGAGTTAACATGTGCATGCTTACTAAGGGCAGTAAGTACATTGGATTGACCTACTATGAGACAATCATATAGATATTCTATTCCAATGTCAATGATAGTCTCATCATAGCAATAGTGCAAGTATCTTTTGACTTGAGGTGCTTAAGAATATCTCGAATACTGATCCTGTTCTTTGACTCCATTCATCGGTGCCTTTCAAGGGTTACTCATAGGTGGTAATTGGGTATAGTTTGAGGTATTCGGAGGTAATTGAGTAGTCAATAAAGGATTCACCACTCTTGATAGAAGGAGATGATACTCACGACCTCTTATCAGGGTCATTATTCGAGAGTCTCTACCCAAAGTAGATATGTGTTATGAAGAGATTCTTCAATGATAAATAGAGTAATAAGATCCTCAGGACGAGATCTAATATCGCTTAGGCTAGATGTGACGTAGTCAATCTAATAGGAGTTGACATTTTGACCATACTTTGAACCAATGGTGAAAGGACGAATTGCATGGCAACATTGCATATGGAAGGGTTCGTAGTCAAACCAATGACTTTCTAGTCAATTGGGGGTCATGATGTGTTGCTAGATACCGCTCTTGACTTACGTGAATTAAGTGTTAATTCAAGTGGCTAACATAACGAGAGCCTAATGGGTCACACACATAGGAGATTTGAAGGATGAGTAAAATGGTCTTGAATGGTGATTCAAGATATGAGAGAGTGTTTTGGGATTGTATTGCAATGTGATTGTGGTAGAAAACATTGCATAGAATAGATTATAAACAAGTGTTGTTGGCTACCAATTTGGTCATTAACTTTCCAAAACTTCCATTAATGCGTGATATTCATGGTCATTAACTTCTCATAACTTCCATTAATGCATGTTATTTATGACCATTAACTTCCCATAACTCTTCATTAGTGATAAGAGTTATGGAAGGCCAAATGGTGCAAAAAATATAAATGATTTTCGTGCATCTTATGTAAGACACAAGTTAGAAAGAAAGGTTCTTTCTTACATATACACACACTCTTTTTCTCTCTAACTCTCACAAGAGTTCTTGTCTTTTCTAGCACAAAGAAAAATTCTAGCTTTCTCCTAGTGAGGTTTCATCCTTCTATCTTTGCGTGAACTTTCATTAAAGACAGTCTGCATTGATTGTTGAAATTTATGACAACCCAACACGGAGAAGATTAAAGAACAAAGGAGATCAGCGGAAAGGTATGTAAACATATTACATTTCATGTGTTTGTTTTCTATATTTATATGCATGAGTAGATCTGGTTTTTGAGGTTCCGTTTTATTTTCCGCTGCATATATTTAATATATATTATGTATGAGATGCATGATCACAACCTTACAGTAGATACCTTAACCTATTATGACACTAATGCATAACCAGGTAGCTTTAAAATAGATAAAAAAGAAAGGTGAATTTACTCTTTCGTAGATCCTAAAAAAATTTGAATGTTCAAAGGATTCTCCTATCCAATAAGAAGAAGTTCAAGGGATAACAGGTGGGTATGTTTAGTGAAGAGGGATTTTATATCCTCTAGTAAAACAAGGGAATGGGGTAGTCCAATCATAACAGAACATGAGATAACTAATAAGCCTTAGATGTTGAAGAAGAGTGGTAGCAAGCTTTTACTTATAGATCTATGATGAAAGACTTAAGTAAGAATTTTAATTAAAATACTTCTAAAGAAGCAGTTGTTGGAAGGCAACTTAATGTTCTAACCTGAGTTTCTTTTATTTTCTTTGTTTTTTATTGTTATTATTGTTTGGTTTAATTTCTTTTGTAGGTAGTTGTAAGATAGACATTCAAGAATCTCACCTAAACAATTGGGATTTTTCTCTACCTATTTCTTTTCATGCTTGCCTTTGTTATTTTACTTGTCCAAAATTAAGGACAATATGTTGTTTATTCCAAAAGGATAAGAGGTAAAAACTGCATTCTAAAAATTGATCTAAAGAAAGCATATGATAATGTTGATTGCATTTTCTTACATAGCATCATGAAGGCTCTTAATTTCCCTGATTGTTTCACTGAATAGATATCATTATACTTCACTACACTAACCTTTAGTATTCTAATCAATGGAGAACCAACCAAATTCTTTAAGAGTTCCAAAGGCGTTAGCCATAGAGACCCTTCTTCACCATACTTGTTTGCCATTGCCTTGGAGGTTTTCAATAGAATTTTATGTAGAATTGTTTAAAAGACCAACCACTTCAAATATCATTCTAAGTTTTAAAAATTGGGACTTACCAAACTCATTTTTGCTGATGATTTGATTATCTTAATTAGGTGGACAAACTTCACTTACAACAAAAACAAAGGCTATCAGTATATTCACGAAGCTACCTGGACTTCATATTAATACTGATAAGTCCTCTTTTTACATGTCTAGATGTGCTAAGGATCAGAGAACTATGGATGAACATGTCACTAGTTTTTAACAAATGTCGTTTGCTTTCACCTATCTTGGAATTCCAATAACTTCTTCCATATTGTATTGTGGAAGTTTCAAACCTTTAGTGGATAAAACGCATGCTAAAATCACATATTAGAGAATGAAATCTTTATCTTTAGCTGGGAGAGCTCAACTGATTATTGTTTCACTATGTTCAATCCATATTCATTGTTCAATACATCTTATTATTCCTAGTGCTATGAATAAAACATTTAATAAAATTGTTAGAAAATTTGTCTAGTTTGGTTTAGGTAATAGAGGTTATAAAAATGAAATTAAATGGTTTAAAGTTTGTAGCTCTCAAAAGCATGAAGTTTTAAACATCATTCCTTTAAAACTCTTGAATAATTGTATAATGATTAAAAGATTATAGAGGCTAACTAATAATCACAAGTCTTTATAGTATAAGTGGGTATATACATTCTATATCAAAGATAAGAACATTTTGTAAATCAATCTATCATCAAGAAAACATCTGCTAATCTAAAGAGAGATACTTAATTGAGAAACTTCATTAGAATCCATATTAAGAAAGTAGTAGGAAATGGGATGGGACACATATGTTTTGGCATGATAGATGGTTATTTGATGGTCCTCTTATTCACAAAGTTGAGCTAAAATTATTAATAAACTTCATTCCAGCCAATCAAAACCTATCAAATGCAATGTTGGTGAAAAATGAGATCCTATTCAGAATAAATGATAATAATTTGTAGATGCAGTTTAATAATGTGGAGTTAAAGGACAATGTTAAGGACAAGAATTGGTGGTGTCATAGTGTTAATGGGAAATGCGACTAACACATCATGCAAGAAGCCTTTTTAGCTAAATTTTAGGAATTTCTATTGTACAAAGTAGTATGGTGTAAATGCATCCTTCTTACAACTACAACAACCTTATGGAGAGTTATAAAGGAAAATTTACCCTCTTTTGATAAAATAAACATGTTTAAGTGCAGTGCTCGTAAAAGTCAATTGGAGAGCTTTTCATACCTATTTTCTAATGTAAATTCACATGTAGAGCTTGGAAAACAATATTTCATAAATATGCAATAAGTGACCCATGAGTGGAGTGGCAATGGATCATAACATGGATTGTTAACTTACAACATGTTAAGAAGAAGCATAAATGGTGTTATTACATATCGTTATCCTATTTGGCTCTACACATATGGGATGGAAGGAATAGACGTATTTACCACAACACAAAAAGAAGCTATGAACTTTTCATAATTGAACTAGTTAATGCCATTAGATTTCATATATCTAGCCTTTGTAAAAAAAAATAAATTAGATTTTAATTACATTAGCAGTTGGTGATGTAGTTGATTTCTAAGTTCTAATTCTGTAAATATCACTACGCTTTATAGCTTGTTACTTTATCTGGTTGAACATTCTCTTATTAAGAATTTGTTGTGAGACATTTTGATTTTTCAGCCTTTCATGGCTTAATTCAATTTTCAATTTTCATGAAAAAATGTCTTGTTTAAGTATGGGGGTTAAATAAATGAAATTTTTTCTTACTTTTCTTTTATTTAGGTTTTATCTTAATTTATTTTCTTTTCTTTAGGTTTTATATTTTAATCACAAAAATAATTTTTTATGTGTTTTAAGGATAGATTTCTATCTTTCCTTTTATTTTTGTGTTATTTTTAAGAACTCATTAATTACTTAAAGTTGATGTCATTATTTTATAAATAATTCTATATTGATATTTATTGTTAAAAGTTATATGCATAATATGATTAATTGGTTTCTATGCAAAAGTTTGACTTTGTGAATGCTATGAAACCAAATTTATTAAGTGATATTATTTTGATTTGATTTGAGTGATCTAATGAAAAATTAGGCCTTCAAGCTAATTTTTTCTTTCTTATGTGTTACTTTCTTTGATTTTGAATCTCTATAACTTGATTTTTATTGATATGTGCTTAATTTATTATATTGATATGTGCTTAATTTATTATACATTTAATCCATAACACTTAGTGATTAATGATATAAAAATGCTTAAGATACTTTAGTTCATATTTAGTTTTAGGTACAATTCGGAAGCGAAGGAGCTAGAGTGAGTCCAAGGCACTATATTTGAGCCATTTTCTAAAGATTCACACTCACTTGTCTTCGTGGAACAAAAAGAAGAAGAATTAGAGCAAGAGGAGACAAGAAAATGCATAAAATGAGGAGCATGAAAAGTATTGAACCAGTTTATGGCAATGTATGATTTGTCATGGAAAGGTGTCGTGAGTGTGACACATTTGTCATGCCCAAGAATCATTTTGCATGGGTGTGACACCCATGTCATGCCCATGCACATGAGGTGGGACATTATTTTGCACACCCATGAGAAATGTCCAGTTGTCCCAAACCCTAATTTTTAGTATAAATACATCATTTGACGGTAGAGAAGAGATGTTTTATCTAGGAAAAGAGTGGAGTTTTTGGGAGAATAAAGAGGGCGACAAAACTCTCACATATGGAGAGACCCATGAGGGCTAGCTTCCTAATGTTGATTCGGAGGTGACATCGACGTTAAAGAACCCAGTTAAGCATACCCTTCATTGTATTTGTTGAAATTGTTGGTTATTAGAAATGAAATTGTTGGAAATTTGGAAATGGAAATCGTTTATGTATCCTTTGTGATGTTTGAAACATTGAATTGAAATTGTTTAAAATTGATGGAAATTGAATTGTTGGAAATTATTAGAAATGGAAAATGTTGGAAGTGGAAATTATTTATGTATGTTTTGTAATTGGTTGAATTGAAATTGTTGGAAAATATTAGAAATGAAATTGTTGGAAATTCTTGGAATTTGAAAATGAAAATTGTTTATGTATTTTTTGTGATGTTTCAAACTTTGAATTGAAATTGAAGAAAGTTGTAAACATAAACTACCATTTCTTTCTATTTAATCAATGTATAAAATATATTGAATTATTTGGTAATATATATGTGTGGGCTATTATAAATATTTATAATAGATAATGTGTGAAAGTATCATTATATGTGTCCAAAAGGAACTTTTTTCTATATTGTGAACATGTTGTAGGCTAAACTCCAACCACTTATACTAAGACCTACTAATGTCGACTAAAAATCATATAAACAACTTATATATTTAAGAACCAAATATAGAATGGTGGATATAATATTATGGTTTGTTAGAAATGAAAAGAAGATTCGAAGCTTTAAATAAGAAAAAAGCATTTCCAAAGAAGTCATATCCTTCAACTTGATCCTCATGTTATGAATAGATGTGTATGAACAATTGTATAAGATATGTCATTCATTATTCAATGATTATGTAAATCATACCTTTCAACTTGATCCTCATCTTTGAAACTTTAAATTGAATTTGTTTGAAATTGTTGGAAATGGAATTGTCGGAAATAGAAATTGTTTATGTATGTTTTGTGATTGTTAGAAATGGAAATTATTTATGTATGTTTTGCACTTGTTAGAAATAGAAATTGTTTATGTATGTTTTATGTAATTATATTTGTTGAATAATTGAATTGTTAGTTTTTGACATAGTGAATTGTGTTTGATGAAATTGAATTGTGTATGATGTATGAGTTATATTATAAAAGATGGACATGCGTCTTGTGTAATGAAATTATGTGTTCTTTATTTTGATATATGCATTTATTTGTTTTTACAAATAAATTGAAGGAAATTTAAGTACTCATGATCAAACCACTTTATGAAGATATAATGATCTAGTTTGGGCTCATGCTACATTAGCTCTTAGTATAAGGAACCATATTATTTTCTTCTTTTATAACAAACATTTGAAAGGTGGAGGAATAACCCAATTAAAGAAGCATTTAGCTAGGGTTAAAGGAGATGTGGAACTCTGTAAAAAAGTAAGTCATAATCTGAAGTGGCAGATAAAAACTTTGCTTGAAGATTATCAGCATGAGAAAGATAGAAAGGAAAGGCTGAATTTTGAAATTGGTAATGGAAGTTCATTTACTGGTTTTCGCGATGATTGTGGAAATATTAAAGGTGGTAGTGCTAGTGTTAGTGCTAATGTTCGATCCCAGGCCCAGTAAGAAGTGAATGTTATAACTGCACCTCATGCTAGGAAAAGAAGAAAGCAAGTGACTATTGTTTTTACCCCACCAACAATTCCTAGAGTCCAACGTTCAATTTGTAGTGCAATGCAGTCAAAAGATGTGACTCATAGTGTTGATATAACAGTAGCTAGATGGAGGTTCATCATTCAATACTTCCCAGTCTTACTATTATCAGTCTATGGTGGATGCAATGGCCTCTTACGGTCTGGGATACAAATCTCCTTCAATTGCTAACTTAAGAGATAAAATTTTGAGTTTCTCAGTTTCTAAAATTAAAAGTTATTTGGCTTAAAGAAGAGTGAATTGCGGGCGTTCAATCATGTGTGATAGTTGGACAAATAGGAGACAAGATCCTATTCTTAATTTTTTGGTTTATTATCCAAATGGATCAATATTTTTGAAGTCTATTGATGCATCTATCCTTATTAGAAATGTTGATACTTTATTTGAGATATTTGATGAAGTTGTACATGAAGTGGGGCTAGAAAATATTATTTAGTTCATTACTTCAATGATTCCGCTTATAAAGCGGTAAGAAGAAGGTTACATAATAAGTATAATTCTTTTTTTTAGACTCCTTATCATGCACATCGCATTGACCTAATGCTGGTGAATATAACAAATCATAAATACTTTCCTATTATTGATGAGACTATGCAGAAAGCTAAAAAGGTGACCAAATTCATCTATAAGCGTGCATGGGTTTTGAATTTAATGAAAAAGGAATTCACCAATGGTAGGAATTTGTGTCGTCCTGGTGTGACAAGATTTGGAACAAATTTCTTATTATTTCAGTCTTTTATTTCGATGAAGAAAGAGTTAAAATAAATCTTTGCAAATAATAAGTGGGTTGCATCTTAACATGTTAAGTCTAATGTTAGATTGAACGTTTCTAACATTATATTGGAAGATAGAAAATTTTTGTCTCAATGTCAATTTATTATTTGAGTTTGGGAGCCTTTGGTGAGGGTGCTTCGCTTGGCTAATTGTGAAGAAAAACTAACAATGAATTATTTTTTTGATGCTATGGAAAGAACGAAGGAAGCAATCAAGGCTAATATGAAACATAGGCCTTGTTTTACACACCGTATCTTGCAATTATCAATGAGAAATGAGAAAGACATATTTCTTCTCCTTTGTTTGCAGTTGAGGCATTTTTTTAATCCTAGTATATATTTCAAACTGTATTTTACAAAGAAAGTTGAAGTTAGTAGAGGAATGTTATTCACTATACAACAATTGTTGGCATTGAAATGATGCAAGATCTTTTAAACTCACAAATATAACTTTATAAACTATCTTCTGGAGATTTTGGATTGTCAATTGCTATTCGACAAAGAGCAAAACTTTCTCTAGATATTAACTATTTCCTTTTTCTTATTTGTTGAAAATTAATTATCACTTTATTTTATTTGTATCGTTACTTTACGACTTAGTTTCTTGGTGGGATCAATTCGGAAGTGGTGTTCTAAAATTACAAAGATTTGTAATTCATATTTTAAGTCAATATGTGAGTACAACAGGCTGTGAATGGAACTGAAGCACATTTGAATTCATCTATTATAAGAAAATGAATAGATTGGGGCACAAGAGATTGAATGACTTGGTATTCGTTTATTACAATTTAAAACTTCAGGAAAGGTATACTACTATTATTATTATTATTATTTTCAATATAATTTTTTATAATTTTCTAATAATTAAATTTTTTGTTTACTAGGAGTCTTAATAACACAAATAGTTCAACAAATCCAATTTCAATTGATAATATTGATCTTTTGGTAGATTGGGATTTTGAGGAACCGGATTTGATAGATGTGAATGATTTGGAAGATAATCTTAGTTGGGAAAGTATTAAAATGTCATTTGATGCATTAAATTTTAATGATGATAATGACGAGGATCCTTTCATTGATGAGAATTTTATAACAAATGATAACTACGATTAGTGTAGTTATAGCGGGTATCTTCCCGTAGACGATTGAATAAAGTTCTAGGTTTTTGTTTTCTCTCTTCTTTTAATGTTACTTATATTTTATGTATATGTTAAATTTTATATATGTAATGTAATTGTAAATGTTTTTGTTACATGTTTCTCTTCTAGTTAGTTGGTTTCTCATTAAGAACTCTTGCGGTAAATTGTAATACTTTGAGAGTTAAGGATGTTTATTATTCTTTTTATTGAATGTTTTGAACTTTTGTATAACTATTATTTATTATATGATGAAATGGTAATATTTTAAATATTTTGTATTATTCTTAATTTTTTATTTGCACCATGATAATTGTCTTTTTTATATTAATTATAGTTATTATTTATATGTGAAATATCTGAAAATTATTATTATTTTATATTAATTGTGGTTATTATTTATTATTATGATTTTTAGAAACAAGATTAACATAAACTTATAAAGTATAAATTACAACTATACAATATGAAAATTAACTATTTTATAATATTTTTAAAATTTTAAAATTTATTTTATAAATTTGAAAAATTTTCCAAAATAATATTCGATATTAATGTACCAGTACAATACTATATTAGAACCCAATTGATACCAACCTCAGTACAATATTTACAACATTGCTTAAAACATTATAATTACCTGTCCATCGGTAGGAGATGTAAAACGGTAAGAGATGTAAAACAATACAATGACATGGCTTATCTGACAATTTACGTAACCTGTTCGTTCCCGTGTAACTAAAAAAAACATACCTCTTAGATGAAGATGAAACTAGTAGAAACGTGAGGCTTTGATTTAGGCCACGTTCCAGTCGAATTATACTCCCAAATTCAATATCCCAAATTCAAAGAAGGTGAAATGTTCACCGCAAAGCAGGATCTTCTGATTATATAGATAGAACTAGTGAAATGATAAGCCTCTTTCAATCTTGTCCTCTTATATCAGTCTTGCAAATGCCAGAAAAGTTGACCCAGCATGGACATCACGCTTTACTGAGCCATCACTTCGCGTGACTAGTAATGTCAAAAGTCAAAATTGCCATTCATACAAACCTATAAAGAACCATTGAAGACGAAACAATTATAAGAACAAAGCAATACAACCTAATTTCTTTTACCCTTATTTCGTCTAGACGAAACAACCATCCATCCCTCATCAGATTGAGCTTCCTTAGCCTTGGCCCCATCAACTGGCAAATTCACTGGAGGAGTTCTTGACTGTTGTTCAGGTGCATCCACCATCATATTTGATCCATCATCTCTAGCACTGACATTTTCTTTGTCATCAGGTTCCTCCTCCTCCTCATCTCCATCGGTCTAGTACAGAATATAAACCACACTTTTGTTAGACAAATATATTTCTAATTTTTCTCCTATGCTACATTGCAAAGTACACAATGACGATGCTTCTTAATATCCAAAATTTCCAAACCTTTCATGCAAGAAACTAGTTATTCAAGCATCAGCCTTGAGAGCTTTCCTTAACATGAAGTGTCAAGAAATAAGCACAGAGAAATGCTTCAATCAATGTGAACAACAAAATTCGTAAAAGGATTCTTACAAGAGTATGCACTAAATATTGCATAATAATATTTACCATTCTAAACTATTTGTCACTGATCATACAAACTGTATTTCTTACCCATCCATTACTAAAGTTCAGAAACATTTTCGGAATCTAATATTATGACTGCTTCAGCAAGTCCTTGTACTATAGAATTTCATCCCCTCAACATTGAATCAAGCAGTTCGCATAAATGAGATCCAATATCTCTACGTCCTATCTTTATAAAAGAGACAAAATAAAGAAAACGGCCATGCAAGCTTGGATGCTAAATCATTCTATCAGACTTCAGGCTGAATACTGTAAGTAAAGAAAGACAAGGGAGAGCCCAACTTTTGGCGTGTAGATTCTAACAGGTCCCCATACACAAAAAGGTTAGCAGATCAGAATTATTCAAGGATTTACCATGAATATGACTAATCAGTAAATTCATTGCAGGAGGGTAGATTTTTAACAGCCAGCCATAAACAAAAACTAGCAACACAAATTATAGAAGAAATTTTACCACACACAGGACTAGCCTATGCATCAAATTTAGAGGATCAAGTAAGCTTGCTATAAAAAATTTTCGATAGCATGAAAATGTCAAACACTAAAAAGAAAACCACCTGTCTTATGTGCTGGTGAAATCCAGTTCCAGTTTGTCTCTGTCTCAACTCCTCAATACTGCCATAATTACCTTCTAAACACTCTTCATGCAGAATCATCAACTTTTCTGCCACCTGAAGTATCATTGAGACACAGAACCATATTTACACAAGTGAAAGTAGCAAAAACTGCCTGCACTAGAGTGGAACATCACATTTTAAATATTGTTAAGAAAGTCATACCTCCTCAATGCTGCCATCCTCTATCATGACATTAAGAGATAGCATGCCTTCATCAAGGATGTTTTCTAGATCATCAATATAAAGTGGTTCTGCTTGAAGAAATTGAGCAAAAAAAATAGCTTGTTTGAAGAAGACACAGGGGAGTCAGATTTTAAAGACAAAGTCGATAGACAACAACTAACAAACCAACAATCTCCAGTGGTGGAAAATAGCTTAGTCATCCAAATTCAGAAAGTTTTGACCCCAAATAACCATATGAATCAAAATCATCAAACAAGAAGAACATAATCAAATAGCTAAAAGAAAAGATTTTTACATTAAAACCCAAATTAAATAAATAAATAAAAATCCTGAGAATGTGAAAAAAAAGACCTTTAGAGCAAGTGAACCACGAGAAGATGTCGGAAGCAAGCTGATTGGCCAGGTGGTTAGACGAAGGGCCAGCCCACTCGTTTTGGATTGCAAGCTGCAAAGCAGACCATCGGGAGAGAACAAGAAAAATGGCTTCCCTCAATTGACCTTCTGATTCTGCTGTCAACTTCTTACTTGGGCCACTTCCACCACCAATAGCCTCCATCTCTCTCTCTCTCTGCTCTTTGTGTCTATATAGTATTAGCGATGAAGTTTCTCCAAAAAAGATATTGCTGTCACTAATTTGATTTAGGGCAAATGTAAGATGGTTAGACTAACAAACTTCTCAAAATAAAGGACTTTTAAGCATAAGACATTTATGGCTCTAGGTAAATTTTTGAAGAAATTTATTTAAGGAATTACTTAAAGACTTGCTTTTCATTATTTCTTAATGGTCGATACAGTAGAAACAACGTGTGATAGCTTTGGGTGGGCGAAGGCAAGGAAAATGAATCATCAAGCCTTCTCAGAAGACTATAGTCATATAGTGCAATACCCACATGCACTAATCAAAGATGATACAGCACGGAAAGCAAAAAAGATGTAAACCAGTACTTCTGTTCTAGAGTTTCTTCTGACTTAGATGGCAAGTCTACTATAGGGACTTAGACTAGAGTTTACAGTTAACTCATCAGAAGGGCTTAGACTAGAGTTTACAGTTAACTCATCAGAAGTGCAAACCCGTAGATCTTTATTAAAGAACATTTTATTGTTTGGGGGCGTGATATCTTTTATTAAAAAAATAAAGAACATAGGATTCTTCTTCACAAGGGGCAATTTCCAGGATGTGCAGCTTCATGGTTAAGTAGCTTTTCTGAAGGGCACGAAAGAATACATTTAAAAAAATCCAAAGTTAAATGAAATTAATTAACAAAACACAAAACTCAAGTTCAACACGTGCAGTCTTAACTATAACAAGACTAGTCACTAAATTATCAGCGAAAACTTACACAATAACGCAAACCAGCTGTTGCTCACCTGTCAAGCGGCTCCAAAACCACGTCAACCCAGAGAAAGAACACCGTCTCCTTTTGAAACGTCCTTCTTTCTTGTCACAAAGATTGTGGTAAGAAGCTAACGAGTTAACTGCAAAGGAGAACGAAGAGCGGGAGAAGCACGACAGAGGAGATTGGAGACCTGGAGTGGAGGTTGGAAAGCTGCAGAGAAAAGAATATTTTAGAATCTTAAGGTTATGTATTTTTTAAAAAATTGTAGGAATTTGCATTTAGTCCTAGTATCAGCCGATATCGAAATCTGGTACGGAACTAGCATATACCATTCCATCTTTCAGCCACGATACAATACTTATTCCATTGCTCCCAACTCTTAATAAACGAAGAGGCATAGGAAAAAGCTTCCTTATTTTGCATCGACGAGCTTCCATTATGAAACATGAAATATGACGAATAGGAACATGTTCATGAAGGATTGATCTTACCTATTCATCTAACCAACGGGTCTGCGATTCCCCTTCACGATTCACCCATAGGTGTCCCTCAACATGATGGTAATCTTAAACTCCCAACCCTGATCGGTTAACATAGGAAGATTGTATTTTGGGGAATTCTTTACCCCTTTTGCTTATAGAAGGCAACGCCGTCGTGTGCTTTTAGATTGGATGGTTTTGCAAACGCTGTCGTTTCATTTGTATGACTCACTATCTAAAACGCTGTCGTTTTCTGGTCATATCTCTTGATGCAAGAGAGTCCGTAAACCTTTGTTCTTTTATCTTCTTATTATTATAAATCAATTTAAATTTAATAAATATATGTATAAAAAGAGGTTAAAAGAAGTAAACCTTTTTTTCACTAGTAACTTTGAAAAAATTCCTTAATCTTTAAAACTCTTTAAAAATTCTTTTTAGTTTTCAATTTTTTGGAAATTTTCATTCTCTTAAATTTTGATTTAAATAATAATAATAAAATACATATATTATGAGCATCACATTTTTCTAATAAAAATTATTTATGTGGATTTAACTCAACTCTTAAACTTAAATTGAATTAACTAAATTTGAATTAAACTAATAATTTATTATAATTATCTTAAGTTATCAATTTAAGTTGAATTCAATTAATTATGGTAAGTTTTTGTTAAATTACTATATTAATAATATTTGATTAATTAATGTTTAATATTCATATTGTGAGTATTTCACAAACATTTTTCAACTAAAATTTAAGATATTTTGAAAAATAAAAATTAAAAGAATTTTATTTTAAATTTTAAAAATCAATACTATTTTTTTAAGTTTAAGGGAGTTCCATTTCTTTTACTAGAGAAACAAAAATATTACCAAACTTTTATAAGTAGATAGTGTACTATACGTTTATACCTGGTGATGAGTTAAGGCCTGTTTGGTTGAATGTTAATTAATGAAATATAATGTAACGGTGCAGAACGGTTTATAAGGGAATAAAATGTAATATAGTGAAAAAGTTGCTTGGAAGGGATGGAATGGTTCATAATATAATATAGTGAAATGCTATTTGAAAGATAGATGGAATTAAATGGAATGCATAATAAATGACTATTATACCCCTTATATTCAAATGATTGTTGCAGAAAGTTTAATGCTATAATTTTAAAGTAGAAATTATGTCCAATTAAAAAGTTACAATTGTGACTTGCACAATCGTGATAAATAATTTTTATATATTTTCTATTTTAAAATAATAAAAATTTTATTATTTTATTATTTACTATTTATTATTAATTATATAAAAATAATATTATTAATTATTTAATAAATTTTATTTTTTTAAATTGTATTATATTCTATTGTGTGTGATTTATATTTGAAAATAATTTATTTATATTTCTATTTATATAGAAATATATACAAACATTTAAAAACAATCTTAAAATTTACTAATTAAAAACAATTCTTAATTTTATTTATATCGAAATATATACAAATAATTAAAAATGATTTTTTATATTTTCTATTTTCATTAATAAAAATTTATTTTATTATTAATTATATACAATTTATTATTAATAATATAAAAATTATTATTAGTATAAGGAGAAATAATATAAAAATATTATTAATTATTTACAATTTTTCTGCTAAACCTTCTTTAATCGTTGTACCGTATAAAATGATATCCAGAATGCAGAAATTCAAAATCAAATTATATAGCCAAAATTGTTCAATTAATCATTATTAAATCCACGTTGCCATTCACAATATTAGTATCTAATAATGCGCGTATGAGTTGAAATAGTGGACTACAAAAGTAAGATATTGCATCATAATAATTTAAATGGGCACTCCACTGTACAAACCAAACTATGTTCAAATTTCACACTTACAAATCTGGACATATACTTGTTTATCATGACATTCTTGAGGTGGAAAGTCAGTGTCATAAGCAAGAATATGGATCAAGAAAACAACAATACATGCTGGTTAATTTGTAAGTGGTACTCTTTCCGTCATTGATGCCCAACCCATACAAACTTCATTATTATATTGCTTGATAAATGCTTCGATGTACTTTAGTGACTACATAAAGAGCAAGAGAATAGATTGACTAGGGTAAGTATAAAAAAAATCCTTAATTTATATATATGCTAATAGTTTAGATGAGAAACAAGCATGTTGCATCAAATATATACGATTTGATCCCATTAAAATGAGATTCAAACACAGAGATAGAATGTTGAGCAATACAACCCAAGGATTGCAAGACTATGGGGATGTTTTGACTACTATATAAGAAATCCACAAGTTCTTGCAAAGTTTAGAACGCAATCATGATTAAAACAACATGCAAATGCCCCAATGCATTAAACACAAGTAAATGCATGCAACAGGAACTGCTTGCATTGTCTCACCAAAATCCTAGTGATCAGAGAGTGAAATAGTGTACATATCAAAAACTAGCGTGAATAACAAAATTCCAAACAACTAAAGTTTCCCAAGGAACTAATTGCTAGAATGTTGTAAAAGAGAGGCAAAATAACCAAGAACACCTTTCATTACTTAAATTTCTTATAGTTCCCTCAGTTACATGGCTTCGTGATAAATTCATCCACAAAATATACAGAAATATCTGACAAAATGTACATATTGAGTAGAAGGAAAAGAACCTAATTCTAAGTCATCAACACATACTACATCTGCCTTCTATTTCCTAAGAAGACACCATAAAATCCAACATGTTCTTTCGAATATTTATCAGGGCACCAAGTAATGCCCTAACTTCATCATGCTTATGAATAAGGAAAAGATAACTTTCATATAATTTTGATCCTTTTAGTCCCAACTCTACCAAATGACTATAAAGTTCTTCTTTTGAAATAGGAAGCGATTTAACTAATAGTGAAGTAGATTTTATAATAGCTTCTGCAACTGTCTAAAGGTCATCTTTGATTACATCTTCACCATCATCTGCTATATTTTTCCTTTTCCGTGATGTTCCTAGGTTTGCATTTTGTGAATGAGCTGGCATTCCCATTAGAGATTCAGTGCCATCACCATTTATCGTCACATTGTCTTTAAAACTTAAGTCATTATGAGTCCACGTGTCATCATTTTTATCCATGGTGTTGGAAAACCCACTATCTACAGAAATGGTGTGCCTTCTTATCTCTTGTGCTATTTCAGCTTGCTCGTTAGTTGCTCTATCACGTCCATGAATCTCTACCATCTTCTCGTAGTTATGAAAAGGCTTCTGGTTTAGCTTGTTATATAAAAAAAAACTTAATGAATCAACCAAATCACATCATATATATCATATTTTCTTCCAACCAAATAATAAACAAGTTCACCTGGATCAAGATCTCCCACACTTCTGGCTCAGCAGTCAATATATTTGTTAATGGACTCTATGTAAATCCTCTACCTCCATTTGAAAATAAATCAAAACACTTACTCTATTTGTTTTTAATAATCTTGTTCCAATTTTTTATTTGTTCCTTAATGATTCCTTTGTTTGGAAAATTTTCCTTTAGTTCAGATTCAATTGTATCAAGTGCATGCATTTTGAAAGTCCCACCAACACAATTGCCTTGTCGATGCTGGTGTAAGTAGGCGTCAACCAAAGCATCATCCATAGCTTGACTCCAAAAGGATGACTCTCTTCAGGGTGGCATTTTGTATGTTACAAATTTAACTACAAAATCTGAAATTTGTATCAAAAGCATACACAATATTGAAGCTTCAAAAATTTCTAAATAATATAAAAGGCCGTAATAATGAATAAGTGTTACAAAGACACAATTGCATATGAAAACATTAATAGTGCTAATAAATAGCATCATATTTAGAAACAAGTAGCCAATACATGTTTTTAAAGTAATATAAAATCATGAAAAACATAAATTTATTGCGATGCGACAATATCTATCCTAAGGTATAATCAGCCCATATATGAGCAGCCACGTTATCTCATATAATTTCTCCATTGTGTGCATCATCTTCATCGTCATTTTCATACCCATCTTGGTTATCATTTTCCCCTCCATTATACTCTTCATTAAGAAATGGATCATCTGGATCTGCACCAATCATGAAATTGTGCAGAATAACACATGCCATAATATTTTTTTATAGTTTGAATGCCATATGATAGTTATGTGGTGGATGTTGTATCGAGAACCATTTTTTCAACACACCAAATGCCCTTTCAATAATGTTACGCAATGATGAATGTCGATGATTGAATAATTCATGAGCATTTCGTGAAGGATCCCTTGAATATTCTTTCAAGTGATATCGTTCCCTTCTATACGGTGTAATAAGTCCGCTTCTCAATATGAATCCAACATCAACAAGATAGTATTTTCCTATCATTAATAAAACTATGTCAAAATGTAATTTATGACATTTATTAGTTAATAAGATTTGAGCCCTATTTTTATCTTGGGAAATTTAAGTGAGAATTGCATAGTTAGTGCACTTTTCATAATTCGTGAATCAGATGCTACTTCTTCTCATCTAGCTAATACATACGTGGACTTCATATCAAAAGAACAAGCATATAACACATTTTGTGTTGGATAATCCGTTCTCCCACAAAATCTAGAAGCATCTCGAGTAGGCACTTCACACGGATATGTGTATAATCAATTGCACCAACACAATCTTGACATTGAAATATATTATTCTCAAATACTATATGTGTTTAATATAATTATACTAAGTTAAGAAAAAGAAAATCACCTTAAAAATGGGTAGATTCTACTACTATTCAATATTTCCGATGGGGTTTCTAATATGTCATGTTGTCTTAGAAACATATCTTTTAGTTGTATAACTGCTTTCAAAACTCTATGAAAATGATGACTTATAGTTTCTGCAAATCGAATCCAAAAGAATGCAATCTCCCAAATGGTAACATTATGCTTTAATATGTATAAAAACTTCGCTACTTTTTCTTCAACAGTTGTATTTACAGTGGGTCGAAGCACACCTTTTCTAGCTAATAAATCACATAATTTGACAAATGGTTTAGGCTACATTCTAATTATATTTCTCCCATTGGAATGAAATAAAATTCTTTGCATGATACTCTCCCTTGATTGCGATCTCTCCAATGGTGTAAGCATTTGATTTTGTCTTTCGCACGTCTCTTATGTAACATCCACCAATAAATCACAAGACAAGCAACATGAATAAGCACTAATTGATGTATAAGAATCATCGCTTTTGATTACTCATTCGATTACCTTCATCGTTCATGTATAAAAAATAAAATTAGGAGTAGTTTTGAGATTATGAAAATCAAAATATAACAAATATGGCATAGATATGTCCATTTATATATGGTGTTATAAAAGCAATAAGAAGCAATGTAAGGGAAGCTTCATCTGAATCATTCCCCAACTCAAGCAAAGGAATAGGAAAACCAAAACAAAGAAGATAACAACGATTGAAAAACACCCCAAATTCATACAACACAACATATAAAATAAGTAAGATATGGTAAAATGAGTGGATCATTGTCTTACATTATGTTGAATGCACCTGCAAGAGTATACAACAACATTGAACCATATGTATATGCCTTTCAAATTAATAATTGACATTTTTAGCAGCTCAACCCATATATAAAGTGAGCCGAAGCAGATAATGTTCACTTCGGTGTAAAATGAACAATGGGTAAACCTATATGTGTGAATCTATATGTAAAGTGAACCAAAATAGATAAGAATACAATCTCCTCACCTAAAACAAAACACATCTAATAATAAAAACAACGAACATATTTCGCTCAAAAAAATTGAGAATGAATAGAAATAAAAAGAAGTTTCAAAAAAGAGGAAGAGAAAACATTGAAGGTGTTTCTGGTGAAGAGGGTTAAAATGACTTGCAAAATAAAGAAAAAAAAGGATTGCCTCCCAAACTTCAATGAAGTCATTGTGACACTCTATAATATGGCTTCTAAAAGAAACAAATTTTGGTTCTTGGTCCAATTGAAAAAAGACGAGTCTTTTGTTAGTTTCACCTATTGAGTATCAAGAAAGCATTTTTCACAACACAATGTATATGTGATTACATCAAGAACTGACATAAAAACCACTTTCACCATAATCACTACCATTCAACGTCCTCGCAAAGCGTCTTAAATCTCAAACCCAATGGATTATATGAAAAATGGGATCTTTTTTGCCTCTAGTGAAAGTACATACCCATATAGACTTTGGGTTGGACAAGGGTTGGGTGTTTTGATCATGGATAGAGGATAAGGTAGTGGTGGATAGAGGCTTGATTTGTCGGATAAGTATCAACTATTGTATTTAGGTAATGATACAGATACACTATAGGATTGTTCTGAAGCAGTTCTTGAGGAGTTACAAAAAAATATCGGATGACCTAATGATAGACTAGCTGCCATTAAAGAGAGGATAAGTAAAAAAAAAAGGATATTCTGTTACCTATGATTTGACTGTTGAAGACACTCCTCCACTGCTGGCTGACGGCTTAATCTTCCCATGCTACAATGGCAACTTGCTCTTCCCTTGCTACAATGACTACTAATGCCCAACACAACAAAACATACTATTCTTTTATCATAGGTCTGAAATAGAACAGAGAACACAATAAACATACCATATTAAAAAAGCCAGTAGTCCCTAAATTGTCGAATCTGACAAAATTCTAGTTGAAACATGACAATTTCCCATTTATACATAAGTGAAACACCAGACAAATAGCACGAGAAGAAAAATAATAAGAAGATATATATAGAGAGAGATTGTAATAAGCAATGGAGTGGTTGTGACGGTAGCTAACATGTCAACAAATATGTGCCAGTACATATCTTGCAATCCTAAGCGTCTCATCGATGACCAAGTCCTTCTGCTTCCTTGCCAATAAACAACACAAGAAGAAGAAGTGGTAGAACACGGAGAACAGAAAGAGAAGTCTATAAATGATAAGCTTATGGACCACAATAGATATCTGTGTGTGTGAAGCTTATGGACCGTAATAAATGAGTTTGGGTAGGGTTAGAAGAAATAATTGGTATAAGAAAAATTATTGAGATATATTAAGTAGTATATGTTTATTAATTTACGCTCCACCCTAAACCCCCCGAATAAGAGGTTTCTTATTTTCACTATTTAGGATACAATGGAGAGTAACATGAAATCCTTCGCTTCCATCCTATTCCGTTCCATTCCATTATGAAACCCTCAACCAAATGATGGAAGTGTGTTACGTTCCATCCCGTTCTACTACTAACCCCTCAACTAAACATGGCTTTAGGCATTTTTAGAGAAACTTCATCGCTAATACTATATAGACGCAAAGTGCAGACAAAGAGAGATGGAGGTTATCAGCGGTGGAAGCAGCTCAAGTAAGAAGCTAATGGCAGAATTAGAAGGTCCATTGAAGGAAGCCAATTTTGTTATTCTCTCATTATGATATGCTTTACAACTTGCAATCAAGATCGAATGGGCTTGCCCTTCATCTAATCACCTTACTGATCAGCTAGCTTCTGACATCTTCTTGTGGTTCACTTGTTCTAAAGATTCTTTTCACATTCTCAGTATTTTAATTAATTTTTTAATTTGGGTTTTAATGTAAAAATATTTTCTTTTTGCTATTTGATTGTATTTTTCTTATTTGATGATTTTGTTTCGTATGGTTAAATTTCTAAATCTGGCTAACTAAACTATTTGATTTGTTCATTTAAATTGGGGTTTTCTTTTCCCCTTTTCACCATTAGAGATTATTGGTTTATTAGTTATTGTTGATTGACAAAATCTAATTCCCATGTATCTTCTTCAAACAAACAAGTTTTTTGTTCGATTTCTTCAAGCAGAACCACTTTAAATTGATGATCTAGAAAACATCCTTGATGAAGGCATACTATCTCTTCATGTCATGATAGAGGACGGCAGCATTGAGACGGTGTGACTTTTCTTAACAATATTTAAAATATGATGTTCCACTCTAGTGCATACAATTTTTGCTACTTCCACTTATGTAAATATGGTTATGTGGCTCAATGATACTTTAAGTTGTAGAAAAGTTGATGATTCTGTATGAAGAGTATTTAGAAAGTAATTATAGCAGTATTAAGGAGTTGAGACAAAGACAAACTAGAACTTTATTTTACCAATACATAAGACAGGTGGTTTTCTTTTTAGTGTTTGACATCTTCATACTATCGAAAATATTTTATTGCAAGCTTACTTGACTCTCTAAATTTGACGCATAGGCTAGTCCTGTACGTGGTAAATTTTCTGTTATAATTTTTGTTGCTAATTTTTGATTATGGTTGGCTATTAAAAATCTACCCTCCTACAATGAATTACAGGTTAGTCATATTCATGGTAGATCCTTGAACTTTAACAATTATGTTTTATTAACCTTTTTTATGTATGAAAGCCTGTTAGAATCTAGACACCAAAAGTTGGGCTCTCTCTTATCTTTCTTTACTTATAGTATTCAGCCTGAAGTCTAACAGATAATTTAGCATCCAAGCTCGCATGGTTGTTTTTTTTTCTCTTTCATAAAGATAGAATGTAGAGATGTTGGATCTCATTTATGCGAACTGCTTGCGTTCATTATTGAGGGTATGAAATTCTATAGTACAAGGACTTGTTGAAGCAGTCATAATATTAGATTCTAAAAATATTTATGAACTTTAGTATTGGGCAACCTCACTCTCATTCTTTTCTAACACAAATTTAGGTCTTGCAAATAATATAATACACAATTATACACACAAAATGCCTAAATTTTAGAATTTATTCAGGATCAACATCTAATAAGGAAAAAATAGGAAAGAAAAGCATTATTAGGGAAAAGCACTATTAGGGAACAATGGCCACACAAAAAAAGTAGCAATGAAGAGGGATTGCAACAAGCGGTAGGAGGAAAGGAGATATTTGGACTATAGCAAGACGTGGTCCAGGAAGATAGATCAGTAGCAAGCTAGCGATGTCGTACTGAGTAAGATTTGGAGGTTGGACTTGCAAAGGAGAACGGAGAGTGGGAAAGGGACGATATAGGAGATTGGAGATTTGGAGTGGAGGTTGGAAAGTTGTAGAGAAAATGACATTTTAGGATCTTAGGGTTATGCATTTTTAAAAAAAAAATTAGTCGTTCAACTTTTAGGAATTTGCATTTAGTCCTAATATTAGCCGATATCAAAATCTGGTACGAAACTAGCATACACCATACCATTTTTAGTTAATATTGGATGGTACGATATAATACTCATTTCATTGCCCCCAACTCTTAATAATTATATGCATAAAAAGAAAGGTAAAAGAGATAAACCTTTTTTGTAATTTAAGTAAATTTGAAAAAACTCCTTAATCTTTAAAATTCCTTAAAAAATTCTTTTTAACTTTCAATTTTCTAAAAAATTTCATTCTCTTAAACTTTGATTTAATAATAATAATAAAATATATGTGTTATGAACATCACATTTTTTCTAATAAAAATTGTTTAATGAGGATTCAACTTAACTCTTAAACTTAAATCGAATTAATTAAATTCGAATCAAACTAATAATTTATTATAATTATCTTAAATTATCAATTTAAGTTAAATTTAATTAATTATGGCCAAGCTTGTATTAAGTTACCATATTAATGATATTGATTAATTAACGTCTAATATTCATATTGCAAGTACATTTGCAACGACTCACATTAATCATCGCAAAAGTCTACTTTTGGTGACGAAATTGCGAACTATCACCAAAAGTTAATATTAAAGATTTTAGATTATCTTAAGTATTACTTAGTAGAATTTTGATGAATTTTTATGCACAATAGTATTTTAAAAGTAATATTGTTAAGAAGATAATTTTCAAAGATGCAAAGTTAACCAACTACTACTAAACCAACAATTTCCAATGGTGTAGAGGGGAAAATAAAACCCTAATTTAAAGGCATAAATCAAATAAATTAGTCGTCCAAATTTAGAAAATTTTGACCCCAAATAACCATACGAATCAAAATCATTAAACGAGAAAAACACAATCAAATAGTTAAAAGAAAATATTTTTACATTAAAACTCAAATTAAAAATAAATAAAAATACCGAGAATGTGAAAAAAAAAACCTTTAGAGCAAGTGAAACATGAGAAGATATCGGAAGTGAGTTGATCAACAACACAGTTAGACAAAGAGCCAGCCCACTCATTCTCAATTACTAGCTGCAAAGGAGACCATCGAGAGAGAATAAGAAAAATGGCTTCTCGCAATTGACCTTTTGAATTGTCGTCAACTTCTTACTTGGGTCGCTTCCACCACTGATAGCCTCCATCTCTCTCTGTTTACTCTTGGCGTCTATATAATATTAGCGAAGAAGTTTCTTCGAAAACACCTAACTCATAACTAAGTATAGACGTATAGTCCACTATTTACTAATTAAAGTTTGGTAATATTTTTATTTCTATAGTAAGAGAAATAAAGGATTTATTTTTAAAATTTATAATAAAATCCTTTTTGGTTCAGCCTGATTCTGACGAGGCTGCACGTTGCTGCTTGGATCCATGAAGCTAGTTGATATTAGCTCTAAAGCAC
>JAOSBK010000004.1:23908027-23922989 GCA_027568895.1 Erythroxylum shatona
ATGCAGAATAATACCTTATATATGGGATAGACGCTAGGTTTAGGTCTCTTCACGTAGATCTTTATGTTTGCATGGGAAACTAACACCTGAGAAGGAATCGTGGATATGTAGACTTGTGCTTGGGCCGTTGACTGGATATGTAGACTTGGGCCCTGGGCCTAGCACAGCCGACCTAACCACTTTTAATTTTATTTTTTCAAAAATCTTAAATTTTAGTTAAAAATTGTTAGCGAAATGCTTGCAATATGAATATTAGACGTTAATTAATCAAATATCGATAATGTGGTAACTTAACAAAAATTGACCATAATTAATTAAAATCAACTTAAATTGATAATTTTAAGATAATTATAATAAATTGTTAGTTTGATTCAAATTTAATTAATTTGATTTAAGTTTAAGAGTTGAGTTGACTCCTCATGTAAATATTTTTATTTGAAAAATGTATTTTATTATTATTTTTAAATCAAAATTTAAGGGACTGAAATTTCCTGGATAATTGAAAACTAAAACTTTTTAAAAGAATTTTAAAGATTAAGGAGTTTTTTCAAAGTTACTTAAAGTACAACAAAGGTTTATCTCTTTTACCTTTCTTTTTATACATATATTTATTAAGAGTTGGGAGCAATGGAATGATTATTGTATCATACTATCTAATATTGGCCGAAAAATGGTATGGTATATGCTAGTTTCGTGTCAAATTTCGATATCAGCTAATACTATGCCTAAATGCAAATTCCTAAAAGTTGAATAACTAAAATTTTTAAAAATGCATAACTGTAAAATCCTAAAATGTCCCTTTTTTTCAACTTTCCAACCTCCACTCCAGATCTCCACTCCCCCTGTCATCCCTCTCCTAGTCTCCATTCTCCTTTTCAGGTCCAACCTCCAAATCTCCCACTCGTTGCAACGTTGCTAGCTCGCTGTTGATCTATCTTTCTATACCACTTCTTGCTGCTTTAGAGTCCAAATATCTCCTTTCCTCAAACCACATGTGCTATCGCTCTTCATTGCTCCTTTTTTCTAGTGGTCATTATTCCCTGTGAATGCTTTTCCTTATTGGATGTTGATCTTGAATAAAATCTCAACTTTAGGCATTTTGTGTGTATAATTATGTATTATATAATTTAGGAAATCCTAAATTTATAATTGCAAATATGAAACTAGTTCTAATCCAATAATTTAATTTGGCTTTTTATTTCACTTAATTTAAAGTTCAAAACTTTTGAACCTTCTGGTCTTCAATAGTTAATTTAGCTCTTTAGTTCACTTTAGTCAAATATATTTTTTCATTCTTTTAATTAGATTTACTTAATTCTTTATATATTTTATAGTTATTTACTTCACTTTAATGATTTAATTTGTTACCTTACTACACATTAATCTTTTGCAATTTAATAATTATTTTTGCTTGAATTTATGAGTAACTTTTTTTTTAATAGTCATATGGATGCACTTTAATGTTTAGTTTTATTATGACTTATTCTTAATGGTCATATGGTCACAGTTTAATATTTAATATTACTATACTAGTTACCTAATTATTTTACAAGAAAATAATATTAATTTACGGTAATATAAATTATATTAATTCTCTCTTTTTCAATATTGTTAGTTAACCTAAGGAATTTATGTGGTGCACACGTTTGTAAATGAAAAATTAAGGGTAATGGATCATTTACAAATATTTAGCTATCTTGCTTTTTTTGTCTATATATATTGTTGAAATAACAAATAAAACTAGATGAATGAAGCATTTATTCTATTTATAAGACATCCTGTAGTCGAAATACCATATAAAACTAGTTACTTGGACTAACATGAATTCCTAGGTTACAATCGTATTCTCTCTTGAGCAATATAACTCTTATCCTTAAGTTGATTAACTAAAATCTCTTTCTAATTAAAACTAGTAAGAACACATTACTTCGATTTATGATACTTACGATTTAATTTATCCCTAATTTAAAAATCTTTCAAATATTAACTCAATTCAAACAATGGTACCCTAACATAAAATTAACATAAATTGAGTAAAAAAACAACATATATCAGGTACTTAGCAATCCATATTAACAATATTAAGTATGATGAGTTTCTTTAAAATGCCAAAATTTTAATATGAAGGTAAACACCTTTTTCATGAATACCTCTGATTACTCAGTCAGATAACTTTTTAAAATGGTTACTAGAATTATTTGTAATTTTGACCCATTTAGATTAAAACTAGTGGAATATAATTTATTATAGCACACTTTATTCGCACGTATTTTTTAGTACAACAATTTACAATTAATTTGGATACTTATTAAGGTAAAATCCAATATTCAGTTCATCTTAAGGTCATACATATGATCATATCATTCAATTGAAGCCTTGTTCTTATGATTGTTTGATCACGTTCAAACTAAGCTATTGATTAGTGATTATATCAATTATCCTAACATAATCGAATCAAAAAGTAATTAAACATCAAATGAGTCACTTTAATCACCTTAATTTTTGTTACTTAGTTTCTAAAAGTTATTACTTTTTAAAAGTTAAATTAACTATAGCAAAGCTATCTTAAAATCACATTGAGTTCATAATGAAATAAATTACAAAACAAATTGCAAAATCAAATTACAAAGGCACTTGAAAATAACCATAGTTGTTTCAAGTTCCATCTGGTCTTCATTTCTACAGATAAAGTATACTAATCAAATTTAGCTATCATAATGGATTTGCTCTAATTAATGATGTTTGCAGCTAGGTTGTACTTGTTAACTTCCTCATTCCTATAGATCCTCTTATTCCTTTCCTTTCACAAAGGATAAATAGTAGTTGTGAAGGCAATTTTGTACATTGGGTGTGTTGCATCCTTTGGTTAGCAATACGAATGACCCAATTTAGAGTGGATGTCCTGCCATAATTGAGGTAGGTGACAGATAGTAAATGTAAAATTATGCTCCAACCTACTTTCGAGTATCTGAATTGGAAATATAAGTGTTGTTGGTCTTCTTTAGCCTCTTTATATAGCATGCGTATCGGGTCATATGTTCCAAACCATCTGTTTTTAATATAAACTTATTCTTAGTGACAAGCTAAGTAAAAATAGAGGCCTTTTGATTCAGAGGGCACTTCCATAGGAGATTGAACTAAGGAACATTCCCACCTTCTTCTTGTAAAGCCTTATAGCAGGACCTATTAGTAAAAAGTCTAGAAGTATCTGGTAACCATGATACCGAATCATGCCTATGACTGTAAGTGGTATAGGTAGATAACCCACTAGTAAATTGAACCCTCTAAAGTTGCGTGTCCATTGCTCTTGATTCATAAAACAAGATGATTTGAAGTTGAGTGGAAGTGTGTTCGTAAGTTGGGATAATTTAGTCCTTTATATAAGAGTACTATGTTGGGTCAAATTATTGATCCACACTCAAATATTCTCTCCATTTCTTAAAACATGCTTAATCAAAGGAAAAATCACCTATCTCAGTTTCAACATTTGCAAGAAGAACCAATAGTACTCTTTTTAGAAATTCAAAATTACAAGAAAGTTTGACCCTCCTTTTACTTTTTTGTTTTTATTTTTATTTTCCATTTTGGGTTGTTACTTAGTAAGCTAAATGTAAAGAGAACAAATTTAATTTAATTAAATAAGATTGAAAGCACAAAATAACCTCTCTCTCACACTTAAACCATACATGGTCCCTAATGAAAGATTAGTAAGCACAAAACTAAATAATTAGTACGTAAAACTAAAGATGAAGGAAGAAATAAAGAATAAAAAAATTTCTTTAAGCCTTTTCATCAATGTTGCTTGACTTACATTTATATCAAATAGTAATTGGGTACCTTGTATACAAATTAAAAAATTGAAAAGAAATAAAATGCAAAAGATACTTGAAACAAAATAAAATATACCAAATGAAAAGAGAATAACATATTAACTAATAATATAAACTTGATTAAAGTATTAGGGAAAGAATAAACCTAAAATACAAAAAAATAAACAAAAATGACAACTATTCATCAACCCCTCAAATTATCATGAACATTCCTCCCATCTTTCTACCGCGAAGATGAAGGTAAAGAAGGAATACGTGGCACACTAAATCAAACATGGTTGAGGTAAGCATTCATGCTCTCTCCCAAACAATCCATCGATTAGCTTTGAGCTTTGAGTTTTCTATACACCTTCAACATTTGTATAATTTTGATTTATTATGAATCCAGTTGATCATTTCTTTTGTATAATCTTTCTTTTATCAATTATTCAGGTGCCAATTTACCTTCCTTAGGATCCAAGATATTTGCCTTCCTTTACTTAATGTGTGAGATCCCACATCGGTTGGAAAGGGGAACGAAGTACGCCTTATAAGGGTATGGATACCTCTCCCTTATAAACACGTTTTTCATGGCCTAATGCACCGGATCTCATCAGAACTCCGAGGTTAAATGTGCTTGGGCAAGAGTAGTACTAGGATGGGTGACCTCCTAGGAAGGCCTTGGGAAAAGCAAAACTATGAAGGCTTGACTGGGTCAAGGCCCAAAGCGGACAATATCTGTAAGCAGGTGATCTGGGCTATTACAAAAGTGGTATCAGAGCTAGTATCTAAACTGTTGTGCCAGCTAGGTTGGACCCCAAAAGAGGGCTAGGCCCTAAAGGGGGTGGAGAGTGTGAGATCTTACATCAGTTGGAGAGGGGAACGAAGTACGCCTTATAAGGGTAAGGATACCTATCCCTTATAGCGTGTTTTTCATGGTCTAATGCACTGGATCTCATCAGAACTTCGAGGTTAAATGTGCTTGGGTGAGAGTAGTACTAAGATGGGTGACCTCCTGGGAAGGCCTTGGAAAAAGCAAAACCGTGAGGGCTTGGTTGGGCCAAGGCCTAAAGCGGACAATATTTTTAAGTGGGTGATTTGGGCTATTACTGAAGTGGTATTGTTGGATCCCGAACTTTTCTTGGAATTTTGAATTATAAATTGACATTAAAGGTATCAGAGCTGGTACCCGAACAGTTGTGCCAGCTAGGCTGGGCCCTAAGGGAGGTGGAGAGTGTGAGATCCCACATCAGTTGGAGAGGAGAACGAAGTACGCCTTATAAGGATATGGATACCTCTCGCTTACATACGCGTTTTCCATAGCCCAACGCACCAGATCCTATCGAACTAATACTAAGATGGGTGACCTCCTGGGAAGGCCTTAGGAAAAGCAAAATAGTGAGGGCTTCACTGGGCCAAGGCCTAAAGCAGACAATATCTGTAAGTGGGTGATCTAGGCTATTACTGAAATAGTATCAGAGTTAGTATCCGAATCGTTGTGCCAGCTAGGCTGGGTCCTAAAAGAGAGCTGGGCCCTAAGGGTGGTGGAGGGTGTGAGATCCCACATCAGTTGGAGAGGAAAACGAAGTACGCATTATAAGGGTATGGATACCTCTCCCTTACAGACGCGTTTTCCATGGCCCAATGCACCGGATTCTATCAAAACTCCGAGGTTAAATGTGCTTGGGCGAGAGTAGTACTAGGATGGGTGACCAGGATCTAGGATAGGTGACCCCCTGGAAAGGCCTTGGGAAAAGCAAAACCGTGAGAGCTTGGCTGGGCCAAGGCCCAAAGAGGACAATATCTGTAAGCGGGTGATTTGGGCTATTACACAATGGATAGTGGTGATTATCACCTTAGTCTTTATTGACACATCAACACATAACTCTTCATCTTCAAAACTGATGAAAACATTCTCTCCACTAACTTTCTTCTCTCATCTCATATATCTCGTTACTTTAAATATTCACCTATTTACAACATTCATCAACTTCTTAGATTTCTAGATACTTATACTAACTTGTAATATAATATTAACCTAATATAACACTCTTTCAAATTTCACCTAAGTTTAAACAATTTTACCTAATATATAAAGTGAACATAAAATGAGAAAAGAGAATAAAAGAATAAGTAGTTAACAAAACATATCGAAAAAAAATATGTAAATACTTTTGAAAATCTTTATAAAACAAAATGAGCTTGTTTGAAATGTCCTCCTAACCTTTTAACACAACGACAAATATTTTTCATGAATACCTTCAGTTAGTTAGGTTATAGTTCCAAATGGCTACTAGCATTAATCATAACTTTTACCTAATACTTGGATCAAAATAAAAAATAATTTATTAATGCTCAGCTTTATTCATTCATCATTTTTTATCAATTCACATTTAATATAGAATAATCACATATTAATCTAAACTCTAAACTCAAGATAGGTTAAAATTATAAACAAAATAACATCATTCAATTTAAGAACCATTCTCAAGATGCTTTTGTCAAATTTGAAATAAATAAATATCCATGAATCCATTATTTACCTTAATTTTATTGTTTATTTTTCTTTAATTGTAACTTACTATGCTAAATTTCATCATATATTTTTTTAGAAATTGAAATAATTGATTAATCTAAAAATAGTTAACTTACTATTAAAGTTAACAAGTTGACAATTTAAGTTATAAAGGAGGTGATGGTTTGTCACGTAGTCTGCTAGTTAGAGCTACAAGAAGAATCTCGAGGGAAAGCATCCATAAAACTTCTCTATCTAAGATATATGTCTTTTTTAAGATTGTGTTGTTTTTAGCTGATACACTAAGTGAATGATAACTCCAAGTATAATTTAAAAGAGTTTCTTATCCTACCTATTGCTTAGCTAGATTGCATTGGCCCAATTGACTATTTTGTTCCTATATGTGGAGTTCTGATTGATGTTGAAGAGATCAAGGTGGTAGTTCCACAACTTCTGTGATAAGGCGCATTAAAAAACCCAATGGGAATGACTCTCCAAGGCTTCTTTATATAGCACATAGTCCCTTGTTTCTATTGTAAATTTTATCTTGTCCTTGGTGTTAGATTTTGTCTTATTGCTATCAAAAACAGAAATGCAAGCCAGACAAATACTATTGAGTCCTAAACTAAATAGTGCCAATGGACCTTAGGACTAGAGGTATTAATTAGCATTTTACAAGTGTTGTTGGAGAATATCTTACTACTTCCCTCTATCCAATAAATTTGATCCCTTCTGTTAGTGTTTGGTAAACTTTTAGATAGCAATTGAGTAATCTTTTGGGAAAATTGAGCACAATGGAAAGGGCAATTCCAAATCCCATTTGCAATCAGATTATCTACCTTGGCAGAGGCAGGAATAATGGATTAGCGGAAGATGAGTTCTCTTTGTTTGTACAAAGCGTCAATTGAAGGCCAGTTGTGAAACCATAATAAGGTGAGCTTCCCATTCCTACTACAATGTTTGATGTGATCTTGTGTGAAACTTTTAATGGAAAGAATTTCTTGCAAGGTGTGTGATTAGCTTTCACCTAGAATGTCCATATACTTTCTCCTCTTAAGTGACACTTTTGTATCCACTTAACACAAAGATTTTCTCTTTTTATGCAAAGGATCTATAGCCTTTTAGCTAGAAGTTTTTTAGCTTTGATTTTGACTAAGCAAATACCTAAACCCCTTTTTTGCTTACAAAGACATCAAATACTCCATTTTATGTTTGGTGTTTTAGAGTTAGTTATTGATCCCTTCCATATAAATTCTCTTATCATCCTTTCTATACATTTCATAACTCCTTTTAGCAAAGTCAAATGAGAAAGCCAATATGTACTGAGATTGTTGAGACCACTTATAGCAAATTAAATTACACTACTATAAAAAAAATTGCCCATTGCTCTAGGATTTGATATTTTCTCTACTGAGTAGATAAAAGATTTATAATCTCTAACTATTAAGTTATTGGCAGGTATAAGATTCCATAGATATTTAAAGGGCTAAGATTTCGGCTTGATGCTTATTATATTATAGATTAATTTGCTATATGGAACTAAGAGGAAAGAGATATATTAATGAGCTTTTGTTAGGATTGTAGCTTAAGCCAGAGATTTCCTTAAAGGAATCCAGAGACTTCATTAACAATTTAATAGACTATTTATCTACACCATATAATATGAGTAAGTCATCAATAAGTGAAAATTATGATACCTTTAGATTTTTACATTTATGGTGGTACTTAAATCCTTACTACTTGTCAATGTTTAGAGATGTAATTTTGCTCAAAACCTCCATTACATTAATGAAAAGGAAGGGGTATAGGGGATCCCCCTATCTGAGTCCTTTATTTGCTTTAAACAAGTATGATGGTTCACCACTGACTATAACTACAAATGAAACTGAGGTGATACATGCCTTGATCCATCCAAAATTTTATGAGGATAACCAAAAGCATGGAGAACATTTAGAATGAACTACTAATGGATTATATCAAAGGAATTGGTAAAGTCTATTTTTAGTGCACAACTCCTTATTGATTTGTTGCTTGAATAGCCTCTAAAGAGCTCCTATATAAGACAAATGTTTATCTTTAATGTTCCATCCCTTGACATAAGCTCCTTCTCACCTTACATTTGGAATGAAATCTAAACGTCTATTCACTACTAACCCTAAACTTTATTAGCAAGTTCTTGTGGAGAAGAACAAGCTGGCTTGCGTCCTCACTAGAAACTTCATCTAATAGTCATTCTGCTAAGTTGCTTGGTCTGTTTACTAGTTTTCTTTTGATTTTTTACTTGTTCTACCTCCATTTATTCTTTCTCACATACTCTTCTACTTTTAGGCCAATTTCTTGCTCTTGCTCAAGCTTATATTTTTCCTACATTCCTCACTTCTTTTGTTATTTTTTTTTCTCTAGCGCACTCTCCTATGTATAAATATTCTCCTCAGATCCCTCCCTTTGGGTTTCTTTTATCCTCCAATTACTTCTTTTAACCAACAGTTTGTAATTATGTTTTCATCTTCATAAAATTTCTCGCCTTTAATTCCCTCCACTTCTTCATCGCTTAAGCATCCTTCACCTTCCCCAATAGCTTTAGTGTTAGCTCCTATATCCACTTCACTTCCTCAAAATGGCCCTGTTTCCTTTGGGAATGTAGTCCCTCCCTTCAAATGCACCTAGGTGCAGGTTATAGGAAATTATAATCTTTATTCCAAACTTACTTTTTATCCCCTTAATCCCACCTTGGACCACCATATTGTTTTCTTTTCAATTTCCATTTTTATGTAAGAGTTGACAAATGGAAGTCTACCTAGGTTAGATTCTTCCTGGATAAAAGGATTCCTTTTTTATCACAAAAAATTTAGCTACCTCCAACTGGAAACAATTTGGAATACTTGACACTATCTTGAACAATGAAGATATCTTTTTCTTCATATTTAACTCTCTTGATTCAGTTGCTGAAGTCATTAAAGTTGGAAGCATGTGAATAATAAACCTTTTGTAGTTCAACCTTAGAGACGTGGAGTTAAATTTGAAGACCTTAAACACACCAACATTCCTCTTTGGATTTGTATTCATGACATAACTTTTGAGTATTAGACAACTAAAGGCCTTAGATATGTTTCTAGTTTTCATAGGAAGACCTTTGTGTCTTGATCAAGCAATTGCTAATACAAAAAGGATCAATTATATAGGAATCTACATAGTTGTTGAGGCACTTGTTGACTTACCAAATGAAGTTTCTATAATGCAGTTAATGAAAACATGGAGCTTGTGGAGGATACTACTAAAATAACATATGTACAGAAACCTCCTAGCTTAAAACCTAAAGGGGTTTAGAAGCCAAAAGGAAGAAATTTTGTTACCATTTGGTGTACAACCACCTATCATTTGATTGATTAAATGATATATCTTTTTTATTAATAATAAACTAAGTTATGTGAAATTTACAAAAAGGTTTTATCGAAATACCAAAATCATCATATAGATTAATTTGCAGTACCTCATTCAATCCTCAAAATCAATGCTTAGGTTAATCTATAAATAGGTTCTTTCAAATGTTTGTAAGCAAATTCATAAATGACTTAAGCTTTTGCTTGTATATAAACAACATTAAGAGCAATAATGATATTTCATGAACATAATTATATATATATAAATATGGAAACCAATCAATATAAGATAAGACCTAAGGTTCCATTTATTCATATCATAGTAAACTTATCATAAATCATTATTGGAATAAAAATAAAAAGATTTGAATAATCTTAAAAATCTAATGAAGATTTAATTTCTTTATATAATCTACTTCCATTATGAATCTCTTTATTCATTAAAAAAGGTTGCAAGGTGTGCTTTAGGATTTTATTCTCTCTCTAATTACTACTAATCCTAATTGAAACTTAAAAAGAACTAAAAAAAGAAGAAGACACCCTTGTTAGGTCTATTGTTGCCCTTTATATAAGTTATCCATTCCAGACATAAATTAAGCCATAACCTTGTCCCAAGTCATATTAGCTATTATTGGTCCTAAAACTTTTTCAAATAATAGCATATGCTATAGGATACCCAAGGTCAAGATTGTCTATTTTATTGCATTTGTTCTACTATGTGATATGGTCTTCGATCTACTCATCTATCAATTAGTGTCTTCACTTCATGATTTTAGAGCTTTGTGCCACATCATGTTTCATTTTTTTGCTATCTAATTCTGTTTGGAGAGGGATATGGGCTACAACACATTAATATATTAGATTGTGTTAGCTAAACATGAACATTCTTTAGGGATGACAATAAGTTAACCCATGGACTTAAATTTAGGTATTTTCATTAGGTCAACCTATGGGTCAAATCAAACGACATCATTTTGTTTATAGGAGTTAGGCTTTAGGTGGCCTGGGCCTGGGTAACTCAAGTATAAACTCAATTAAAAAAATGTTGTTTTACACTTTTAATTTTAAAACATTTAGCGAGACCAACCCATAGGTCGACCCATTAGTATCCATAATTTTCTTATTAATTTGAATTGTAAAGCTATTTAATCTTTAGACAACATGATTCCTAAGCAATACATCTTTAGATTACCTAATAAAACACAGAGCCAATCCAATCAAGGCAATATGGATAGAGAAACATAACAAAATATTAAATAAAAAATATTTTTTTACAAAGGAAAAAACTCAAAACCCAAAAAATCTAATTATCGCATTGCTCCGCGGTACATTGCACCTTGCTTGTCCCAGTGATTTAGTTCCAGATTTGACATCAGAGGCTCCTGAAGAAAATGCATGCCTAGGTTGGCTAGGACTGCGAGGGGGGCCAGGTTATCCACGCACTGGTTCCTTTCATGATGCACATGCTGAATTTACACCTCCCAATCTCGTTGGAATAACCCACAGGTCCTTGCCAACAAAAAATTATTTACATCAAACTCTGCATTGGAAGAGGATAGTAGGTTAATGACTTTTAAGGAGTCCACTTCGATCATGACTCGGTGACATCCAAGCGACCAAGCCAATGTGAAGCCCGAGTGGACTCCCCAGAGTTCAGCCATTAGCGACGAGCTTCTTCCAATGTGATGTATAAACCCTCTGCACCACTGACCGTGTCAGTCTCGAATTAAACTACCAGCGGTAGCGATGAACAACCCTTATTTAACCGCTCCATTCGTGTTTAGTTTTACCCAGTCATTCGGCGGTTTGGTCCACCCCGCTAGACTGCCCACTAGTAGACCCTGAGTCAGAACACACAGCTTTCCACTGCCCTCACCCTGACTATCCACTCCACATATTCCATAACTGCCCTCGTACCATCGTCCGACCAAACAAAGTTATTTTTAAAAAGACTTTTATTACGCCAATTTCAAAGCATCCAGCAGGCGACTCCAAAAATAGTAACCCATTCCCCTTGCATCACCTATGAGTGCTTCATGAGTTTGGATTTCACCCATATCTCCTTGTCCTGGTGGAAGAAATCCGTATTAACCACCCCTAAGGGAAATTTTCTCTAGAATGCTTGCACTCTTGGACAGTCCTTGATGACATGGAGTGTGGACTCTTCCTGTCCATATATGTGACAGCTATTATCCATTGCAATATGTTGCACCACTCTTTGTTGGTTAGAGCTTTTTCTTGGTCATTAACCAAAGGAAAGCTCTGATCCACTGGGGCCTCGCCTATTTTCAAATTAAATCCCAGAGACTAGCATAACTATCCGCTTCGATTAAATTGTAGGCTGACACCACTGTGAATCTCCCATGTTCAGTTTGTCCCCATCTCATGGTATCCTCCACTGTATCCTCTACATTAGGGGTTATCTCCGCAATATCCATGCATATTGTGGAAGGAAGGTATTGTTAAAACAAATTCCACTTCCAGTTGCCATCCTCGTTCTTCAAATCCTTTACTTTAGCGTAAAGGACACTATCGAGTATTGGAAAGGTCGTCACATAGGTTAGAGTGCCCCAATATTTCACCCAATTATCTAGCCAGAAGCAGATGTGTCTACCATTTCCCAGTTTCCATTTTATACCTTGATGAACAAATTGCCAAATTGCAAAAATTCCCCGCCAAAAACTTGAAGCCCCTAGCCTTTGTATTGTAGGAGGGATGTGGTGCGGGTTTATATGATATTTAGCCCTTAATATCCTAACTCATAAGGCTGCAGGTTGTGTAATCAAAGCCCAACCCATCTTTGTTAACAAAGCATCGTTAGAAGACCTAATGCGCTAGATGCCTAAGCCCCCAGTCTTTTTGGGCTAACACACAGTATCCCAATTAACGAGAGGCATTTTCCTCTACTCTTTCGTAGATCCCCAGATAAAAGTACGCATGATTTGCTCCATGTCATTACAGAGTCTTCGCGGTAGTCATACAGTTTGCATCGTAAATATAGGGAGGGCCGATATCACAGACTGGGTTAAGGTGACACATCCCGCCAGTGACAACTGCCTTGCGCCCCACCCTGTTAGTTTCTTTTAGGCATTATCTAGGATATGTTGATAGGTGTTTCACGTGGTACACTCATGGAGCAATGGCACTCCTAGATATTTTCCTAGATTGTTCGTACTCGTAATGCAAAGGGCTTGACTGAGATGGCACGTGATTTCTGAAGATACGTTCTTGGAGAAGAAAATCTTTGTTTTATCTGTCTTAACTTTCTGCCTAGATGCCTTATAGAACACCTCCAGAGTCCTTGCGGTTACTTGCATCTGGGCATCCGTAGATTTAGTGAAAAGAACCATGTCATCTGCAAAGAAAAGATAGAATAGGGGGCCTTATAGGGCTCAATTTTATTAATCTCCATCGACCTCATCCCACTTCTCTTGAAATAAGATGTCCTAGACGCTCCATGCACAGGACAAAAAGATAAGACAAGAGTGGATCGACTTGTCTAATCCCTCTCGAAGGGCTAAATGGATCTAAAACTATGCCCTGCTAAGCCACCTCATAGACACCGTCGTTACACACTACATAATGACCCAGATTAGATGTTCTGGAAAACTAATTTCCTCTAAAGTGTTTTGAATAAAATCCCATCGGATCCTATCACAAGCTTTTTCCAGGTCCACTTTGATCGCTAAAAATTTCGTCCTCCCTTTTTTCTTTTGCATCGAGTGAATGACTTCCTGGGCAATGATGATATTATCAGTTATTTGGCGACCCGAGATAAAACTTGTAACATCCCACCCCCTACTAGAAGGGTAGAATAGTAAATTGGCATAGGATGAGATGGATTGGGAGTGATTAGGACTGCTCATGCATACTAGTACTGGTACACAGTAACATTTGTGCACATGAACTTACTGTACATGCATACATGACATTCCCGGTTTTCGTGCCTAATGTAATTTTATTGGGATTAACGTGGTTATTGGGTTTGAAAAATTATTCTGAGTGCGCCATTGAGTGTTTTATATTTTAAGAGATTTTCAGGAATTTTTCTGAAATTTTTCGGAGAAAATTCCCGGACCGGAAAAATCGCCAAGTGGCGAACCGGTTGCTTTTCGGTAGCGAAAATTGCTACCCGATGGCACTGTACTATTGGGTATATTATTTTGGGATTGAAAGTAGGGCCATTGGAGTTGATTGGGTTAATTTTTGATTAGGTTTAATTGATTAAAGTTTATTAGTTAAATTACTTTGACTTTTCTTCTCCTTGTTGGACAAATCCTATCTTGCCACCATTTCCCTTCATTTAATGCCTACTTATTACTTGTCTTGGTTTTGCCTATTGCTCCCTCGGTTATTGTCTTAAGAAAAGAAGGAAAAGAACTCTTTAGTTGCTTAAAACTCATCTCATCCGAAAACCTACTCTCATTCTCCATCTCCATCGAAATTTCTTTCTTTTTCCCTAGCTCTCTTGCTCTTCTTTTCTTCCTCCTTAAGTGTTCAAGTTGATGATGTCGTGCATGTGTATGAGAAGTGAAGAAGTAAAGTAATTGGAGAAGAGTTAGAGTATTCATTTGGAAAAGCTTGAATTAGGTAAGTTGTGTTGTTAAGCTTTAATTATGATTTGATTTATGAGTTAAATGACATGGTAGTTAGAAGCATTTAATGGGAGTTATGGTGTGTTTATTATGATTATTGATGCATGAAATTGATGAAAATTATAGTTTGAATTGGTGGGTATAAGGTTAGGGTGAATAAAGTAGTATGAATGATTATGGTTTTAGCTTGATTTTGATTGAATATTGAAGGTTAATCTTGCATAGAAATGAAGAGTTTAATGCTGCAAAATTTTGCCTATTGGTCTAAGTGAATGTATGAATGATGTAGGGATTGATTTTGTGTCCAATTGAGATGCTTATGGTAGTAGAATTTGAATTGGCATGATAGGAAGTGTAGTTGGGAAGTAAAGCTGAAAATGTGAGTTTGACCTACTGTACTGTTTTGAGCATAACTCATTGTGTGGTTATGCAATTGAGGTAAGGTTTGTGCCAAATGAAACTTTAGTTTGTTGGCTACAATTTTGTGTGAAATAGGTGTTGTCTAATTTGAGCCTTAAGAGGTTGAAATTTGGCTTGGAAAGTTACTGCTGGGACTTTTGTGAACAGTATCCGGATCAATGACCTAAGAGTTTTGCTGATTTTTCTAAATTAATTTAGAAGGAATTAGGGAAAATGGTCTTCATGAAAGTTGAAGCATATTAA
>JAOSBK010000004.1:23936874-23952175 GCA_027568895.1 Erythroxylum shatona
TAGTGAGTGATCTTCGGATCCTCTTGTAATAGCAGTGTTACCACTGGTTTACTATCACTAATATACTAGTCTCTAGCTTATTAAGCTAGAGGTTCCTAACAGAAACAAATTTTGCTTTATGCATTTTCTAGATTATATGATCACATGGGATACCTGCTATAATGCAACTAAACTAGAAACAAAAGACCATGGAAAAAAACAAATTCAAATGTAGAATAATCAAAAATCATATTCACTAAACTGAGGAGTTGGACCATAAAGCACTACTTTATCAACATCAATGGGCAACTGGAACATATCACCAAGTAAGAGCAGTGCTCAATCCTTCCATTCATTTAAGAATCATTCATAAATAAGTGAAGAAGTGTTCGTTCATAATTTAATTCAAGAGAGCATCGTTTAACAAATAGTAAGTTACTGTTTTCAGCATTGAATTCCCACCAAAGAAAGGCACATTGATATGAAATTGAAGGCTATACAATACTAACCATAGGATGTCAATTTGAAATCATGAAATGTAGTACATCTATCTGAGTCAAGGACTCACTAGAGCCAAATTCTGTTGAAATTATGATACGTGACATTGTCAAAGGCATGTTTGCACCATTTTGAAACCAAAAAAAAGAAAGGCAATCAAACAACTTTCTCTCTCACAAAGTGAACTTGATAAATCTGTCATATGGACAAGCTTATTACCTTCACATATGTTTGAAAAAGAAAAGGACTTGTAAAGAAACCATGCATGATGAAATTCTCAAATCACTTAGGGCATCAATCTCTCCGGAGTGGGAACTCTAGGTCACACATATAGAATGTTGGAGAATAATTACACGCAATTAAGACACAATCTCCACACCTTAACAAATTAAAGTACGGTGTCAAGTACCATAACAACTTGTAATGGCATTAGGGAATGTTAAAAAAAAACTTTTAAAACAGATCACATCATAATGGATTATGGCAAGCATTAATAAAATGTATTCTGGAAACTATGGATGGAGAAGGAAAATTACATACACTGTCAACCACAATTACATCCACAGAACCACTTCTGGTTAGCATGTCAATTACGCTCAACAAATTTTCAGCAGAATCAGGAGGTGCTACAAGAAGTTTTTCTGTATTTATGCCCATTGATTCTGTTAGTGAAATGTCCATTGCATTCTCAACATCAAGATAAGCGCAATATCCTGCCCAGAAGACAATCGAGTAAGGAAAGATAACATCTTAACAACCTAGGTGAAGAAAAAAAGTTAAATAACTCAGCCTCGGCTGGCCTGTTTATAAAAGAAGCTGTCAAGTAAAAATTAAAAAATAAATGAAATCTAGCATACAAGTGTGTAGCGTTGTTATTTTTTCCTTAGGAATTGGTTTTCCATAACAAGATACCTTTTTTAATTCAAGGTTCCCAATTCAATTTCACAATAATAAGATAAAATACTCTTCCTTATAACTTGCTAATTAAGGATACGTTGGCTTGTTTACGTATATACTTTAATACTTGACAAATACATCAGCACAAACCTCCAAGTTTTTGAGCTTCCTTGATAACATGAAGTGCAAGCGTTGTCTTGCCAGAAGCTTCTCGACCATAAATTTCAACCATTCTTCCCTGAGACCACGGTGGATTTCTCATTAAAATTGCAACGACTTTGTATATAGTTTCCACAGAAAATGTCACATAGTTCCAAGAAAACAGATTATAATATCTTTGAAAATATGCATCAACAATAGTATATGTTATATACCAGTATAGGAGATCTGACTTGTTTGTCAAGTGAGATCAAATTTTAGATAAAAGCTAGAATTACCAAGTTAGCACCAAGATTTTGGAATTGAGCCTATAGCTTGATGTCTCAGCTGTAATACTGTAATCTTAATCATAGTATAAAACGTTTACAGCCAATTTCAGTTTGAACATGAGCTAAAGTTTAACAAATATGTTAATTTAGAAAAAAAAATTTCGAATATTTTGATGGAGTAAGCCTAATAAGTCAACTAGACAGAGGGATGGGAGTTTTATATCTTTAATCTCTGGTTGCAATCTGAAGCCCAGAAGATAAAGGACCCTTATGACTTGATTCAGTGCACCCACAAGCTTTTAAGCAAAAGATTACCTTTGGTAACCCACCAATACCAAGTGCAACATCAAGCTTCATAGAGCCTGTAGATATAACAGGAGCACGACGGGAGCGGAAAAAGCGCTGCAAGGACAACATAGACTCTTTACCAAATTCACTTGAAAGTTGAGTGAGAGCCATACGTAATGCATCTTCTTTCTCCTTTGCTTTACCATTGTCAGCTTCATCACAATCAACATCCAACAGCAAGAAACATCAAAAGTTAGCAAACGACAATCAACAGAACAAGACCAACTTGGGTCGTTACCTAAAGACGAAAACAAGCGGGTATCCATCCCAAAATAACTGAACCCTTTTCTTCTTCCATTCTGCCAAAAAAAAAAATTATAAGCATGTACTCTGCTATGAAAGGATCCAAATGAAAAAAGCAAGGTTAGAGATAATGAGAGACCTGAGAAAAAGAAATGAAAGAGGAGGTCCCAAATTTTCTCGGAGAATACAAATGAAGGGAATGAAAGAAAGACACCATCTTCAACCAAGGAAAGCAACTTGCTTTGGTTTGTTTTTTCAGATGGAGCTAACTGTGAGCTTTTGATGCTCCTAACACTCTACTGATTCTCTACCAACTTCAAAAATTTTGTAATTGTGCCGAACACCGGCAGCGCCATTCAACAGCCTATGTTTCCCTCCACTTTTAGTAACTGAAGTGGTAGAGTTGGTAACTATGGTGTTGAACCTAAGGATTCTCGGGAATTAATAAAACAAAAATAATAGGGAAATTACGAAGAGCCTTGTAGCTGTTATATTCAAATTTTTTATACGGTAAAAATACAAAAGATAACAAAAATAAGCTATCCGTACAAGATGATAACAGTCTTTTATAATTCGATAGTGTTGTTATTACTAAAATATGTAAAGAGTATAGCTATGATTTTATGAAAATTGTCACATATTATCATGACCTCCTTAAGTTAACTGAGTATTAGCTGCACAACAATTTTATTAAAAGAATAAATGTGATCAATGAAGAGATTTTTTTAATTAATTCCGAACAAAATAAATATCAATCTGAATGTATTTAGTATAGAGTATGAGAAACCGAATTTGCAATAAAAAAAAATAGCAAGAAGATTATTCCAATAGAGAGTTTTTGGTATGTGACAAACTCATTTTACCAAAAACAGGTGATCCAATAAATTTCAATAATAATAAGTGCAGTACTCCTACATTCAGCCTCAATGTTAAGCTTGGTGATAGGGGATTGCTTCTTAGCACTCTAAAAAATAAGATTAGAATCAAGGAAAAAATAGGAGTAAAATGTAAAACGACGATCATCGAAACAATAAACATAATCAATGTCACAATAGACTTGTATAATAAGGCATTAATTAAGTGAATGCTATCAGAGAGAGTGGACCAATGATATTGTAAGAATCTTTTACCTGCAGTCTAATGAATATTAGTAACAATATAAAATTTGTGATACTTTATTGATATCAATTTTGATTTTAGGATGAGTAAGACAAAAATATTGAAGAGTACCAACTATGCTACGATATTCAATGAGATCAGTAAGAGGAAGATCATGCCTTTTAGAGACAATTGTCAAGGCATTTATAATGAAGAAGGTCTTTAGTGATTTGGATTTGGGCAATTAGTGTAAACAATGTTAAGATCGTTGATAAGAGAGTTTAAGTATGTGAGTGGTGAACCTATAACTGAGATATCATCCATTTAGACCAAAAAAAAAGTTGTATTGTGGAGTGAATGAAAAGAGAGATGTTAGATTTGGAGGAAGTAACATTACTTTATGATGTTTTCAATTTAAACGATAAACCCAAGCATATGAAGCATGTTTAAAATCGTAAAGAGCTTTTTGAAGATGCAAAACATAATGAGGATGATGAGGATATGTAAGTCCAGGAGGTTAGGTCATAAAAGCTGGCTCCCAAAGATGACCATGAAAAAAATACATTATTAACATCAAGTTGACGACTAATTATTAGAGAGAGCAAGAGTTAGTATAATACATATGTTATGGATTTGAAAACATAACTAAAAGTATTTGTATAATCAATACTATAAGTCTGATGGCCTTTTTTAGCAATAAGACAAGCTTTATAGTGCTTAAGGGTACTATTAGAATTTTGTTTATATGAAGGACTCACTTAATGTTAGCAGTTGATGGTGGAGTAATACGAGTTTTTGTTTGATTGCAATGACGAGCATTGAGCTTATCAAGCATGACTTGACGCTAATGAGAAAATTTAATGGGTTAAGTGAAGGAAGTGGGATCAAGTGCATGAAGAATATGTATGAGGGTATAACTAGTGACATAGTTAGAAAATTGTTTGAAAAATGTAATTGAGGTCATGTGTATAGGATGTAAATATAGTGATGGTGGTGAAAAAGTAGGTTGTGTCAATGGCATTTGAGAAGGACATAAAGGAGTAGGTGAAGAAAGCAAATTAAAATATAAAGGCAACATGATGTTGAAAGATGAAAGGGACGAGGTAGTGTTTAGGAAGGATTGAGCATAATAAGATTCATTTAAAAAAAATAAACATGTCGAGAGATGTAAAATTTTGAATTTTAGGGTCAAAGCAACCTTTATATTGAAAGGAATAGTCAAGGAAGAAGTATGGTATAGATTTTATTGTAAGCTTGTTAGTTTGAGTGGAACCTAAAGACGGAGATGATGAAGAGGGTTATGGTAGCTTGAATTAAATTTTATATACATATTAAGACAAACATTTATATTATTAGGCAATTCTTTCCTTAAATTTTTAACAAGTTATAAATTATACACACATAATTCACTCCCTTACATGTCGTTTGAGGACTGATAAAAATTATCTACTACAAACTACTCGTTGTAAACTGGCCAAGTAAGAATTATCAATTCAAATTAGTCATTATAAACTTGCTAATAAGAACAAATTTTAGTTGTTACAAATTAGTCATTATAAATAGAATTAAGTATTACAGATAGTCATTAGAAGTAAAAACTTAAGGTCAATACTTAACAAAAATTGATTTAAACACACTAAAAACATATTTAGAATTTCTGCCAAAATAGTTTAAAGAATAAAATATTTTCTTAAAATTTTAAAACATTTTTCCTCTTGAATGTATGATTAATTTACATTGATTTATAACACTTTAAATACTTGATTTTTTCTTCTTCGTGATCTACTTTGCTTGAGTTACCTTGAAGCTCGCTTAACTTTGTATTTAGCCCTTCACTTTCAGCATTTTTCTTATTAACTCTTTGATTACTTTACCCATTATTTGAACTTTATGTTACGTATTACATGAATCTTTGACACATTAAATCATTGTTATCACTAATGATGAAAATGTTTGTAGCAGTGGTGAGTTGTGTATGATTTGTGCAAATATTTATAAATGCTACTAAAAATTTTCCTAATACCTAAATATGTCACTCATTAACTAGGCAAGTGTATCTATTGTTGGTAAGCAATATAATAGTAAGTAGGGTTAAATCACATAAAGAATTAGTCTTAATTAGAAAGCCTCATATTATTAACTAATCTAAGGAAAATATATAGTAATAATTTAATGAATTTTGAATAATTAAATATAAAATAAAATTTTTCGACAATAGAAATGCAATATAACTTCTCTTAATAGTAATTTTTACTTTACAATGCAATTAAATTACATTCGATATATTCTTTAGACTAACAAGATCTCTAAGGCACTAAAACTACACTTTACATCTTTACTATTGCTAACACCTATTTGAATGCCTTAAAAGTTCTATTAAATCCAATCAAAGGTTTACCCTAACACTATGAAGATCATGTAGGTCTTTCTTAAGCACCCTATTTAACTCGTTTTACTTACGCTACAATCCACTCATAAGTAGGATCTCTAGAGTTGTCTATAAGTTAATTTAAATTAGATTACATGTCGATGTGAATAAATTAGTAATAGGATCAATCAAAGATAAAAATTGTAAATATATCTTATATCATAAATTAAATCAAATAAATATATAACTATTAGAGTTTTCCCTTTCTAAATATAGAAAAACATTTAGCTATAGAGTATGTTCAAAACAACAAAATCAAATGAAAAGAAAATAAAAAATTATGATAAAAATAAATCTAGATAAAACTCTTATTTTACACAAATAACTAGATCTATTAAGATGTTGTATACATTTTGATTATCTAATAAAAAACAACTTAAAGTTGACTTCTCAAGGTTAGAGAATGATAGTTGTGCATTAGTATGTGTTTTTCTAAGTATTTATCATGTGTTCCTTGCATAATAGGTTAGTATTATTGTGTTTTAGGATTTGTTTTGTATGTTTTTGTTTAATTTGATCTTCATAGTTGTTCTTTTGTGTTTAATGTTGGTTGAGGGTAAAATTTGATCATTTTGGTATAGGAATAGAGGGTGGACACCTTTGTAATTGAGCTAGGGACCAAGAGAAGAGAATAGAAGTGGAGTTGTTGAAGAGCAAGAACCCATGACTGTAGGAAAGGGCATGTTTCCCATGATCGTGGGAAATCTATGGAGAAAGTTTATGTCACATTAACCCATGATCGTGGGAAACATAAGGATAATTCCCATGATCGTGGGATGGTTAGCACAAAGAGACACGCGGATTTCACTTATTTTTAGGGCTTTAAGACTTATCTTTATATATATATATAGTAAAAAAAAATCCCTAAGGAGGAGGAGAGTCATGGAACTTGCCTCCTAGAGTTAAAAGATAGATTTAGAGCATATATAGGTGGAGAATCAAGGTTTTTATTCCCAATTAGGCAAAGAGCACCCTATCATCCAGGTTATTGGGGATGTTAATAATATTATGAGTAGTTAAAATTTTTTAAGGGTTTATTATTTGAACTATTTATGAACCTTTGATTGTTGATTCAATAATATAAATGTTTATGTTATTTATTGAGCTTAAATCGTACAACAAATCGAGAGAGTGAGCTTGGCAATTTATGTTAAATATACAATGAGAGTTGGCATTTAATAGACTTATAAATAACAAGTTATTGATTTACTAGGAAAAGATTTCAATAGATTGATGTATTGCTTATAGGGTAGCTTCATATCTAGTTGAATGTTTAGGAAAGGCTTTGCATATCAAGAGATCTCAAAGTTAATCCTAATTTATTTAACTAGTGACATTTAGTTGCACCTTGAGAGAGGGTAGATAAAATTTTAGGAAATCTTGGGCCAAGTATAAATTGAATCGATTAATTAGAGGGAGCAAATAGGGATAATGACAAGTCCTAATTTTTAATCTTGATTTTCTTTAAGTTTTAGTTTAAGATTTTGGCTTTGGTTGCGTTGTTTCCTTTTACCTTTAGTTTTTCTTTGTTTTACTTATCTATTTAAATTTGTTGAATCAGTTTCTTAAACAAAGAGCAACCTGAATTAAGTGATGCCTAAGCATAATCCTTGTGGGATTGATATCTGCTTTTTACTATAAGTGATGACCCATATACTTGCAGTTTTGAGCGTAAAATTAGTAACTTATTTTACAATTGACAAGTTTTTGGCACCGTTGCTGGGGATTGTTTGTTTAGCATCTTGTTTATTTTGGGTTACTTTAATTTAATAGTTTTTGATACTTTTCGTTATGTCTTTGCAGGGGCATAAACACAAGGAACACGCGAAGGAATTTTGAATTTTGTGATGAAGATTTATTAGATATCATAAGATATGAATGACAGTTGAGAAAAGCGAAGCACTAAGACATTATATAAGGAAATATATTAGAAAAAGGAGAATAAGGAGGGACCGAAAGGACACTGATGGACTTTATGAGGCCAAGATTCAGTCCTTAAGGAGTTGCGAGGCTAGCGATTCAAGCTAACAATTTTGAGATTAAGCTTGCACTCTTCAACATTCTTTATAGTAATGTGTAGTTTTAAGGGTTGTCTAATGAAGATCCCAATGCTCATCTCGCTAACTTTTTGGAGATATGCGACACCTTCTGGTTTAATAGGATGTTTGACAATGTTGTGAGGTTGCGACTATTTTCTTTCACTTTGAGAGATCTGGAAAAAGTATGGTATAACTCACTCAGTTCAGGGCAGATCACTACTTAGGAATAGCTAGCCCAGGCATTTCTCGCTAAATATTTCCCATTGACCAAGAAAATAAGGATTGTAAAGGAAATTATATATTTTCAACAAAGTGAAGGGGAGTCTTTATATGAGGCTTGGGAGAGGTTTAAAGAACTACAGAGAAGCTACCCCCACCATAACCTTTCGAGGGAGTTCCTTGTGCAAACATTCTATAATGATGTAAATCAGAGTATAAGAGGAACTATAGATGCAACTGCTTTTGGAAGCATTGGCGAGCAACAATTGTATGTGGTCAAGTGAGAGGAGTAGTCAGGGGAAAAAGGAGCAAAAATGTATGATCTCAATTTACTCTGTTATAGCTTTACTGGCACAGATCACAGCCCTCACCAAGTAGTTGAGCAATATATAAGGAGCATCTTCATCTACAGCCAAAGTTATACAATTACAGTATGAGTTATATAGGTAGGACAACCATTGCATAACGAAATGCTTTTTGTTAGGAGCCAACAGCATTGAACATGTAAATTACTCTTATAATCTGGGGTGGAAAAACCACTTAAATTCTTCTTGGAGTACTAACAATCTAGTGGCCAAGCATGATTGCAAGGAACTCCTAGATTTTGGTAAGACCGACTTGGATCTTTGGAGAACAAAATGGACAAGTTGATGGATTTTTTAGGGTCCATACTAGCAAATCAAGAAGAGAAACAAAAGGGGATGTTTTCGATCCAGGAGGAAAGTCAGATGAGGATGAAGGCAAAGTTTGATCAAATTGTGAAGAAGCATGCCTCATCCATCAACAACTTCGAGGTACAGGTTGGTTAACTTGATAATGCTTTATCTTCTAGAAGTGCAGGTAACCTACCAAGAAATACTGAGGCCAACCTAAAAGAAAAAATCAAGGTTATTACACTTCGAAGTGGTAAGCAAATGGAGGAACCAAGTGTGAAAAAGGATAACCAAGAAAAAGGGAAAGGCAATGAGATAGAAGAAGAGAGCCTTATGTACCACCATTACTCTACAAGCCTAAACTTCCATATGCACAAAAGGTGACCACCACCCTACAAGCCTAAACTTCCATATCTACAAAAGGTGAGATAACATCAGGTGGACACTAAGTTTTCCAAGTTTTTTGAGAAACTGAAGAAGCTTCAGATTAACTTGTCATTGGTGGAAGCTTTAGAGTGCATGCCCAAGTATGTGAAGTTTCTTAAGGACATATTGACACATAAACGCACTTGGGAGGATAATCAAACGGTAACCTTGACAAAAAATTGTAGTTCGATCATCTCAAGATGCCTTCAAAACTACAAAGATCCAAGGAGTTTTATTATACCATGTGTTGTTGGTGACTTTGAATTTTCTAAATGCTTATGTGATTTAGGTGCAACTATTAACTTGATGCCTTTATCTATTTTCAAGAAATTGTGACTAAGAGAGGTCAAGCCAACATCCATACTAATTCAACTTGCATATCAATTCATTAAGAGGCCATCTAGAGTTGTAGAAGATGTGTTGGTAAAAGTGGATAAATTTATTATTCCTATTGATTTTGATGTGTTAGATTTTGAAGCTGATAGAAACTGTCCATTGATTTTGGGTGGGCCCTTTATGAATACTAGTAGGGAATTAGTTGATGTGCATAAAGGAAAACTTGTATTGAGAATTGGTGATGAGTTGGTTGAATTTAAAATGTCTAAATCTTTGAAGAAGCCAATGGATGGTCTTACATGTATGAAAATTGATGTTGTGGATAAGTGTGCGAAGGAAGTTAATGAAGTTGTTGAAGTGCATAAGGATGAGAGTGTGAAAGAAAAGGAATTATGTGAGGGAGTTAAGAAGGAGAAGTTGGAGAGAACAACTATACCCACACCACCTTCTATTATTAAGCCACTACTTTAGAGCTTAAACCCTTATCTTCTCACTTGAGATACACCTTTTTAGGTAAGAACTATACCCTACCCATCATTGTCTCAAACCAATTAGATTATAAGCAAGAAGAGAAAGTTGTGGAGATCATTAGGAAGAGGATGAGAGCCATAGGGTGGCAAATTTATGATATTAGGGGGATTAGCCCCAATGTGGTGATGTATAGGATTAACCTAGAAGAAGGATGTAAAATTGTGAGGAAATGACAAAGAAGGTTAAATCCAAACATGCAAGAGATTGTGAAGAAGGAGGTGGTGAAGCTATTGGATTTAGGGATTTTTTATCCCTTTTTAAACAGTGAGTAGGCAAGTCTAATATATTGTGTGCCTAAGAAAGGAGGCAAGTTAGTGATGGAAAATGAAAAACGTGAAAAGATTTCTACTAGGACAATCATAGGTTAGAGAGTATGTATTGATTATTGGAAGCTCAATTTGGTTACCAAGAAAGGTCATTTCCCTTTACCTTTTGTGGACCAATGATTGAGAGGGTGGCTGGCCATGCATTTTACTATTTTCTTGATAGATATTCAGGGTATAATCAGGTAGTTTTATACCCACAAGATCAGGAGAAAACCACTTTCACTTATCCTTATGGGACTTTTGCTTATCGGAGGATGCCTTTCGGTTTATGCAATGCACCTGTCACATTCCAAAGGTGCATGATTTCCATATTCGCTGGCATGAATGAGAACTTCATGGAGGTATTTATTAGTGACTTCTTTGTCTTTGAAGATTATTTAATCATTGTTTGTTTAATTTAGATAGAGTGCTTCGAAGATGTGAGGAGCCTCATTTAGTCTTGAACTAGGAGAAGTGTCATTTTATAGTCCAAGAGGGAATTCTATTGGGCCATAAGATCTTGTGCAAGGGGATTGAAATGGTTCAGGATAAGATTGAAGTAATAGCTACCACCTCTCACCAACATCAAGGGCATCTAAGCCTTCATTGGCCATGCAGGGTTCTACAGATGGCTCATCAAGGATTTTTCTCTTATCGCTAGACCCTTGACTCATTTATTAGTTAAAGATGTGTCTTTCGTGTTTGGTGATGCTTGTTTGGATGCTTTTAACAGGTTGAAGAAGGCTGTTACAATAACACCCATTTTAACGTCGTCAGATTGGTCTTTTTCCTTCAAGATTATGTGTGATGCAAGAGATCATGCCATTGGTTGTGACCTTAACCAACGGAAGGAAAAGAGGCTGCATGCCATTTACTATGCAAGCAAGACCTTGATGGGAGCACAACTAAATGACAAAACTATGAAAAAGGAGTCGCTTACTGTGGTATTCGCATGTGAGAAATTTCGTTCTTATCTCTTAAGATCACATGTTATTGTTTTTACAGATCATGCAGCATTATGATATCTTTTTGCTAAGAAGGATGCCAAGGCTAGGCTTATCTGGCAGGTACTTCTACTCTAATAATTCGACATTGAGATTAAAGATAAAAAGGAAGTAGAAAATGTTGTAGTGGACCACCTTTTGAGACTTGAAGGAGAGCACCATGAATAAGAAGAGGAAATTAAGGAGAGCTTTCCTGATAAGGCTTTAATGATGGTAAACAATCCTTTTCGTCCTTGGTTTATAGATATTGCAAACTACCTCTCAAGTGGTATTCTTCCTTAAAGAAGCAGCTTGTGTTTCAATGTTCTCATTATATTTGGGATGAACCTGTACTGTATAAGATATGTGCTAACAATGTGATTCACAAGTGTGTCCCTGAAGATGAAATGCCTGAAATTTTAATGCAATGTCATAGCTCACTTTATGCAGGGCATTATGGAGCTAACAGGATAGCAGCTTGGATCTTAGAGTGTGGATTTTATTGGCCAACCATGTTCAAAGATGCTTGAAATTTTGTGATATAGTGTGATAGGTGTCAAAGAGTGGGCAACATATTAAAGAAGGATGAGATTGTAATATCGTATTTTTCATAACATACTTAGGGTTCAACCCTAGATCAAGCATTACATATACATGCATAACATTAACATTTATACACGAATTGATATTTGTACACATTACACGTAAGTAAATGCACTCATTTGACATGTCCTGGGATATGAAAAGTATTAAGTGACTATGATGTGGATTATGACTTATTATGTTTTGATTTTTGGTTTGAATGGATTCCAATTAGTAAATTGGAATTAACTATTATTAATTGGGAGATTGATGAATTAATATGTACAATTAAATTAAAAAATTCCAAGTTTAGGATAAATTGATACATAAAAATTAGGATGATTACGCTATAATTGGGTGACATTTGACATAGTTAATTAATTGACAAATGGACTAATTATTGTGTGACATGTGGACTAATTATAATGAGACATATGGGCTGATTAATTGGTGATGTATGGCAATTTAATGTGTGGATTAATGGCAGCATATGGAATGGGCAAGTGGATTCCATGCCTTAAGATATATGTCTTTGAAAATTGGTTATACCTAGCATAATGATGAAGCAAATTCTAGCAATAATGTTTCTGTTGTTTCCCTCACCTCTCTCTACCAAAATTGCTTCAAACTTTTCTCTGTATTCTAGTTTTTACTCTAGCTAAATTGATACATGAAATTCATACCTCAACCTCTTACAAAAATGCCAAGAAACCATCTGTTTATTGTCTTGTGTTTTTACCAAAACTAGCTCATCTTCACCTTGAGTTTATGATGAACTTTGCTTGCTTGGAGGGCTAGTATAATATTGAGTTTTGAGCTGAATTGTTAGCCTAATAAGTAAGTAGCAATCTGATCTTTATGGCATGTTTAGTAGTATATGAATCATACTTGAATTGGAATGAAATGCATATAATGTTGGTGGTGATATGTGTTGAAAATATGTTGATTAAACTTGGAAGTTTTCTATGCTTACTTTTGGTGGATGAAAACCATGGGATATATATTGATTCATTGATGAATTAGGTCTGGATTTGAAGTATAATAAAGGTGGATTTATGCTAAAGAAAGATGTTAATTAAGTGTGCTTGAATTGAGAAATAACTAGGACTATATGCATAATAATGTAATAGTTTTTGGTTTGATTTTTGATACATGAAAGACAATGAGTTGTGAGCTATCAATTAAATAATTTTGAACTGGAATTGGAGATTATATTGATGAGGAATTAGAGTATAATTCAGGTCTGACTGAGGCATGAATAAGGTGAGTCATGAGTTAATTGTAATGGTGTCACTGAATAGGTTTTACTGAATAGACATCAGTATTTTGGCCATAACTTGATATGTAAATATCCAAATGGGGTGATTTTAATTGTTTATTAATTAAATACATATGTATACAATTTTCGTGAAGGAATATAATTTCAGATTTGACTCTGAGGGTTTTGAAATTTGGCTTGAAGTTGAGTTTTGGATTCTGGTACTATTTGAGAACAATTTGTAGAATTTTGGGTATAACTTTAAGAATAATGAACCAAATTGTATGAACTTTAGTTCATTAGAAACTTAAGACATATAGGAACATTTGTTTAGAAGAACATATTATATAAAAACCTTAATTTCTATGTTATAATGGCCATACAGAACTGACCCGAAACCTACCTTGGGAAAGTCTAAGGAATTGGATTAGGACTTTTGGATAACCCATCCCACGATTATAGGAAGCCATACACGATCATGGAAGTGGCATGGTAGTAAAGAAAATGTTCGTTTGTGTGATTTTTGAACCAAGTAATGATAAGGTACTTAACTATGATGCATTTGGACTTGATTAAGGTTTAAAATGAACATAATTTGATGTTGGAAAAGTTAGTTAAATGTGTGATCAGTTTTGATTGATAATTGATGTTATACTTTAAGGAAAAGAATGTTTGATAACAATGCATCTAAGTTTGGAATGAAGGAATGTTAAAGGAATTAAGAAATTCATATGAATGCAAATGTATTCCAAAGGATATTAATAATGCATTAAGAATAAATGAATGATAATTGTGAATTATGTGAAATATTTGTAATGCTAGAAAAGAATTGGAAAATGAATGGAGCATGATCAAGTCTACTTAAGGTATTAACCTAAATGCAAACAAGAAATATCCAAATGATAATATATGAATGATTATGAGCTATGATTAAGGAAACATACTCGAGATAGTCATTGGGCATGCATTGAACATGGCACATATATGATGTGTATAAGTGAATATGTATTTGATTGATTAACTTTGTAATGTGAATTCTGTGTGCATTGTATGATGTATAAATACTCAAATAGAATGCCATCATCAAGACATTGCCAGTCCATCCAGGCAATAGCGTATACTGGAGCGTACTGTGAGTAACCTAGTTGTTCTCACTAGGATTGATTTATTTCTATTTAACTTCCAATTATTGAACTGTTAATGATCTGATTGTAATTATGATATTACTAATTCTGGACAATTGATTGTTCAAGGAGTTCGACATTCAAGACTGTATTGGGAGTGTTTGTGATTTGAATGTGAATAAGGAAATTGAATGCTCAACTATTTATTGAATGCCAAACATAGATCCGATGAACTATGAAAATTGAATGTGCTCATTGACTGAAAGTGACTGATGATATGTTGTGTGAATTGTTATACTCCATTACATGATACATGTTCACATAAAGGAGTTGTGACCAGAGTAGCCAACGTGAAAAGAGCTTTAAGCTTAGTTATGTGCATCAGAGCCTCAGGCTCAACGTTTAATGAGTTCAGTAACCACAACAGATGTGGGACAATATTGAAATGAGCTTGGTATCCACAATTAGATAGAAGACAGTGAAATAGGTGCTCAATCATAACAAAATCAAAATGGAAATGAGTCTCATATGCATCTGCATTTATACATTTTGATTATGAATTATATGATTAAAAATCTATTTTTGAAATTGTGATGATAAAGTGATATGCTACATTTGAGTCATTGATGTTAATATGGTTGATTGGAATATATATAAGATCTAAAAGAGTATGTGTTGGACCCCGATCTTTAAGTGGAAATTTAGAGTTATTACTTGAAATTAAATGAATGTTTTTGTATATGAATTATGTATAGATGTTATTGTGCTATGAGAAAAGAATTGATGGGTGTTGATAAATATGAGAAGTCATTTAAATTGAGGTTGAGATTTGGATGAATTCCAACTGGAAGTTAAATTGTTATGAATGATGTGCAATTAAGGGAGTGAAGTTGGGATAAATATTCAAGTTTTCATGAGGGTAAATT